>BSBK01007616.1:407500-1007500 GCA_027943335.1 Chamaecyparis obtusa
CTATCTTCGTTAACAATTTTTGTACAAGTTGATGCTCCAATTTCTTTGTTGCTTCACAAGTGAGCTTCTACTCCAAATCATTCCTAGATCCATTGATATGATCAATATACACCTTCAATTGTTGCTCTAGTGATTCATCTTCATCAAAATTTACATCCGGCATCAATTCCTCAAATATATTAAGTGTTCTATTAAGAATTCTTCTTCGTAGCTTCTTGGCTTTTTCTTTATCCAACTTTGCCTTAAGATGTAGTACTCCTGTGTACTCATCTTTTTCCTTATTCTTCTTCATCTTCCTTGGATCTCATTTAAGTATCTCAAATTGGGGGTCATCATTGTCTGCTTTTTCATCATCATCATCATCTTCTTATTCTTCTTCTTCACATTTATGCTTTCCTTTAGATTCATTTTTCTCCTTATCGATATCTTTCTCCTTGTCCTCATTTATTCTTGTCTTCATCCTTCTTGTCTTTATTCTTATCTTCCCTATTATTTAATTTACTTGATTTTGGTGGTGCTTTGGATGTCTTCTCTTGTCTTCCGGTATTGTCTTTATCTATGTCTTTGCTTCTGGTATCCTCTTCCTTGGGTTGCTTCTCATTTGATGGGTCGATTGGTAAGTATTATTGTTCAGCTGATATGGGGTTCTTCTTATGTGTTGCTAACACTTATTATTTCTCATTTATCTCTTGTAATACTTCCTTAGTAATTTTCAATATGTTCTCAGGTAGCTCTGCTTGTTGTGTTACCGATATAGAATCTTGTCAGGTTTGTGCCTCTCCATCAGTTCCAATGATATCTTCTTAATAGTAGTGTTGGCATATGTGTCAACCTTTTCATTGTCTTTTTCTATTGGCATTTTCGCTAGAGTGCTTCCTATTTTTCCAATTTTTGAGTAATATCTTCAATAATCACTTCATCATTATCGATTAAATGATTGACAATAAATGAGTCATCAACCTGTGATGGTCCTACCTCTGTATAGGCTTCATCTTTCTATTTTTCCATTATCTCCTTCCATAATTATGTAATAGTCTCCTCCAATTTTGACTCTTCACTGACTAATACCATAATGGTCATTATTTTTATTCTAAATGATTTCTTATGCTTCTCTGCATAAATCTCTACATCATTCTCTGATAGATGTGACATAAGTTGTTTCAATACCTTTGTTCTGATTTATTTTACTCTGTGATATGTTGAATTTCATCTTACTAGCAATGTTTCATATAGTTCTTTTTGTACATTATCCTTGACATCACCAATGTACGTATTGTATGTATAAAAATTATTAACAATTGTATCCTCAATTAACTATTTCTCTTCTTCTAAAAGCTTTGCAAAATAATTTGGGTTAATCCATCCAACTAGTCATGTATCAATAATATACTATGACATTCTTGTAGGATCTATCGATAACCTAAATTACTTTCTTCTAAATCTCTTTCCCCTTGATATTATCTCTTTCTTAGATTCAATGTCTTCCTCTTCTACTTCAGTCTGTTCCTTCTTTGCAGGTGGATTTCTAGCTTGACTCCTTTTTGTTCTCCGTTCTGGCTTAGAAGGTTGAGTGGTCTTGCTTTTGATTATTTTCCTTTTCAAGGGTTCTTCTTTCATAACAACTTCCTTACATTTTCTACTGATAACACTTGATGTCTTTAATTTAGTTTCCTCTTCAACTCTCTTTTCAATTTATTGAATAGCAGGTAGGGCAGGTGTCTTTGCGGCTATTCCACTATGTGATGTGTTGGTGCCCAAATCAACAAATTGGATTTCCTATGTATTCTTATTTCCAATTATGAGAAACCCAAGGGGATTTGGCCAACTGATAAATTCCACCCTTTCTAGGATGTGAATTTCTAGAATTTAGGCTTTGCAGGACCAAGGCTGGTAGGCCTATACCTTAGGATCTTATAAGGATTTTTATAACAGATTGTTGTACTTCTCCTGAAATCTGATTGCTTTGAAAACTGAAACTGCCTTGATTGTGTGCTTTATTTAGAATTTAAAATAAATTTTAAAATGCTTGAAATTGATCTCATTAGGGTGTTTATTGATTAATCCCACATTATATCTATCTATAACCAACAAAGAAACCTCCAGCATAATATGTCAGACCAGTGCCTTATAATTAAGGTGAAATATATTAAATCTTTATCAAATTTTTTTGTTAGTATAACTTTGGAGACAAAAAATAGCCCATCTAAGACAATGTGTTATCACTTTGATGATGCTTTAATTGATTAAGAAATTTAAGGAAACAATAATCTAGTCCTATTGATTTTAACTTCCCTATAGAAGCCCAATAAGATAGAACACAAGATTGACCAATCAATACATATGTCCTAATTTTTCTAGTTTATAGTTCATCCAAAATAACCAAATCAATTGTACTATCAATCAAAATAAATCACTAATTTAATCCAAAGAACTCAACCAAAGATGTAAGACAAAATAATATCATCAGAATTTGAAGAGCAACTGGAACTTTGATATTGCATTAAAATTTATCATTTACCACAGGAGTATTACTGATACATCCAACATAAAATCCATGGATATAGAAATTTTTTATAAACTGGAAGAGATTATTTTTTATAATTTTTCTTGTGTCTCTTTAAATTTTACATTATATATATATATATATATATATATATATATATATATATATATATATATATATATATATATATATATATATATATATATATATATATATATATATATATATATATATATATATATATATATATATATATATATATATATATATATATATATATATATATATATATATATATATATATATATATATTTGAGTGGCTTTCACACCTCTTTAGGGTGAAAAGACACCACCCTTATTACAAATTATTTTGAAAAAATAATAAACTAACTAAAAAATAACTACCTAACTTTCGGATTTGGGTATGGTCGAAAAACCAAAACACCTCGTGGAAAGCTAAGATTCGATTCAGAGATAGGAAATTTGATTTCCTGAACTGGGTTGTTTTTAGAGTTTTAAAATTAGACCATATTCAGCCTTCGTCGACATCATCTTTGCAGCAGGTCAAAATTTCAGCATTTTCTGAAGGCTTCGACTAGTTAGTTCTATTTATTTTTGTCATAAAGCTTCCTTCCTTTGATTTTTTTAGTATGGAGAAACTTGCTTCTCGATAATGGATTGGGACTTCTAAATTCTCAAAATTTAGGGTACCACCATGATGTCCTCTTCTTCTTGACTAGTGTGGAAGGGAGGTGTAGTGACTTTTCTTGTCGTTCTTCCTCTTCCAATTGAATGCTTCTTTCTTTTGCACTCTCTCCATATTTGTTTGATAATTTCTTCAACATTTTCTTCTTCTTCTTCTGAATCTAAGGCTTCTTGATTTCCAATGTTATTCTTACATATGTTCTAAAAATTTTAGATTTACTGTTGATAGGAAGGCTTATGACGTGATCTGCACATCTCACTACATCATCCTCAGTGACTTCATATCCAAATGTTGACACCCAATATGTTCTTGGTTGCACCATTTGGATCCTGCATGTGCCAGTATTTACCACAAAACAAATTGAATCTTTATATTTCTCCACCATTGATGGAGGTATCTGATAACGTCCTTGCATCTTAATTTGAAGTTCTTTAAAGTATCCCTACATTATTTGATTAAATCCTTCTCCTAATTATGAAATATATTCATTCATATCATAGATTATTGGTCTATCTATTTTCCAATTTACATGACCTATGCCCAGGAATAAATTCTTGACATAGAAATATAAACAAACTAGAAATGATCCATACTTAACTTCTTGTTTCCAATCCCTTTGCAGTCAATTCATTTTCACAAATAGTTGTGTCTGAAACATGTCTACCAAATCATATGCTTTTCCTAGCTTGGCTATCTCGTAGATTGCATACACAACACTACCAAGTACATTGTTTGGTTGGTTGAATTGATAAAATTTGTAACCAATGATCATCATTGCAAATTGTGTCTCCAAGTCTTTGACTTTATCCACTCTCGTAGCTCTTCCATCCTTAGATGTTTTGGTGATTTTCCTTAGCTCATCCATATTGCTAATGCATAGGGTGCATTCCTTTCCTCCTGTCGATAAACCAATAACCATATGAATTAGGTCTTTTGTTATTCTGATCTTCTTATCCTCATCTAACCACATGAATTCCTCATGTACTCATCTCAATACATATTTGATCCATTCTTCATTGAATTTAGGTAAAAATACCATATGTGTCAATCCTTCCATCTCCAGATGCTTATGCTCATCCGTGAGACTTCCTTTGACACTCATCTAAGTGTAATACATCTTGTCAATTTCTTTGTCTCTTAGCCACGCATATCCAAAGCGCACAACCTAGGAACTTGGAGACACGGGATCCTCCTTACAATGTACTCACTTCTCTGGCACACCAAGTTCTGAATTCAATGGGTCATTACTTCCCAAAGAACCATTATCTCTACTATGAACCATGAGTATTGTGGGGTATCTTCATGGGCTTGGGTGACCCCTTGAGCCAGCAAATAGAAGGTTTTTGGCAACTAAACAAATTTTTTTAGTAAGGACATCCGTTTAGGTGGTTATGATCAAGCCATATTCCCAATTAAGGGGACTCTCCCAATCCTTTCAAAGAATGATTTACACCTTAGCAATGTAGGGACTTTAGCACACCACACAGGTACTAGAGGAGATTTTGGTTGTCATAACAAATTCGCACATGTCCACTGTGAGACTAATCACAATGGCATTTTTTATATACCGGTTTGGAAGGGCTTGACTTTAGCCTGTTACTGGTTGGGTCATTCCTTGGGGTGAGTACCTTTTTTCCCACCAAAGACCATCCTCTAAAAATTATAATAGCTTCTCTTACATCCAAGATCCATGAATGGCAAGGGGAGAGGATGCGTTATTATAATTTTGGGATTACAAAAGTGCTATAAAAGAAAAACACATCAAATAGATATCTCTAGGCTAAAGAAGACACACAAAATTGAAAAGCATGTAGTATTTTTAAAACCCAAAAAAAGTTATGGTTTCTTTTACAAATCCCCTTTTTGATCTTCAAAAGGAACCTTCAAAGAAATTGATCAGTAATTTGAAGGAGTCTTCAAAAATGTCCTGCAAAAACAACCTAAAAAGTCTACAATAATGAACAAAAAATGGTTAAGTCATTAGCTCAAAAATAAAAAAGATTAGACAAATGAAACTTATTAGCTAAAACAACATATGCACAGGAACAGAGATTGAATGCATAGGAACAGTAAGTAAATGCGCCGAAACTATGAATGCGCAGGTCCAGTGAATAGATGTGCAGTGAGATGGAATGAATGCGCAATAGAAATGAAAGCGCAACAGAAAAATATATAAGCGCAGGAAAATATGATAGATGCGCAGAAAGAATGGAAAAGACAGAAATTGTGAAATGGCTGGCGTGAGAATAAAGAATGTGCAGGTAGAGTCGATGTATGCACAAAAATCGTGGATAAATGTACAAGAAAAACCTGTAGATGTTGCACACAGAAAACTGAAAAATAAAATGTTAAATTTCATGGGTAGGCCCCACGGTGGGTGCCAAAAATGTATGAAAATTTAGAATTCTATTATTAGAAATGAAATACTAACTAAATTAAGCTATTAAATCAAACTAAATGCAACACAATGAAGAATACATAAATTTAAAATAAATGAAGCTTTTACCTCAACTTACCCATGTAGCTTGTTTTCATTGTCCTCCTAGCCTTGATTTCTTGGATGTGGTGAGATCTCAGATTTTTAAATGATGCTCCTTTGCCCAAGATTTTCTTAAAGTGTGGAGATTTTGATGATTTATATGCAAAACTAGCCTAAAACCTTGATTGTGCAATTTAATGGATGAAATGATATGCAAAATGGCTTACAATGATATTTGATTGCTTGATTTCTTGATTGCTTGGATGATTGGATGCTTTAAAAATGATTAATGCTATTAGGCTCTCAAAGGAAGAGTAACACTCCTTTTATAGGTTTTTGGAGGACTCAAGCCTAGGTGGCAAGATCCTAGGGTGGAGATTGAAAGGTGGAAGATCCTAGGGTTGAAATTGACTTGGTTGAAGGGGTTGAGAGAAAAGGGGATGTAGTTGGAATGTGAGAGGAGGAATAGGAATAATGTTCCTCCTACATTGACAGGGAAGAGAAGAAGGTGGAAGGAAAATACACATGTCAAGTGTCTCACAAAGACCATTGAGAAGAAGGGGGAAATACCTTTTCTCCATGAGGACTATTGGTACAAGTGTCCCATGAGTCATCTTTGACTCCTTGAGATGGCTTGAGAAGCTCCTTAGGAATAGGGAAGTATTCTTGACCAAGTTTGGAGGAAGACATGTGGTGATGAGACCAAGTCTTACGAGGCCACATAGCCCTTAAAAATAGGACATGTGTTTGTGAGGATAATGACTTATTAATAATTAATAAAAATTAATTATTTTAGCCAAGGTGATGTGTTAGGTGACTAGGTCTATGAGATGGACTAGGGGATTTAGTCATACTAGTGATTGTATAATTGATTAATTAAACCACTTTAATAAGACTAATTTAGAGGACTTAGGATAAGAAGAATAGGATAAAGTGAATATATTAAATAAATTGAATAATTTATTTAATAATAGAGGAAATAAATATTAATTAAATAATAAATATTTAATTAATCCATCAAGTCAATATTAATTAAATAATAAATATTTAATTAATTTTTTAAGTCATTTTTAAGTGTATACACATACATATACGAAAATTTAACCCTGATACAACAATGTATAAGAACCGATACGACACTTTAGGAATGTTGGCTGTCGTATGATAGACAAAGACTTCTGATACAACACTCTGCAAACTGTCGTATGAGATTGTATGAATTTTTTTTAAAAACTAAGAACTTGATGAAAATTATTAGAAAATTGACAAAAAATGAAAATGTGAAACCTGATATTGGACCCCATGGTGGGTGCCAGAAATGTGTGTGTGAAAATTGTACCTATTCTGAAGACACAAAACTTTAGTAAAACATTATTGATCAATGATAATAAGATAATAAATTGACAGATATATCATCAATCAGGCGATTTACTGCCTTCTAGAAGGCGTGAGTATGATATTCTCAGATTTGACCGAGATGAGTGACAATGCAACGCCTAAACGAAGGATTTTAAATGCAAAATCTATCAAAATGAATGCAAGATTAATCTATGTTTTGTGATTTTCAATGCAAATAACAATAACAACTATATGAAATTGATCTAAAAATTTGATAATAATGAATTGAAAACTAGCTATGGATGCAAAAATAAGAAATAAATGATAGCAATTGATCTCAAAAATTGGATGCACAATCTCGCAAGAACTTGACAGTATACCGTTGTTGTTCTCAAAATTTCACATACGATTGTGAAGGACTCAAGTCTGTTTATATAGAAATCTAGGTTTGAGAACTCATGGAAAGCCAAAAATCACTCCCTAATTAACTCGAATTGATTGATAAGTTATCAGGAAATTTAGAAACAATTATCTAGTAAAGTCATGCAAATCAGCTTTTCAACTCATAATTGAAAGTTGAGATCACTCCAATCTGCTTTTCAACTCACAATCACATGTTGAGTTTAGAAAGTTAACAAATTGAATCCAAGAGTTGATTTTGAGTTTAATTGCTTTTCTGATTTTTGCATATATAATTGTGAGTTTATTTAATTTTCATGTGTTTTATTCTCAATTTAACTGATTTATGGGTTAATCAATTATTTTACTCAAACTTTATCCAAAATTATATTATTAAATTTGGCAATTCGATTTTAATCAATTAAATAAATATTTAATCAATTATTTTTAGAATTTTGTATTTATTGTCAAATAAATAATATTAAGTAAGAATAATTTAATTAAATCTAATTAAATTAATTAAGTGGCCAAATTAAGTTTAATTAATTAAATAATTATCATATTCAATCAATTGCGCTTAGGATAAATAATATAAAATCATTTATCGTCAAATAATATTTAATCAGAGATAATTAGGATAGATTAGGAATATTACCCTGATGCAGAATTGTGATAGAATTGATTAGGGTTTTGATAACTTGATGTGCAGATGTGCCTTAGGTTAGGACTTTAGGGTCAATTTCAATCGATTTGTCGATGTAGGAGGTTAATGGTACTGAAGCCCATTTTTGGGGTATTACACTCTTATTGAAAAAGGTTGTTGATGAAGTTGTTGAAGGTTGATTGTGTGAAGTGAAATTTGTGATTGCTAGGGTTGCGATCACAATTTTGATCAAAGGCTAATCAAAGAGCAATTATAGAGTGTAGAGAATAGATTGGATCTGACAAGCAAGAAGTGCTACATCTAGATCATTTCTTATTATTTCCTAATAGTTGCAGCAAGAAAAATCCCTTAATCAAGTGACTTTAACAAGTCTTCTATTGTAAATCCCTTAACTGGGTGGACTCTTAGAAAGGGTCTTAAATCCTCTAGTGAGGTAGATCTTAGTGGATCTCATTGTACTCCTAATAGTGTACTATTCAATCCTAAGAGGGTGAACCCTCAGAAAGGGTATTTGTAGCTCCTAATAGGGAAAACCTTTTTATTGTAGTGAAGGGCTTGTGGGTGTCATCCCCATCGTAGTTTTTTCCCTCTAACCAAAGTTTTTCACACAAAAATCATTGTATTATGTGTGATGCATGTGTGGATGTTTGATCTTATTTACTTTTACTTTATTGCATCAGTCATATATTTTTCTATTTGGAAGTTGTTGTTAAAGTTAATCAGATTGGTGGTTGAATTAGTAGGTTATTTGTTTATATTGATTCACCCCCCCTCCCCTCTCAATGCCTAAGAATTATAACATAAACTTGGGTTTGTTTCATTCCCATAAAATTTGATGTATTTGAAGTCTGTAAGAAATAGAAAACTTTGGTTGAGAATGAGACACAAAACAAGCTAAAGTGTCTTAGATTAGATAATGGAGGTGAATACTGTAGTAGAGAGTTTGATAGTTATTGTTCATACCATGGGATTCATAGACAAAATATAGTTCCTAAAACCCCACAAGGAACGGTGTGTCTGGAGGGATGAATAAAACTACCATGGATGTGCAAGAAGTATGAGATTACATGTAGGATTTCCTTTGCAATTTTGGGCAGATGTTGTAGATAATGATGTTTACTTAATAAATAGAGGGTCTTAAAGTTCCTTAGATGGTGGTATTCCAGAGAAGGCATGGACAGACAAAAAGATAAACTACTCATTCTTAAAAACTTTTGGTTGTGAAAAATTTATCTGTATTGATATATAGAAAATCGATCAAAGCTTGAGGAAAAATCCAAGAAGTATAATTTTATTAGGTATGGTGTTAATGATTCTAGTTATCGTTTATGGGATTTTGAGAATCACAAAATCATTAGTAGTAGAGATGTCACATTCAATAAAAAAAATCATGTACAAGGATCAAATACAAGTAAAGAAGAAAGAAGAGGAACACACAAAACACGTGGTGCTTGATGAAATCCCAATAAATGTAGTACCAATAGTTCCATAAAATATTAAACAACCAAAACTGGAATGTGTTCCTCAAAATCTAGTAAGAAGATCTTCTAGGATAAGTAGACCTCCTGAATGATATTCTCCTTCATTATATTATGTATTATTGACTAATTATGGTGAACCAAAAGTTATGCACAAGCAATGGAGGTTGAAACTAGGAAAAGGTGGGTGTAAGGAACAAAAGAGGATATGGATTCCTTGCTACAAAATCAAACTTTAGAGTTAGTGGCTTTGCCAAAAGGTAAAAGAGCATTGCCTAACAAATGGATTTGCGGGTTAAAGGAAGAACATGGAGGCAAGAAAAGATACAAGGCTAGAATTGTCATCAAAGGTTTTGCACAGAAAAAAAAAGGTATTGATTTTGATGAGATATTTTATCTTCTCGGTTAAATTACTTCAATTTGAACTATTCTAAGTTTCATGGCCATAGAATATTTGCATTTGGAACAATTAGATATCAAGACAACTTTTCTCCAAGGAGATTTGGAGGAAGATATTTATTGCACTCACCTATTATAATAAGATAAATGATGATATAATACTTAAACAAACATAATCCTTCATTATTCCTTCTATCCCTTCTCATCCATGCCCCCCTCATTCATTTTTGTCATAGGTTTCATTTACTTATAGAATTATACTCCATCTTTCCTTTAGAGAGCACACATTTGTTCTCCTAACTCGTACATCCTCTTGAGGAGGCATCATCCTACTAACTCATCATCCTTTCCATGACTGGGGAATCATGCTTCTAGTCCTTATCCTTTTTCTACCCACCATGTTTGAATCCTATTTGAAACAACATGATAAATTAAATTGCCTCAAAGAGGGGCAAAATGTAGACACCTAAAATTATCTTTAATTAAATAAAGAAATATTATTTATTTATTTATTTTATCATTATTTTCCCTTATCATTTAAATAAACGCTTTAATTAATTAAATTAATTAATTATCCTCTCCTTTCTCACATGCACATGAATTATTTATTTATTTATTTATTTATTCTTCTAATATTTTTCTCATGTATATGGTTAATTAATTTTTAACTATTTAACTATAATTATTCTCCCACTTCCACCTCTCTATTCCCACTCTCTTCAAGTTCAACTGATCAATCAATCCACTAGACTAATTAATCAATTTTGTCTATCTGAGTTATGCAATCAATTAACTCTTCAATCAAATCCTCTCATTAATTATCATATGTTGATCTTTTATATCACTCATCATATAACCACAATCGATTCCCTTGAAAGTTTCTATAAAAGAGGCTTCTTCTATCTCATCTAGCTAATATCAATGATCAATCATTCATTACCATGATTTCATTATGTCAAGATTCTTCTAAAGCTTTCATCATCATCCTTGCATCATTTCTTTGCATTTTCATCGAGCAATAACTCTTTATTCCTTCAATGCCATCTTGTGCTAGTGCTAAATAGTTGAGAACAATAACCATTTTTGAAAGATGTTGGAGGATAATAGAACAATAGAGTCAATAAAATCATGGATGTGAGATACACCATTATTTTTTATGTTTACATTGCATTATTTAGAGCTCTATTGATTGTTTTTTAGATAGGTATGTAGATCTAGACAAGTCATTGAGTTGATTAAGGTTTACAAATAGGTTTAACATTTAGAATACATCAATTCCACTTCTAGATTTATCTTTCAAATTTGCATATATATTATGTAGCTTGTTGTTTATCTTGATTATTGTCAAATTTGTATCTTTATACATAGTTATTGCATTTTAAATTTACAATCATATCAAGTCATTTCAATCAAAAGAGAACAATCACAACCAAATTTTCCAACTCTTCTAAGTGGCTAAAGTTGGGCCTTGATTGGTTGTCCCCTGATGAATATGGTTGGAAATAGTTTCTAGTTTTCAATATTAGAGTAGATCTCCATTTTCACTTCCTTAAATTTTGGTGAACCTAACATGTGTTATGCTTTCATTAAAATCTAATTTTTATTATCAAAAAAGATTTGTATGCACTTAATTCATTCACATTTGCAATCATTCTAAATTATATAACTCACACACTTACATTTTATCCATTTAAAGAGTCAATTCACCAACATTAAAATATTAAATATGTATAAAGTAAACTAAACTTACCAATGAACACAGTTGACAAATAACTAATTCCAAAATATATTGCATAATGGTGGATATAATAACATAATCTATCATCCACAAGATCCATGACAAATAATAAAATGACATAGACCCAACACTGTAAAATTACATGAAAATAGTTTGAAATATTTTATAATAATGCAATGACAACTATGGTCATCTAACAATATAGTACTTCCTCCCACACTAACAAGGATGTCATGCAACTCCACATAGCTAAAGACTAATGACCTTGAAGCTCATAAATGACCTCTAGGAATGATCACTCTAATAGCTCAAGGGGGTTTTATCCTATAACTCACAAAACCAATGGGGTTTTTATCCTCTAGTTCCCTAAAAAAATAGAGGATTATTGTCCTTCAATCTTGGTGATTAGGATAATGTTGGCTAGGGTCTTGGGTTGAAGAATTATGTATATAAAAATATTGAATAATGAACAACCTAAAATATTAGATTATATGGCACATTCAAATTTCTTGGAGAATAGATCTGTTATTGTTGGCCCTTGATATCATCAACATTAAGGAAATCCTTGAATATATGCATTCATTGTAGAGAAGAGGCCATAAAAATATGTAAAAAACCAACCAAATTCAACTACTACATTAATGAGATACAATTGTTACAATCCTTTGAGCTATAAGTACACACAAATATGCACCCTTCCTTTTGAACAATATTTTGTGTAAAGAGAATTCCTTCGAGAGAAGTCATGATGTCCTATCTAACCATTATTGATACACTTAGTGTGTAGGGGTTGGGTATGAATAATTAAAAATTGACTAGAGTGCTAGTTTTTAAAGGCCATGGATACCATGTGATGGATGCCAGTAGTTAGGAGTCCAAGAGTCAAGGAAAGACATTTTGGTATGGAGAAGTTTGATTCTATTATAGTGATGCAATAAAATATAGGTGGACAAGTGATCCACATCGACCAAAAATTAATTTTTTATTTTGTTGTTTGAGTTTGTAGTTTTGATTTATGTTTCTAGTTTTTTTTCTTCTTATTTTTCATCATCAATTGATATTTGGGCTCAACAATATGAAATACATTCAAAATCGTATATTTACAAGAATACAACAAAAGTATAATGCAATTAGAAACTTCATAGGCAACACCAAATTCTTTACAATATTTATATTTACCACTGGCCATTTATTTTGGTTACATTTACCTCTATGTAGTGCCAAATTAAAAAATGAATTGATTGAGTTGAAATTGGAGGGAAGGAGAGCCATACACAAATATAAGAAAGAGAGATTGCCATATTATTGTGTAGGAAAATTAGAAATGAAAGTTCAAAGAGTAGTAAGAAGATGAAATCCAAGCAAAATAAAAGAGCAAGAAAATTGATTGGTGAGTGAAATGGGAAAGGTGAAAGGACACATAAACTTAAAGTGTTATGTAACAAAAAGATTTAAGTTGTGTTGAAAGTAAGAACAAAGCAGTGCATGGGAGAGGTAGATAGTGTTGAATTAGATTGCATGAGGGAGAAAGTGGAGTATGTGCAAATATCCAAGAGTTAAAATTATCATAGAAAACAAAAGGCATTTCATGTAAAAAGGCATAGTGGAAGGAAAGTCTACAACTGTGAAGGACTAAACTAGTAATTACATAAGAGAAGTATACAACAATTCATCTTATTGAATTGAAGTTTATTATGAAAGTTACAATTTAAAATCCTAACTCAAATCAATAAAATTGTAGGCCTTTTATTTTGAGATTGGAGCTTTGTATTTTGTATTAAAATTTATGTGATTAGTTGCTTAAATGTGAGGTTCAAAGCATAAAATATGAGTCAACCTATGCTAGGATTGGTGGGTGGATGAAGAGTGAAGTGGTTGGTTGTGAATAATCCCATGTAGGTTGTTATAGGTGTATGAGAGAAAAAACATACACAACAAGAGTTTGAAATTGTTGATTGAAAGAGTTTTCAAGATGCCACCTCAAAGAGGAATGCTAAAAATAGAGGATGTGTTGGAGAGATATTGAGACCTAATAAGATATGATATCAAAGATACATGCAACAAGGTGAGATTAGATAGCATAAATAAAATAAGTTATGTGAGTGAGGAGGAAACTAAAGTGGAGGAACACAACAAAGAAGAAGAGCAACCAAAAGAAATGAGAGAAGATAGGTTGTTTAGGGTTCTTTCAAGAATTGCGAAGAGAAACAAAATAGATATACTGAGATTTTTTAGAACATTAAATAGAGATGAGTTGATTGATTGGATTAGGGAGCTAGAAGAATATTTTGAAGTGTATGAAATCAGAGATCTGCAAAGGGTAAAGATAACCCAAACAAATTTGAAAGGGTTATGCTTCATTGTGGTGGAGAGATTTGCAAAGAAACTACACAACAAATGGAGACCCAAGAATAACAAGGTGGATCAAATGGTGATCGAGTTGAAGAATTAATTCATTGCTAGAGACTATAAAATATAATTATTCAAGAAGTTGAAAAATCTAAATCATAAAGATATGAGTGTAAAAGAATGTACATAGGCTTTCTACAAGATGACCATTTAATCAAGAAGGAATGGAATTGATAGGGAAAAGGTAGCTAGGTATGTGAATGGCTATTCAAAATTCAAGATGAAATGAGTATCTTTTATATTAATACCATGGAGGAAGAATATTAATATGCATTGGAGGCTGAGGAGAAGTTAGTGAGAATACAATTAAACAACCCCAAAAGTTATGAAAGATTTGTAGCTGAGAAGGGACAAGTGAGAAGTGCCAAAGGAAAGCAAATTGAAGAAGAACCCAAGCCCAAATAGAGCAAGGAAGTGGGTCAAAAAACACAAGGAGGAGAAATATAGATAAGAGGACATTCTAGTAGCAACAAAGAGTTCTTTGGTTAATATTATCAATGTGGAGAAGTTAGTCATTGTGCTTATAAATGCCCTCAAAGATGAGAAGGTAGAAAGAAGAGTGTAGAAAGAAACCAACTAGTAAAAAATGATGAGGAGAGTGATGTACCCTTAAAAGGTGAAGATATAAAAGAAGGTGAAACTATCATAGTTAGGAGAGTGTTGGTGAATCCAAAGGTAGTCGAGGAGGAACCATCCCAAATAGGGAGTTTCTTTTGAATTGTGTGCAAGGTTGAAGGTAAGTGTTGTAATAGTACAATAGATAGTATTAGTATGATATGCTAGTTTTAGAGGAGATGGTAGAAAACCTATGTTTGAAAAGGTGTAAGCACCCTAATCTATACATGATTTCATGGTTGCAAATATAACATGAGATCACTGTGAGTGAGCAATATTTGATTAGTTTTCATATTGTCTATTATAAAGATGAAGTGTTATGTAATGTAATGCCTATAAGTGCGTGTCATATGTTATTGGGAAGGCTATGGTGATTTGATAGGATGACCATTCATGATGGTAGTAGGACTGTGTGCACCATCCAAAAAGATGGTCAAAAGTATGTGTGGAATCCTCTAAAGGAGAAAGGAAAGCAAGCAAAAAAATTAGACTTTATTGTTTAATGTAGTGCTAGAACACAATGCATAGAGGAAAAGGAATTGACTGGACATATAGATTCAAGAACATTTCAAGTGTAGATTTCAAGGGGAACATGCAAATTGGAATCCAATTTATTACAACAATGCAATGAAGGGAAAGCAAAGAGCGACCTAATAAGATGTGGATATATGATGAGAAGCTGTTCAGAGTTATGGAACAATAGTAATAGAGGAGTGTTTTGTGTTGAAGCCAGTGAATGATAGAAGAGAGCAAGAGGAAAGGCTCTTGTGGACAAAGAGAAAAATTGGATACAAAACAAACATGGGACTATCATCCCATGCATCTCCAAATATTCCTGAGTTTTTCCAACTCATGGAACATTTCACTTATCCGACATGTCTAGTGCTAGTGCGTCCATGTAGACAAGTGATCCACATCACCCAAAAAATAATTTGTTTATTTTGTTGGTTGAGTTTGTAGCTTTGGTTTATGTTTCCAATTTTTGTCTTAATGTTCATTGTCAATCTATTCCTAATTTGGGATTAGTAATATGAAATACATTCAAACTTATATATTTCCAAGAATGTGATAACAAGTATAATGCAACTAGAAACTTAATTGGCTACACCAGATTCTTTATAAATTTTATATTTACCATTGGCCATTTATTTTGGTTGTATTTACCTCTAAGTAGTGCTAAATTAAAAAAATAAATTGATTGAGTTGAAATTGGAGGGAAGCAAGAAAGCTAGACACAAATACAAGAAAGAGAGGTTTCCATATTGTTGTGTAGGAAATTTAGAAATCAAGGGTCAAAGGGTTGTGGGGAAGATGAAATCTAAGAAAAATAAAAGAACAAGAAAATTGATTGGTGAGTGAAATGGGAAAGGTGAAAGATCACAAAACTTAAAGTAACATCGAGATTTAAGTTGTGCTAAAAGTAAGAACATAGTATTGCATGGGAGAGGAAGGCAAGGATGAATTAGATTTCATGAGGGAGAAAGTGGAGTATGCATGAATAACCAACAATTCAAATTATCATAGCAAACAAAAGGCATTTCCTACATAAAGGCATAGTAGACATAAACTGTATAGTTGCGAAGGACAGAACTAGTAATTACAAAGGATAACTATAAGACTGTTAAGTTACCCCATTTTCTAATTGTCGTTGATGTCATCTTTCTGGATATTTTGTTACAACTCTCTAATGGTCACATTTCTTGATTCAGTTAAACAATCTCATTAATAGTGACATTAACGACTATAATTAATGGCTATTGTGGCATATGGTTATTTTGGTGTAGACCAATATCGATTAGGCATAAAGAAACATTTTTTTTATGACCGATTGCTCTAACATGTTTTAGTTTCTCACAATGTTTTATCTTTTGGTCTCTGCCGACATAATTTTCTACAATCGACATGGAAGGAAGGCATACCGATGATGGTATATAATAGAGGCAACCTCAACATATGAAGGTTGAATGCTCATGATGATGATGTGTATATGTAGTATGTTTTGTATATGCAAACTTTTGTGGTATATAGTGAATTGTTGTATGTAAATCACTAATGGTATAAAAGGAGATTTGTACATTAGTGACACCTATACTCTATGCATATGTTGATACATTCATAACAATTCATTTTTTGTATTATTAGCTACTACTAACTTTTGTATTTTGGGCAATGAACCAATCAATAGTGAGCCACCCTTGTATTTTGTAATCGGTTACTTAATACTCGAGAATTAACCCTCTTCATGGTTTTCCCCATCTTGGGTTTCCACGATAAAAATTTGGTGTTATGTGTTATTGCTTTATTTACTTTCAGTTCTTTTATTTACTACATATTTGAAGTATGTTATGTGGGTACCCACTTAAATGTTTTAAATATTTCAAGGTGAAAATTGTAATTTAAAATCCCAACTCAATCAATAAATTTGGAGGCCTTTTGTTTTGAGATTGGAGTTTTGTATTTTGTATTAAAATTTATTTGAGCAATTGCTTTATCTCCTAGCATGTCAAGGTCTGAGGTTTATCTTGCAACATATAGAGCAAGGGAAGAGAATGAGGGTTGAAGAAAAGAGATGTTGGGAATGAGAAGTATGATACTTTGACAAGAATAAAGGAGAGACATAGTTATGATAAGAAAAATGTTAGGAATAACAACTCCAAAACTCTATAACTTGCACGATTAAAATCCTTTGGAACCTTACCAACTTCCAAACTTATTAGGCACATGGAGGAAGAGGAAGAGTATATAAGCAAAATTAGAAAAAGAAAAAAGAAAAAAAGGGGGAATGTTGAGAATATGTAATAGGCTTTCAAACCATGAACACAAAGTAATTGAAAAGAGGACATTTAAAAAATGTTTACTTGTAAACATGTTTATCTTCTTAACAATTGAATTTATCAAGGTGGCACCTAGGGATATTGTTGGAGAGATTATCGACTAGCTAGGCAAGTTTGTTCTTCCAAGTCAAACCCCTTGGGAGGCCAAATTAATGATAATGAGTGGTATCAAAGAGAACATTCACTAACATTCAAATGATGTGAATCTATTTCATTATTCCTTTAGAAATCAAAGCATGTTCTAATTATTTTTCATATGTCTATAGATGAAATTAAGTGCACATTTAGTGCATTTAAATACCATAGAATAACATGTTATTCATGCCAACTAGACTCATGATACTTAGGATAAAGTGGTCAGAAAGTTTAAATTTAAATCTTAGATTCATTCTCATGTTGTATAATCCAATAGCTAAAACAACTTTATAGATATAAAACCTCCATTAACAAAATCTTACAATAAAATAATAATTTCAAACTAAAGTATGTATGTATAAATAAATAATAAATATAACCACAATAAAATAATTTTAAATTAAGATGAAACTAAATACAACTCTACATGCATATTTAACAATGCTAACTTCACCATTAAGAGAATTATATTTGACAGGGTATAAAGAGCGATACCTAGTGTTACCGAGTGTCGAGAGAAAATATTTGTGAGTTCATCAGGATCTCAATACATAGACATATTTATCTTGACTTCCAAGAGTTAGGAAAACCTTCCATAGAAGGGCTGAGAAGAGGAGGGAAAACCTGGTATTTGGGAAATTTTCAGTGCAGAAGAGAGAAATCAATAGTGGAGGATGGATAAGTGGAAAAAATGGAGGATGGTTACATGGAAAAAGTGGAGCCATTATCAAACATGTCAACATAAATAAATTCATTTGAAGAGGGCCTCTGTTTGAGATCTTTATTGCATTTTAAATTTATAATCATATCAATTCATTTCAATCAAAAGAGAACAATCACAACCAAATTTTCCAACTCTCATAAGTGGCTAAAGTTTGGCCTTTTTTGGTTGTCCCTTGATGAATGTGGTTGGAAATGGTTTCTAGTTTTCAATATTAAGGTAGATCTTGTTGGAATTTGCAATTGAAACAATTGTTGTAATGTCATTGATGTCAAACCTTAACTAGTAAGACAGTTTCTATCTAAGAAAGTTCTATATCTATTGGTTGATGCAAAGGATTAGGGCAAGGGAGATAACAATAGCACCTAAGGAAAGGTTGATTTATTTGATACTTCAATGAGCACTTTATTATTTGGCATTATGATTTGATAATGTATTATTTATCTAAGTAGGAAGCAAGATTGAAGAAGTAGGCTTAATTGAGCAAAAGTGAAAAAATCTAGTTTAGGCCGAGTGATGTTAGTGTCAACCGAGTGCCAGAATATGTCGAGTAAATCTAGTGTTGACCGAACATCAATTTATGTCGAGCGACAATAAATTATCGAGAAAAATAATGTTAGCCGAGGAAGATAGTTTGTAGAGATGACTAAGTTACATAGTGATGATTGAGGAGATGAACACAATATTGACCGAGCATTAGCAATTTACATTTGGAGGAAGGATTCAGATTTCCAACCAACAAAATTGAATTCTTGGGTTATGTAAATCATGTTGACTTTATTAATTGATTATATGAAGAATTTAATACATGGTAAATCATTTTACTATGATTTCAATAAGGAGATTGAAGATGTTTCTAGAAGGATGTATGGACTTAAATATTGGAAGGATAAGTTGGATCTGACCTAATCTAAGATCTACAGAGGAGATTAAGAGGCAAAAGATAGATCTACCTATCTGGAGAGGTGTAAAGGAAACCTAATGGTGAGGTTACAGAGTATGTTGGTGATGTTGATGTTATTGACTAATAAGTCTAAGAAGAAGGTTGGAGGTGAAGTTGTGATTGCTTGAAGTGAATTCTGAGTAGATCAGAGATGGAGATGGAAATGATACTTAGTCAGTAAATCAACATATATGTGTGAATTGGATATGATATTTGCAAAGTGAGTTGTATGTTTTATAGATCAAAAACTACTGCTACTTTCTAACCATTGTAACAGTCAAAATGCTTTAATCAAGGTTGACCTAATAGTCATTGTTACATCCTTTAATCAAGGTGGAATTCTAATGGAATGTACTCAAGTCCTCTAACCAGGCCACTCCTAACAGGGTGATTGAAATCCTTTAACAGGGTCACACCTAACAATGTGTTTGTATACCTTTAACAAGGTTGGCTTTTCACTGAGCTCACTTTAGAAGAGTGAAAATATATCAGTAACATGTTACAAAGTGGTTTTTCCCAAATTGGGTTTCCACTATAAATTATGGTGTCACACTTATTTGAATATTTTGTTATGAATGTTTTGATATTCTGCAAAAAATACTATTGGACAGTGGACTGCAAGTTATATGTTTTTTTTTTATATAAGTTCTTTAGAGATCGAGTTGTGTTGGTGATTAGATCTGAGTTTGTTGAAGTGTTTGAATGTTCAATTGGTACATTTGGACCTGAGAACAATTGATTCACCCCCCCACCCCCCCCCCCCTCTCTGTTGTTCTAAATCATATTGACAATTGGTATTAGAGCGCTTGGTGCTTACAGAGAAATTTTTAAAAGGTACTTGAAGCTAATGATCAAGATGTATAAAAAGGAGGTACTAAAGTTGAACAAGGAGAACTTCCCTACATGGAAAAGTCTGATGAAAATACATCTAGTTGGTATTGGTGATTCAGTGAAATACTATATTGAACATGACTATGTTGCACCTGCTGCACCTATGACTGTCAAGGAGATGAAAGAAAAACATGAACACAATCAAGCAATGTTGGAGATTGCATCTGCCTTAAGCTATCCTAAATTTGAAGACATCAAGGACTGCACTACTACAAAGAAAATGTGGGATACTCTTGCAACCATCTATGGTGGTGATACAAATGTACTGAGGGAAAAAGATGAAAGCTTGAGAGGTAAGTTTGATGAAATGAAAATGCAAGAAGGTGAGAATATTGCTCAATATTGTGGAAGAATCAAAGAAATAGTGAATGCTATTATAGGAGCTAATGGAATCATTGATGATGAGACTATCATTGGAAAGGTATTAAGAACTCTGCTTCCTATATATGCTATCAAAATTTCAACAATTCAAGAATCAAGATGTAACCTTGGTAATGTTCTAACTCTGGAAAGCCTTGTTGGTAAGATTACTACTTTTGAACTGTTTAACTATGATAACTACATTGTTCCTAATGTTGAATCTGCATTCAAGTCACAAAAGGTTTTGCATAAATCTAAAAGAGAGAAAGATAAATGTGTGAAAAGTGAAAGTGAAAGTGACACTTCTGATGAGAAACTGAATGATCTTGAAGCACTTGTGGCTAGAAGATTGAAGAGAGGAAAAGGAAAATGCAAAGGTAAACTTCCTATAATCTATTTTTCATGTAACAAAGCTGGCCATATTGCTAGAAGGTGCCCTAACGGGAATGACAAGGATGAGGACAAAGAAAGAAAGTACACAGATAAGAGAGATAACATAGATCACTAAAGGTACAAAGATTACAAGGAAAAAGGTAAGAAATCCTGTTACATTGCAGAAGAGGAAATTGAGAGTGACAATGATAATTTTGATATTGAAGTAGTTTATGTTGCTATGAAAGATGATTCTGATGAGGATGAGAAAACTACACTTATTTCATATGTGAGTAAAGGTGATAAATGGATTATTGATAGTGGTTGCTCACATCACATGACTGGTGATAAAAGTAAATTTGAAACCCTAGATCATTACAAAGGTAGAAGTTTTAAGTTTGGTAATGATGCACCATGTCCTGTGAGAGGTAAAGGATCAATTAAGCTAACTGATAAGATCACTTGTGAAAATGATTATTAGGTTGAAGGTCTTAACTATAATTTTTTGAGTGTTGCACAACTTAATAGCACTAGTTACCGAGTGGAATTTCATCACAAAAAGGCTAAAATATTTGATGCTATTGGTGAACTAATTGGAAGTGGTGAACAGACTAAAGGTAATTTGTTCTATCTAGATCTATTTGAAGAGACATGTTTGTTTGCACAATTTGATGATGTATGGGTATGGCATAAGAGGCTATGTCATGTTAACTTTGACAATCAGGTAAGTATTAGTAAAAAGAAGAAAGTTAGAGGTTTGCCAAGATTGAAGAAACCTGATAATGTGATGTGTAAACAATGCCAGTTGGGAAAAATGACAAAGTCTAGTTTTAAGAGCAAGACATTTACTTCTAAGAACATTTTGGATTTGGTTCATACTGACCTTTGTGGACCTATGGGAATACAAAGCTATTGTGGTGCTAGGTATTTTATTTTGTTTGTTGATGATTACACTAGAATGATGACTGTAATGTTTTGAAAGAAAAATCTAATGCATTTCAGTTGTTTAAGTGGTATTTGGCTAAGGTTGAAAAAGAAACAGGTAGAAGCTTGAAATTTTTGAGATCTGACCGAGGTGGAGAGTTTATATCAAATGAGCTTAATCTATTCTACAATGATAGAGGAATCAAGAGATAGATGTCTGCACCTATAACACCTCCACAAAATGGTATAGCCAAGAGAAGAAACATATCTATTATGGATTATGCAAGGACACTAATGATTGAGAAGAATGTTGCACAAAAATACTAAAGAGAAGCTATAGGTACAACTATTTATACCTTGAACCGAGTACAAATCAAGAAAGCTACAAATGTTACACCCTATGAATTATGGCATGGTTATGCACATAATGTGAAATACTTTAGAATATTTGGGAGTAAATTCTATATACTAAAGGATAATAGAAATGGAAAGTTTGATGCTAAAAGTGATGAAGGCATATTCCTAGGCTATTCCACTAAAATTAAAGCTTATAAGTGTTTGAATTCTAACACTAACAAAATTGTGGAAAGTGAAAATGTAAGAGTTGATGACTATGCAGAGAAAAATGAACAAGAAGGCAATAAAGAACCTGGAGACTATAGATCTTTTGTCTATATGGAAGAAGGAGAGGCAAGTAATAGACCTACACCAGATGCAGAGTCCCGAGTAAGCAATGTCAAGCATCAGGAGGATGTTGTTGAGCATCAGGGGGATGCTGTCGAGCATCAGGAGGATGCTGCCGAGCAATCAGAAGCAAAATCTGATAATTTTCATGATGAACCTGAGAAGAGATTTGATCCTACATTGGCACATTATGTGAGAAGACATCATAAGCCTAAACAAATCATTGGAGATAAAGAATTTGGAGTCTTGACCAGAAGTAAGTTGAAAGACCCTACATGTTTATTGTGTGAGTTTGAGCCCGAGACAGTAAAAGATGCTTTGGAGAATGAAGACTAGATTCATGAATGAAGAAATAGATCAAATTGAAAAGAATGATATCTGGACTCTGGTGTCGAGACCAGAAAACAAGAATGTTATTGGAACAAAATGGGTATTCAGAAACAAGCTCAATGAACATGGACAAGTCACAAGGAACAAGGAAAGACTAGTATGCAAAGGTTATGCACAAGAAGAAGGAATAAACTATGGGGAAACATTTGCCCTTGTAGAAATATTAGGAGTAAGAACTCTACTTGTATATGCTGCCTACAAATATTTAAAGGTCTACCAAATGGATGTCAAAATTGCATTTTTGAATGGTATATTAGAAGAAAAGATATATTGAACAACCTCAAGGATTTGTTGATCTAGACAAGAAAAATATGGTTTGCAAACTGAACAAAGCACTGTATGGATTGAAACAAGCCTCTAGAGCATGGTATGAGAGGCTACACAATTATTTGATTAAGATTAGATTCTTCTGTGATAACAAAAGTGCCATTAACATATCAAAGAATCATGTAATGCACACAAAGACCAAACACATTGCAATTAAGTATCGTTACTTAAGAGAATTGGTACAGGAAAAAGAAGTGAGAATGGAATATGTGAACACTAAGGAACAACTAGCAGACATATTCAAAAAATATTTACCTAAGGATGATCATGAATATCTAAGAGGTAAATTAGGGGTGTTTCCCCTAACTGAGGCTACCTAGTCAAGCTAGGAGCACTACATCAAATGTGTTGCACAGAATATCTAACAAATTCATACAGGAAAGGTCACAATTTAGGAGTTGCCTAGAGTTGTGAAAAGAACAGAAAAGCTGATAAATAGTCATAATCAAGATGACAAAGGGAGAAATACTATTAATGAACTGACAAGATGAAATTTACATATGAATGATGTAAGTTCTAGTTGTTGCTTTGGCATTTTTGTCAAGAGGGAGAGATTTCAAAGATTTCAAAGATGAATACACATCAGAGGATATAATCAAAGAGGGAGAGACACATAAAAGATTCTAAGGGAGTTACTGTATAAACGGTCAAGCAAGGTTATGTTATTGAGAATCAGAATGAAGCTAAGGATATTATAAATATTTCTGATGCAATGACACAGTTTGGATTGGTTGGTAAATCACATGGTATTCATGTGGTGTTGGCCATCAATGCCAAAGAGGGAGATTGTTGGAAACTACAATTGAAACAATTGTTGTATTGTCATTGATGTCAAACCTTAACTGGTAAGACAATTGCTATCTAAGAAAATACTATATCTATTGGTTGATGCAAAGGATTAGGGCAAGAGAGATAACAATAGCACCTAAGGAAAGGTTGAGTTATTTGATACTTCAATGAGTACTTGATTATTTGGCCCTATGATTAGATAATGTATTGTTTGTCTAAGTAGGAAGAAAGACTGAATAAGTAGGCTTAACCGAGAAAAAGTGAAGAAATCTAATTTGAGATGAGTGATGTTAGTGTCAACTAAGCACCAGTATATGTCGATTAAATCTAGTGTTGACCGAACATCAGTTTATGTCGAGTGACAGGAAATTATCAAGAAAAATAGTGTTAGCCAAGGAAGATAGTTTGTAGAGATGACTAAGTTACATAGTGATGACCGAGGAGATGAACACAGTATTGACCGAGCATAAAAAATTTACATTTGGAGGAAGAATTTAGATTTCCAGCTAACATAGTTGAATCCTTGGGTTATGTAAATCGTGTTGACTTTATTAATTGATTATATGAAGAATTTAATGCATGGTAAATCATTTTACTATGATTTCAATAAGGAGATTGAAGATGTTTCTAGAAGGATGTATGAAGGACTTAAATATTGGAAGGATTCGTTGGATCTGACCTAACCTAAGATCTACAAAGGAGATTAAGAAGTAAAAGATAGATCTACCTATTTGGAGAGGTATAAAGGAAACCTAATGGTGAGGTTACAGAGTATGTTGGTGATGTTGATGTTATTGACTGATAAGTCTAAGGAGAAGGCTGAAGGTGAAGTTGTGATTTCCTGAAGTGAATTCTGAGCAGATTAGAGATGGAGATGGAAATGATACTCAGTCAGTAAATCAACATATATATGTGAATTGGATATGATATTTGCAAAGTGAGTTGTATGTTTTATAGATCAAAAACTATTGCTACTTTCTAACCATTGTAACAATCAAAATCCTTTAATCAAGGTTGACCTAACAGTCATTGTTAAATCCTTTAATCAAGGTGCCATTCTAAAGGAATGTACTCAAGTCCTCTGACCAGGCCACTCCTAATAAGGTGATTGAAATCCTTTAACAGGGTCATACCTAACAGTGTGTTTGTATACCTTTAACAAGGTTGGATTTTCATCGAGCTCACTTCAGAAGAGTGAAAATATATCAGTAACATGTTACAAAGTGCTTTTTCCCAAATTGGGTTTCCACTATAAATCGTAGCGTCACACTTATTTGAATGTTTTGATATTCTGCAAGTTAAATACTATTGGACAGTGGACTGCAAGTTATATGTTTTTTCTGATATAAGTTATTTAGAGACTGAGTTGTGTTGGTGATTAGATCTGAGTTTGTTGAAGTGTTTGAATGTTCAATTGGTACATCTAGACCTGAGAACAACTGATTCACCCCCGCTCTCTGTTGTTCTAAATCATATTAACAGATCCCCATTTTCACTTCCTTAAATTTTGGTGAACCTGACATGTGTTATGCTTGCATTAAAATCTAATTTTTGTTATCAAATATGATTTGTATGCACTTAATTCATTCACATTTGCAATCATTCTAAATTATGTAGCTCACGCACTTACATTTTATCCATTTAAAGAGTCAATTCACCAACATTACAATATTCAATATGTATAAAGTAAACTAAACTTACCAATGAACACAGTTGACAAATAACTAATTCCAAAATATATTGCATAATGGTGGATATAATAACATAATCTATCATCCACAAGATCCATGACAAATAATAAAATGACATAGACCCAACACTGTAAAATTACATGAAAATAGTTTGAAATATTTTATAATAATGCAATGATAACTATGGTCATCTAACAATAAAGTACTTCCTCCCACACTAACAAGGATGTCATGCAACTCCACATAGCTAAAGACTAATGACCTTGAAGCTCATAAATGACCTCTAGGAATGATCACTCTAATAGCTCAAGGGGGTTTTGTCCTATAACTCACAAAATCAATGGGGTTTTTATCCTCTAGTTCCCTAAAAAAATATAGGATTATTGTCCTTCAATCTTGGTGATTAGGATAATGTTGACTAGGGTCTTGGGTTGAAGAATTATGTATATAAAAATATTGAATAATGAACAACCTAAAATATTAGATTATATGACACATTCAAATTTCTTGGAGAATAGATCCGTTATTGTTGGCCCTTGATATCATCAACATTAAGGAAATCCTTGAATATATACATTCATTGTACAGAAGAGGCCATAAAAATATGTAAAAAAAACAACCAAATTCAACTACTACATTAATGAGATACAATTGTTACAATCCTTTGAGCTATATGTACACACAAATATGCACCCTTCCTTTTGAACAATATTTTGTGTAAAGAGAATTCCTTTGAGAGAAGTCATGATGTCCTATCTAACCATTAATGATACACTTAGTGTGTAGGGGTTGGGTATGAATAATTAAAGATTGACTGGAGTGCTAGTTTTTAAAGGCCGGGGATACCATGTGATGGATGCCACTAGTTAGGAGTCCAAGAGTCAAGGAAAGACATTTTGGTAGAGAGAAGTTTGATTCTCTTATGGTGATGCAAGAACATATAGATGGACAAGTGATCCGCATTGAACAATTTTTTTTTTACTTTGTTGTTTGAGTTTATAGTTTTGATTTATGTTTCTAGTTTTTTTTTCTTTGTTTTCATCGTCAATTGATATTTGGGCTCAATAATATGAAATACATTCAAAAGTGTATATTTACAAGGATGCGGTAAAAGTATAATACAATTAGAAACTTCATAGGCGGCACCAAATTCTTTACAATATTTATATTTACCACTGGCCATTTATTTTGGTTACATTTACCTCTACGTGGTGCCAAATTAAAAAATGAATTGATTGAGTTGAAATTGGAGGGAAGCAGGAAAGCCATACACAAATATAAAAAAGAGAGATTGCCATATTGTTGTGTAGGAAAATTAGAAATGAAAGGTTAAAGAGTAGTAAGAAGATGAAATCCAAGCAAAATAAAAGAGCAAGAAAATTGATTGGTGAGTGAAATGGGAAAGGTGAAAGGACACATAACTTAAAAGTGTTATGTAACAACAAGATTTAAGTTGTGTTGAAAGTAAGAACAAAACACTACATGTGAGAGGTAGACAGTGTTGAATTAGATTGCATGAGGGAGAAAGTGGAGTATGTGCAAATAGCCAAGAGTTAAAATTATCATAGAAAACAAAAGGTATTTCCTATACAAAGGCATAGTGGAAGGAAAGTCTACAACTGCAAAGGACTACACTAGTAATTACATAAGAGAAGTATAGAACAATTTATCTTATTGAATTGAAGTTTATTGTGAAAATTACAATTTAAAATCCTAACTAAATCAATAAAATTGTAGGCCTTTTATTTTGAGATTGGAGCTTTGCATTTTGTATTAAAATTTATGTGAGTAGTTACTTAAATGTGAGGTTTAGAGCATAAAATATGAGGCAACCTATGCTAGGACTGGTGGGTGGATGAAGAGTGAAGTGGTTGGTTGTGAATAATCCCATGTAGGTTGTTATAGGTGTGTGAGAGAGAAGTCATACACAACAAGAGTTTGAAATTGTTGATTGAAAGAGTTTTCAAGATGCCACCTCAAAGAGGAATGCTAAAAATAGAGGATGTGTTGGAGAGATTTTGAGACCTAATAAGATATGATATCAAAGATACATGTAACAAGGTGAGATTGGATAACGTAAATGAAATAACTTATGTGAGTGGTGTAGTACCCTGCCCCTAATCCGATTTTATAAATGTTATGATTTTTCTAGGATGATAGATTATATGTTAGGAAATTATTAATGCTTATGATTTTACTGACCCCATACTTGCATGTGTATGGTTGATGTGTTTGTTTTACATTTTTGTCTGACGTGCTTGATGTGGTTGATGGACGGAGTTGTAGTTACTTGCTTGCGAGATCCACATAATCGGTAGATCCCTGCCATTGTTTGTTATATATTTATATATGTATGTACATGCGGGTGTTGTATGCAGGTTTGCAAGTACCAGACATCGTCTTCCCTGAGTTGTCAGGATGAGTGTGCCCTATCGCAATATCTCAAATGGTAAGAGAGGGGAGATAACACGGATCCAAAACCCTATCCTAAAGCCTATTTATCTTAAGTTTTGGATAAGTATCTGTTGTCTACCCTATCCGAATTTGTCAAGTGACAAAGTTCGTGGATCCCTTCTTTGAGTTTGTATGTTTATTTGATAGTTATGATTTATTGCTTTTTGAGTATGTGATTTTCTATAGTCCTAGAAATTAGTATTATTGTTTGAAAAATAATATTAAATCTATTTCCTATGTTATTGTATGATTATTAATTAATTACAAATCAAATATTAGGATATTTGGTTTTAATTAATTAATTACGTGAAAATATAATTTAATATTATCTATTAGATATTAAATTAATAAATTACATGATTTAATGATGTTAAAATATAAAATTATTTAATAATGGATTTTATTATTAACATGTGCTTTATTGAGTTTGAATGTGATTTGTTTGAAAAAGGTGACAACTTGTCTTTAGGAGTCTAAGTTGAGTTGTGCACAATTAAATATATTTTTAATTATTAATTAGTATTTTCTCTCAACTAAAGAGGGAGAGTTTGATTAGGAGTTCGATTGTGAGTCACTTAGGGTTTGCATGAATGGTGGAGTTGAATCCCTAATAGGGGGAATTAACATTCATTTGTTTTCAATCAGGTTGCTGCAGATTTTTGGAGAGAGCTTTTAGAGATTTTGAGACTTCTTGGTGTTCTTGAGCTTTTGTGTGTGTGCTTGAGTTTCTGGGTGAAGATTGTTTGCATCTGGATTTGGGATTTACATGCACTGTGATTCAGATATGCATGATTGAGCTTTTCTATTGTCAGATCTGGGAGTTTTAGCATTCTACAGGCATTCTATTTCAATTTCTAGCATTGGAATTGAGGTAGGGGTTTGAGGAACCTTTCAGTGAATTCATCTATAGAATTTTTCAGTAATTTACTATGCTTGATTTGATTTATAGATATAGATCTATTTTTGTTTGTGCTTTCAATTTGGGGGTTTAGAAAACTCATAGATTTCTTATTTCATATTTTTATATATACTTGGCATAGTAGGGTTATGCTGTCGAAATTTGGAGAGAAAATACATCCTAGAACTCCTAGAAAATGAAAAAATTAATCTTGATATAGTTTGTACTATAGTACGGTTAAATTAAATTATTGGGTTGTTGACAAAAACCCAATTTGAGTGAAAATTCATCATTCTTAAAAAAATATTATCCTTTGTCAAAAAATATTATCTTTTGTTAAAAAAATTACAGTCAAAAGGAAATGCATGTTTTGAGTAAAAGTTAAACAATGGTCATTATCAAAAGGAATAGATTCTTTTCATAAGAATCTGAATATAATGTGGTTCAAAATTATATTCTTTTTAAAAATATAACCTGTAATTTGATTGTTTGGGAATTAATTTTAAAAAAATATAACAAAAGAAGAATGCAATGATAAAATGTTTATTTATATATATATATATATATCAAAATAAAATATTTTGCATCGAAAATGTTTTGAATAAAAAAAAAAAAAAAATTGGTAGTGGAAGGGGCGGGGACCACTGTCCCCTACCCCCTCTTGGTCCGCACGCAACAGGGTACTGCTATGACAATACCGCACTGCCATAGGCAATACCTACTGCCTGCATAAGGGAGGCGTGCGCATGGGAGATGTGAAGTGGGGTGTGGGACCCGCATGGCCCCCCCCAAAAGGTTATTTGATTGATTTTTGCTTTATTTTATTTTTAAGTTGTTTTTAATATTGTTTATTAGTTAATTTAATTAAAATTTATTAATTTGTTCTTTTAGTTTAATTAAATTTTTAATTGTTAGTTTAGTTTTTTTTTTTTTAACTTATTTAATGTGTATTATTTATTTATTAACATTTGTTGATTAATTTTTTTTATACAATAAAATTTGGTTGCCAATGTACTATTAAATGGTTAATGGTTTTAATAAATTTAATAAATTAGTATTTGTATATTGATTTATTAAAGTAATTTTGAATACTTAATTGATCCAAACATTTATAAAAAAATGAAAGGTTATTTGTTTTAGATATAATTGAATTTATTTATTGATTGTTAGTTTTAATGAGTTTATTAGTTGATTATCAGACTTGATAAATTCATATTTGTATATTAAAATATTAAGCTACATTGGATATTTAAAAATGAATGTATTATCGTTTTAGATGAAATTGAATTGTATATTGATTTAGTTAAACCTATAAAATTGATTTAGTTTTATTAAATCTACTAGTGACATAGGCATTCTTACATCACCAGGATGTATAGTTATGTGTTTTGAAGTATATTGAATCAAAAGCATATTGGTAATTGTTGTGTATCCACCAAAATTGGGCTTTTTATTCTATTAGGTCCATAGAGAATCTTTATGGAATATTCTTTGTTTATAACATTGTCGTAGCGTTTATGTTCCTTTTCTCTTAGTGAGTTAATTATTTAAATGCTTAGATTCAATTATGTATCGAAATGGAATTCAAATGTGTATGGATTTATTTCAAATTCTTTATGAAGTGTGTCTTGTTTTCTTCGTGCTTGGAGTGTCTTCTTGGGTTTATTGTGTTAACGGGAACTAGAAGACCTAGGAGGAATACAGAGGCCAGCGTATGTGTCAGATGATTTTGTTTTCAGCCATGTGTTGATGTGTATGTACTTTTCTGATTATCATCCCAATTTTGACCTTTTGGGCTCATGTTGTATTGATTTTTGCCTCATATTCTATAGAGGAGAATATGGTATTGATTGTTTATGTTTGATCCATGGGATCATGTGTATATTCTTTTGTGAACACTTTGTGAGTGTTTTGTGATATCATGGTTATGTGAGAACCAGTATGTTCCTGTTGTTTTTTAGAATAGTCCCGAGGGACATTGTTATCCTTTTTGTGATCTATGTGAGATTTGTGAGCCTAGGGTAGTTTGCCTAGATATGTAGTAGGAGGTGGCTTGCAATAAGCGTCGGGGCCCACAAGTGGCTGCCAGGATCACTTATTATTAAGTATCTTAATCAAGTGATAACATAATATAACATTGAGAGATTTTAAAATGAACCTAATAAGATATGTTTCCTTACCCTGACTTAGTGCTAGTATAGACTAAGGTGGGAATGGAGAAGATGACTAGCCCCCTTTTAAGGGATGAGTTGGCATAGTTAATGACTTCGTCTATATGAGAGGTCATTGACACCATGTATGGTCACTTGAGTGCTAGGATCCAGAGAGATTACCAGGACGAGACTCAAGGGTTAGACGTACATGATGACACCTTCCTATGCATAGTCTAGTTATCCTACATGTGTCAGTTGCCTCTGGATTAGTGAGTCTTTCATGACATTATTACTTTTTCACCTTGAATTAGAGAGCTTTCAGGATCCTTTCCTTTCCTTATTCTATTTTGTTTGTTATCCAAGTGGGATCTGTTGTTATCTCTTCAACATGGTGGGAGTGGACCATTTAGGTTCACGAGGTCAGGTGGTAGTGATTCTTTTACCATTTGAGATTTCAACATTCGTGTACTAGTGCTGGATGATCCCTGTTGCAGTTGCTCCTTCTTGATCTTCATTATTGGAGAGGTGTTCTTCTTCTTCTTAATCTTCTTCCTTGTGATCTTGTATCTTTGTATCAGATCTTCAGAGATGTCTTATGTTCTTCATTTCTGTTATTATATTACATACCCTGCGACATGTGCAGTGGATGTAGATTTATGCATACCTTATGGTACCAGTTGTATTTATGTCATCTTCTATGTGATGTTGTTTTATCCTTCATTTGTTTATACGAGTTTTGTAATTGTACCTATTCCAAATTAAGTAATTAATGTTAAAGTAATATTCGTCAAGGAACCCTTGAGATTTGTAACTTGTGTTGGTTATTGTATTATTATGGGTAAATGGTAATTGCTTCTACATTGATGTTTATCTTGTATGTTAACTGTTTAAAAAAATATATATTCTGCAAACTTAGATGCATGTTTAGGTTAAGTTCTCCTGGGTTCCCTGGCGGGGCATTACATTTGGTATTAGAGCACCGGGTTCTACACTGGGAACTCTGGGAAGTTGTGTGCCCATTAGATGTCTAAACTGTTAAACCTTGAAACTAAACATAGACATATAACTCTTTCATGTTTGATAACCATTAAATTACATCTAAACATTTATGTTCTTGCTTCTCTTTAATGTCTTTGAGATATCACTTGCCTAGTGATTGGCATAGGTGATTGGACTGTTATTGTGTATGGTTACCTTCTCTAATGCATTTGGGGTAAAATACCCTTAGATGTCATGAAGTGGTTACTCCCTTGAGCGTGGCTATCCCTAGTCACCTTGTTATGTGGATGTTTTTTATTGATGATTTATTTTTGGTTGATTGATGAATTGTTTGTGTTGAGTATGGGCTAGCATTGAATTTTGAACTTTCTTATGATTGGACTAGTCACCTGAACCTCTTTTTTCTATCTATGTTGTAACACTAGTCACACTTGACTTACTATTGAATTACCGCGATACTTTTATGATTTAATGTTGAGCTTGGAATTCCCCTGCATGGGTTTTTTTTTTTTATAAAAACTTTATGGTGGCTATTCCGAATGTTTGGTATTTTTGGCCCTGTTATGTGACAAGTGTTGTTTCTATCATGTTCATCATGAACCCCTGATGGTATGTATAAGGGAGGACATCACGGAGATGGTACTATGCTATTTTTGTGTGAGATTATATAATCGTTATGTATCTTGTACATTAGCATAAGTGTTGCAATAACTAGATAGATTTTCATGAACTCCTCAATTTTATTATTTGTTATAGCTATGAATGTGTGTTTATGCAATTGATCCTAGATGTTTTCTATGATGATGTATGAATAAAAGTTTTGATTTATTTGAATTGTAAATGAATGTGTGATCAATGTGAATTTTAGTTTATTCCTAAACTAGGTATTATATTATTCTTAATGACTGCATATCATGTTCCTACCTTATGATTTGATTTCAGATGTTATGTTTTGTTTTTAGTAAATGCTTTGTGTTAGGAGGATATGTATCCTCATCTATTTGTAGGCTTCTAGGAGTAAGCCTAATCTTAGGGGGGTGGATGTAGTACCCTGCCCCTAGTCCAATTTTATAAATGTTATGATTATTCTAGGATAATAGATTATATGTTAAGAAATTATTAATGCTTATGATTTTACTGACCCCATACTTGCATGTGTATGGTTGATGTGTTTGTTTTAAATTTCTGTTTGACATGCCTAATGTGGTTGAGGGACGAAGTCGTAGTTACTTGCTTGCAAGATCCACACGATTGGCCGATCCCCGCCATTGTCTGTTATATATTTATATATGTATGTACATGCTGGTGTTGTGTGCAGGTTCGCAAGTACTGGGCATCGTCTTCCCTGAGTTGTCAGGATGAGCGTGCCCTATCGCAATATCTCAAATGGTAAGAGAGGGGAGATAACATGGATCCAAAACCCTATCCTAAAGCCTATTTATCCTCAGTGTTGGATAAGTATCTATTGTCTACCCTATCCGAATTTGTCAGTTGATAAAGTTCGTGGATCCCTTCTTTGAGTTTGTATGTTTATTTGATGGTTATGATTTATTGTTTTTTGAGTATGTGATTTTCTATAGTCCTAGAAATTAATATTATTGTTTGGAAAATAATATTAAATCTATTTCCTATGTTATTGTATGATTATTAATTAATTAAAAATCAAATATTAGGATATTTGGTTTTAATTAATTAATTACGTGAAAATATAATTTAATATTGTCCATTAGATATTAAATTAATAAATTACATGATTTAATGATGTTAAAATATAAAATTATTTAATAATAGATTTTATTATTAACATGTGCTTTATTGAGTTTGACTGTGATTTATTTAAAAAGGTGACAACTTGTCTTTAGGAGTCTAAGTTGAGTTGTGCACAATTAAATATATTTTTAATTATTAATTAGTATTTTCTCTCAACTAAAGAGGGAGAGTTTGATTAGGAGTTCGATTGTGAGTCACCTAGGGTTTGCATGAATGGTGGAGTTGAATTAGGGGGAATTAGCATTCATTTGTTTTCAAACAGGTTGTTGGAGATTTTTGGAAAGAGCTTTTGGAGATTTTGAGACTTCTTGGTGTTCTTGAGCTTTTGTGTGTGTGCTTGAGTTTCTGGGTGAAGATTGTTTGCATCTGGATTTGGGATTTGCATGCACTGTGATTCAGATATGCATGATTGAGTTTTTTTGTTGTCAGATCTAGGAGTTTTAGCATTCTACAGGCATTCTATTTCAATTTCTAGCATTGGAATTGAGGTAGGGGTTTGAGGAACCTTTCAGTGGATTCATTTATAGAATTTTTCAGTAATTTACTATGCTTGATTTGATTTATAGATATAGATCTATTTTTGTTTGTGCTTTCAATTTGGGGGCTTAGAAAACTCATAGATTTGCTATTTTATATTTTTATATATACTTGGCATAGTAGGGTTATGCTGTCGAAATTTGGAGAGAAAATACATCCTAGAACTCCTAGAAAATGAAAAAATTAATTTTGATATAGTTTGTACTATAGTATGGTTAAATTAAATTATTGGGTTGTTAACAAAAACCCAATTTGAGTGAAAATTCATCATTCTGGAAAAAAATATTATCCTCTGTTAAAAAAATTACAGTCAAAATGAAAACACCAATCAAAAGGAAATGCATGTTTTGAGTAAAAGTTAAACAATGGTCATTATCAAAAGGAATAGATTCTTTTCATAAGAATCTGAATATAATTTGGTTCAAAATTATATTCTGTTTAAAAATATAACCTGTAATTTGATTGTTTGGGAATTAATTTTAAAAAAATATAACAAAAGAAGAATGCAATGATAAAATGTTTATTTGAGAATATATATATATAAATATATTATATCAAAATAAAATATTTTGCATCGAAAATGTTTTGAATAAAAAAAAAAAAAAATTGGTAGTGGAAGGGGCGGGGACCACTGTCCCCTACCGCCTCTCGGCCCGCGCGCAGCAAGGGTACTGCTACGGCAGTACCTACTGCCTGCGTAAGGGAGGCGTGCACATGGGAGATGTGAAGTGGGGTGTGGGACCCACAGGGTCCCCCCCAAAAGGTTATTTGATTGATATTTGCTTTATTTTATTTTTAAGTTATTTTTAATATTGTTTATTAGTTAATTTAATTAAAATTTATTAATTTGTTCTTTTAGTTTAATTAAATTTTTAATTGTTAGTTTAGTTATTTTTTAAAAACTTATTTAATGTGTATTATTTATTTATTAACATTTGTTGATTAATTTTTTTTATACAATAAAATTTGGTTGCCTATGTACTATTAAATGGTCAATGGTTTTAATAAATTTAATAATTGATTATTTAAATTTAATAAATTAGTATTTGTATATTGATTTATTAAAGTAATTTTGAATACTTAATTGATCCAAACATTTATAAAAAAAAAATGAAAGGTTATTTGTTTTAGATATAATTGAATTTATTTATTGATTGTTAGTTTTAATGAGTTTATTAGTTGATTATTAGACTTGATAAATTCATATTTGTATATTAAAGTATTAAGCTACATTGGATATTTAAAAATGAATGTATTATCGTTTTAGCTGAAATTGAATTGTATATTGATTTAGTTAAACCTATAAAATTGATTTAGTTTTATTAAATCTACTAGTGACATAGGCATTCTTACATCACCGGGATGTATAGTTATGTGTTTTGAAGTATATTGAATTGAAAGCATATTGGTAATTGATGTGTATCCACCAAAATTGGGCTTTTTATTCTATTAGGTCCATAGGGAATCTTTAGTGAATATTCTTTGTTTATAATGTTGCCGTAGCGTTTATGTTCCCTTTCTCTTAGTGAGTTAATTATTTAAATGCTTAGATTCAATTATGTATCGAAATGGAATTCAAATGTGTATGGATTTATTTCAAATTCTTTATGAAGTGTGTCTTGTTTTCTTCGTGCTTAGAGTGTCTTCTTGGGCTTATTGTGTTAATGGGAACTAGAAGACCTAGGAGGAATACAGAGGCCGGGGTATGTGTCAGATGATTCTATTTTTAGCTATGTGTTGATGTGTATGTACTTTTCTGATTATCATAAAACCTTTTAGGCTCATGTTGTATTGAGTTTTGCCTCATATTCTATAGAGGAGAATATGGTATTGACTGTTTATGTTTGATCCAAGGGATCATGTGTATATTCTTTTGTGAACACTTTGTGAGTGTTTTGTGATATCATGGCTATGTGAGAACCAGTATGTTCCTGTTATTTTGTGGAATAGTCTTGAGGGACATTGTTATCTTTTTTGTGATCTATGTGAGATATGTGAACCTAGGGTAGTTTACCTAGATATGTAGTAGGAGGTGGCTTTCAATAAGCATCGGGGCCCACAAGTGGCTGCCAGGATCACTTATTGTTAAGTCTCTTAATCAAGTGATAACATAATATAACATTGAGAGATTTTAAAATGAACCTAATAAGATATGTTTCCTCTCCCTAGCTTAGTGCTAGTACAGACTAAGGTGGGAATGGAGAAGATGACTAGCCCCCTTTTAAGGGATGAGTTGGCATAGTTAATGACTTCATCTATAGGAGAGGTCATTGACATTGTGTATGGTCACTTGAGTGTCGGGATCCAAAGGGATTACCAGGATGAGACTCAAGGGTTAGACGTACATGATGACACCTTCCTATGCATAGTCTAGTTATCCTACATGTGTCGGTTGCCTCTGGATTAGTGAGTCTTTCATGGCATTATTAATTTTTCACCTTGAGTTAGAGAGCTTTTATGATCCTTTCCTTTGCTTATTCTATTTTGTTTGTTATCCGAGTGAGATTTGTTGTTATCTCTTCAGCACGGTGGGAGTGGACCATTTGGATTCACGAGGTCAGGTGGTAGTGATTCTTTTACCATTTGAGATTTTGACGTTCGTGTACTAGTGCTAGATGATCCCTGTTACAGTTGTTCCTTCTTGATCTTCATTGTTGGAGAGGTGTTCTTCTTCTTCTTGATATTCTTCCTTGTGATCTTGTATCTTTGTATCAGATCTTCAGAGATGTCTTATGTTCTTCATTTCTATTATTATATTACATACCCTGCGACATGTGTAGTGGATGTAGATTTATGCATACCTTATGGTACCACTTGTATTTATGTCATCTTCTATGTGATGTTGTTTTATCCTTCATTTTTTTATATGAGTTTTGTAATTGTACCTATTCCAAATTAATTAATTAATGTTAAAGTAATATTCGTCAAAGAACCCTTGAGAGTTGTAACTTGTGTTGGTTATTGTATTATTGTGGGTAAATGGTAATTGCTTCCGCATTGATGTTTATCTTGTATGTTAACTGTTTTAAAAAAAAATTATTCTGCAAACTTAGATGCATGTTTAGGTTAAGTTCTCCTAGGTTCCCTGGTGGGGCATTACAAGTGGGGACGAAACTGAAGTGGGGGAACACAAAAAAGAAGAGTAACCAAAAGAAGTGAGAGAAGATAGGTTTTTAAGGGTTCTTTCAAGAATTATGAGAGCAACACAATATATATATTTTGATTTTTTAGAACACTAAATCCAAATGAGTTGATTGATTGGATTAGGGAGCTTGAAGAATATTTTGAAGTGTATGAAATCAGAGATGTGCAAATGGTAAAGATTACCCAAACAAATTTGAAAGGGGTACGCTTCATTGTGGTGGAGAGATTTGCAAAGAGACTACACAACAAATGGAGACCCAAGAATAACAAGGTGGAATCAAATGGTGATCGATTTGAAGAAGTAATTCATTACTAGAGACTATAAAATAGAATTATTCAAGAAGTTGCAAAATCTAAATCATAAAGATATGAGTGTAAAAGAATGTACATAGAATTTCTACAATATGACCATTTAATCAAGAAGGAATGGAATTGATAGGGAAAAGATAGCTAGGTATGTGAATGGCTTATGATTCAAAATTTAAGATGAAATGAGTATCTTTTAGATTAATACCATGGAGGAAGAATATTAATATGCATTGGAGTCTGAGAAGTTAGTGAGAATACAATTAAACAACCCCAAAAGTCATGAAATATTTGTAGCTGAGAAGGGACAAGTGAAAAGTGCCAAAGGAAAGCAGATTGAAGAAGAACCCAAGCCTAAATAGAGCAATAAAGTGGGTCAAAACACACAATGAGGAGAAATACAAACAAGAGGGCATTCTAGTAGCAACAAAGAGTTCTTTGGTTAATATTATCAATGTGGAGAAGCTAGTCATTGTGTTTATAAATGCCCTCAAAGACGAGAAGGTAGCAAGAAGAGTGTAGCAAGAAACCAACTAGTAGAAAATGATGAGGAGAGTGATGTACCCTTAAAAGGTAAAGACATAAAAGAAGGTGAAACTCTCATAGTGAGGAGAGTGTTGGTGAATCCAAAGGTAGTCGGTGAGGAATCATCCCAAGTAAGGAGTCTCTTTTGAACTGTGTGCAAGGTTGAAGGTAAGTGTTGTAATGGTATAATAGATAGTATTAGTATGAATATTCTAGTTTCAGAGGAGATGGTAGAAAACCTATGTTTTAAAAGGTGTAAGTGCCCTAATCCATACAACATTTCATGGGTGCAAAATGAACATGAGATGACTGTGAGTGAGCAATATTTGATTAGTTTACATACTGCCTATTATAAAGATGAAGTATTATGTGATGTAATGCCTATAAGCGCTTGTCATATGTTATTGGGAAGGCTATGGTGATTTTATAGGATGACCATTCATGACGGTAGTAGGACTATGTGCATCATCCAAAAAGATGGTCAAAAGTATGTGTTGAATCCTCTAAAGGAGAAAGGGAAGCAAGCAAAAAAAAATTAAACTCTATTGTTTAATGTAGTGCTACAACACAATGCATAGAGGAAAATTAAGGGATTGGACATATAGATGCAATAAAATTTCAAGTGTAGGGTAAAAGCACAATAAGTTGTCACCTTTTTACAAAGGAAGAGGCTAACAACACCAAAACTGAAAAAATTCAAGGGCATAAAAGTCACATTTCTGTTGAGAATTTGAAGATGATGTAAACTGATGAAATGTGTAAAATAGGATGAATGTTATGCCTATAATTTTAAAAAATTAATTTGAGCAAAAATTAATATGTTTTTTTAAATTTTTAGGTCTAATTTTCATATCCTAAAAAATACTACAAATCAGGGAGTTTACTTCCTGTCAAATCATTATAAGTAAAACATTATTTTTCCCTCCAATTTCAGAATATGTTTTAGATGACATGTATATCTAGTGTAGGAAAAAAGAAAGAAGTGTTTTCGATCTATAGTTTACCCAGTATAAGTATTCAAAGTCGAACTTACCTGTAATCAACAATTTTTTTCTCCCATCACTTTTTCCCTATCAAAACTATGCCAAAAACCAAATAAATTACATATTCTTGAAGAGGACTCTCTCCTCTAGTGTCGTATATGATTTTAAAAATTTTCTAAATTGATTTAGCATTTTTCTATATTTTCCGAATCAACATCTTCTCAAAGTTTAATATACCTACATGTAGTTTTTAGCAAATTTGTTTAATGTTTTGTAGTTGAAACAATATAAAATTTATATGTCCAGAATTATACATCTGAGATCTACAAAAGGGTTCTTTTAGTTTTTTAACATTTTCTATTTTGATTAGAGAAAAATCACAGCAGAAGTGCAAAATTTTGGTTTTTTTGTGTTTTTGGAGGTTTGGCTGCCAACATGGCATGCCACCTAGGTAGACTCGGCCGAGTCCAACTAGGCCGAGTCTGACTGGGCTGAGTCCGACTGGGCCGAGTCCCCCTAGTGGTCGGCCCCACACAAATAGCCAAATAGTGTGCAAATGAGGGGCTTTAGATATATTTTGATATTAAAAATCTGATTTAGACTCGGCCGAGTCCTACTCGGCTAAGTACTACTTGGCCTAGTTTACTGGGCCACGTAGGCACCTATGTGTACTCGGCCCAGTTAGACTCGGCCGAGTCTAACTAGGCCGAGTTATTTGAGTGAGCCTAAAAGGTGACACTCAATTTGGAATCTAATTTATTACAACAGTGCAATGAAGGGATAGCAAAGAGCGACCCAAGAAGATGTGGACATATGAAGAGAAGTTGTTAAGAGTTATGGAACAATAGTAATAGAGGAGTCTTGTGTGTTGAAGCTGGTGAATGATAAAAGAGAGAAAGAGGAAAGGCTCTTGTGGACAAAGAGCAGAATTGGATACAAAACAAACATGGGATTATCATCCCATGCATCCCCAAATGTTCCTAAGTTTTTCCAACTCATGGAACATTTCATTTATTCAACATGTCTAGTGCTAGTGCATCTAGGTAGACAAGTGATCCACATCAACCAAAAAATAATTTGTTTATTTTGTTGTTTGAGTTTGTAGGTTTGATTTATGTTTCCAATTTTTGTCTTAATGCTCATTGTCAATCTATTCCTAATTTAGGATTAGTAATATGAAATACATTCAAACTTATATATTTCCAAGAATGTGATAACAAGTATAATGCAACTAGAAACTTCATAGGCTACACCAGATTCTTTATAAATTTTATATTTACCATTGGCCATTTATTTTGGTTGTATTTACCTCTAAGTAGTGCTAAATTAAAAAAATAAATTGATTGAGTTGAAATTGGAGGGAAGCAAGAAAGCTAGACACAAATATAAGAAAGAGAGTTTTCCATATTGTTGTGTAGGAAAGTTAGAAATCAAGGGTCAAAGGGTTGTGGGGCAGATGAAGTCTAAGCAAAATAAAAGAACAAGAAAATTGATTGGTGAGTGAAATGGGAAAGGTGAAAGATCACAAAAGTTAGTGTTATGTAACAACAAGATTTAAGTTGTGCTAAAAGTAAGAACATACTAGTGCATGGGAGAGGAAGGCAAGGATGAATTAGATTTCATGAAGGAGAAAGTGGAGTATGCGTGAATTACCAACAATTAAAATTATCATAGCAAACAAAAGGCATTTCCTACACAAAGGCATAGTAGACAGAAACTATATAGTTGTGAAGGACTGAACTAGTAATTACAAAGGAGAACTATAAGACTGTTAGGTCACCCCATTTTCTAGTTTTCATTGATGTCATCTTTCTGGATATTTTGGTACAACTCTCTAATGGTCACATATCTTGATTCAGTTTAACAATCTCATTGATAGCGCCATTAACGACTACAATTAATGGCTACTATGGCATATGGTTGTTTTGGTCTAGACCGATATCAATCAGGCATAAAGAAACATTTTTGTTATGGCCGATTGCTCCAACACATTTCAGTTGCTCATAATGTTTTATCTTTTGGTCTCTGCCGACATAATTTGCTACGATCGACATGGAAGGAAGGCATACCGATGATGGTATATAATAGAGGTGACCTCAACATATGAAGGTTGAATGCTCATGATGATGATGTGTATATGTAGTATGTTTTGTATATGCTGAATTGTTGTATGTAAATCACTAATGGTATAGAAGGAGATTTGTATATCAGTGACACCTATACTCTATGCATATGTTGATGCATTCATAACAATTTAATTTTTTTTATTATTAGCTACTACTAACGTTTGTATTTTGGGTAGTGAGCCAACCAACAATAAGCCACCCTTGTATTTTGTAACCAGTTACTTAATACTTGAGAGTTAACCCTCTTTGTGGTTTTCCCATCTTGGGTTTATACGAAAAAAATATGGTGTTATGTGTTGTTGCATTATTTACTTCCAGTTATTTTATTTACTTCACGTTTGAAGTATGTTTTGTGGGTACCTACTTAAATGTTTTAAATATTTCAAGGTGAAAATTGTAATTTAAAATCCCGTCTCAATAAATAAATTTGGAGGCCTTTTGTTTTGAGATTGGAGTTTTGTATTTTGTATTAAAATTTATTTGAGCAAGTGCTTTATCTCCTAGGCTGTCAAGGTCTGAGGTTTATCTTGCAACATATAGAGCAAGGGAAGAGAATGAGGGTTGAAGAAAAGAGATGTTGGGAATGAGAAGTATGATACTTTGACAAGAATAAAGGAGAGACATAGTAATGATAAGAGATATGTTAGGAATAACAACTCCAAAACTTTGTAACTTGTACGATTAAAATCCTTTGGAACCTTACCAAATTCCAAACTTATTAGGCACATAGGGAAAGAGGAATAGTATATAAGCAAAATTAGAAAAAAAAAGGGGAATGTTGAGAATATGAAATAGGCTTTCAAACCACAAACACAAAGTAATTGAAAAGAGGACATTTCAAAAATGTGCACTTGTAAACATGTTTATCTTCTTAAAAATTGAATTTATCAAGGTGGTAAGGATATTGTTGGAGAGATTATCGACTAGCTAGGCAAGTGTGTTCTTCCAAGTCAAACCCCTTGGGAGGCCAGATTAATGATAATGAGTGGTATCAAAGAGAACATTCACCAACATTCAAATGATGTGAATCTATTTCATTATTCCTTTAAAAATCAAAGCATGTTCTAATTATTTTTCATATGTCTATAGATGAAATTAAAGGCACATTGAATGTATTTAGATACCATAGAATAACATGCTATTCATGCCAACTAGACTCATAATACCTAAGAGAAAGTGGTGAGAAAGCTTAAATTTAAAATTTAAAATTTAGATTCATTCTCATATTGTATAATCCAATAGATAAAACAACTTTATAGATATAAAACTTCCATTAAAAAAAATCTTACAATAAAATAATAATTTCAAAATAAAGTATGTATGTATAAATAAATAATAAATATAACCACAATAAAATAAATTTAAATTAAGATGAAACTAAATACAACTCTACATGCACATTTAACAACGCTAAATTAACCATTAAGAGAATTATATTTGACAGGGTATAAAGAGCGATACCTAGTGTTAACGAGTGTCGAGAGCAAATATTTGTGAGTTCATCAGGGTCTAATCCATAGACATATTTATCTTGACTTCCAATAGTCAGAAAAACCTTCCATACAAGGGCTGAGAAGAGGAGGGAAAACCTGGTATCTGGGAAATTTTCAGTGCAGAGAGAGAAATCAATGGCAGGGACAGGAGCAGGTATAGGGATAGGTGGAGGTGGCGGGAGGAATCGAAACCTAGGGCGCAATGCAGATGACGATGAGAAGCTAATATTTGAGACAAGCCCTGGTGTAGAGGCAATCTCCAGCTTCGATCAGATGGGCATCCACGACGATCTTCTTCGTGGGATATATCAATATGGCTTTGAAAAGCCCTCCGCCATTCAGCAGAGAGCTGTTATGCCCATCATTAACAACCGCGATGTCATTGCACAAGCTTAGTCTGGTACGGGCAAGACCTCCATGATTTCCCTCACGGTCTGTCAGATGATTGATACTTCCATTCGCGAGTAAGCTTTTCCCTTTTCTTCCATTCCATATCTGCGCTTTGTTTCTCTTGTAAACAATAAGAAGCAAATTAAGCTAGGGTTTTTAGGTTTTCTCCTAAGTCGACGAGAGATAAGTTAAAAGCTGCCTGTAAGGGGGGTACGATGCCTATATTAGAAAATAAAAAATATGGGAGATACGATTTTTTTGGAGGAAAATCGCAACCTATGTTCAAGGGGGTTGTTTCTTCTTTCTAGAAACCTGTTTACTTAGTATATTGCTATTCAATCGTATCCTCTCCCTTAACACGTGCTTCTATACTATTTTGCTATTCAAACATTAGTTTATAGATTTTCTTAGTTTATAGATTTTCTGGGCTACTTCTAATTTCTCATTTTTGCATCCTAGCGATCTAGTCTTCTAAACTGTACAGTTGGTGGAACACGGAATAAATTCATATTGAGGTGCCTGTCTATACATTTCTATGGTAAATAAAACCCAATGGACCTTTTTTATGACTTCTTTCTTCAAACCAAGAAATATTATTCAAAAGGTGTATCCACGTTATATTTTCACTAGGGGCGCCAAGTGTCCTATGTTCTTGCTTGACTCTCAAAGAGCTAACAGTGATCATGAATAAGCCCAGGACTTGGCTGAGGTAAATTTGGCTGAGTAGATATCCCTTAGCCCTTGAAGTCCTTTATAAAAAGCTCAATTATTTTTGTACCCTAGCAGTGGGTTGATTATTGGTTTCCAACAAAATATTTATAAGGAACACAATTTCAAAAAAGAGTGTACTTCCATGAGAGATTTAAATTGTATCAAGTGAGAAGGCACTTTCACCAATACCGGATATTGTATTGGAATTTTTCTTGGATGGAGCTGTGTGCATGCCAACAGTTTCTCTAGGTTTCTTTCACTGTCATAATTAATATATTATTCACAACGATCCAGCTAGTGATTGTAAGTGCCACTTTTAAGTCTTTATTATGGATGATATTAACATGCCTCTTTTGGTTTGTTCCCAATGATTGTGATAGTTTCTTCCCTAATTTAAATGTATTGATTGGACACCTATTGTGTTGTGTTCACCATAACGGAATTGGGCCCATTAACCCATTTGTTATATAATTTTCTTTCTGAATGCTCAGTTGAGAATTAGATACACTGTTTATATAACAATTTCTTATTGTTCAATTACGTGGCTTGTTTTTTGTAACAAGAATAGTCATGTTTGGTCTCTCATAACCAAAGACATTCCATCTTAGATTTAGCTTTCTAATCAGGTGACTTGTTTGTCAGGTCATCATCAAGTGAAACCAGTTTGGTGAAGAAGGATTTTTATCTGTTTACCTTATGTATTGTTTAAAGTTTGCATTCGTATGTTTTGAGATTAAGCTCGGTAGAAAACTCAAAATTGGTAATCCACCTGCACTTGTAAGTCAGGTGAATGTAGGTACCTTCAAGATTACGCCTTATGTGGAATTATTGTTGGCATTACCATATTTCTTCACAGGCTCTACTCTCAAGTACACATAAATCAATCAAATTTAATTTGAATGGGCCAAGACCTTGATGCCATTGCTGGCAGGGAATCTCTGTGTGAGTCTTTGCCTAATGTTTGTACACAATAATTAGTATGATGTACTTAAATATTGTTAATTTTTTTTGGTTTTCCTTATTGTTAGATGACCACTTTTATAATGTGGATATGCTTTACAAGGTGAACAAGCACATGATGTACCAGTGTAAAGTTGCATAATGATATAAAGCTTTACATGGCTAGTGTATAAAAATAGTGCCCATGTATTCCCGTTTTTCTTTCAATTCGATAGAGTTGTATTACTGCGCTTTCCTAAATATTGATATCTACATTCATTTCTGTTTACTAGTTTAGGCTTCATTTGTAGCTATTGCAATAAATAACAATTACAAAATTAAAGGTAAGTGTCAAATATTCTAACAGATATCCACAACATCTGTTCTACAACAATTTTAAGATGATTGGGATAACTAAGTAACCAGTCCTGGTACTTGTTTGGGTTTGGGTTTGCTGGTTCGGTTTGTGGGTTTGATCAATTTTTTGGGGGGTTGGGTTAGCTTTCACAAAAACAAATAAAAATAAGAAATATATAGATATTTACAACTGAAAAATAAATTAATAATTCATATTTCCTATTATATTTAATGTATCAATATTATATCAATGTTAATGTATCAATATTTCCTTATACAACACTATCATACTTCCTTATACAACAATAATATATTTGATGTATTAATATTTCCTTATTCAATATTATTATATAAATAAAATGAATATATAATATTATAATGCAATTAAAAACATTTAAGTAAAATTAGTTTTAATAATTAATAACTATTAAATTAATTTAATCTTTTTGTTAACAGACATAATTTTATAATATTATTGGACTGATATGACAAACTGTGTTTAACATCTTTGAATCAACATCTGCTTATTACCAATGATAATATAATTTCCCGTGAATGTGTTTTTTTGAAGGTGGTAAGATGTTGCCAATTACGACTAGGAGCTCTTGAAGAAGAGTTTGGTCAGTTGTAGAAGAGGAATTTTGTCATAGAAAGCATGACCTCTAAGACTTTCTTGGCTGCTACCTACCTTACTTGTGCATTTGTTACTTGAATGTGTATTTCTGCCTTTCCAACTAGTGACTAGGGTTTTCTTTTTTAGATAAGAGATTTGGAAATTTATAAATACATCTGAAGAGGGTTTTTAGGCAATGTAATTTATCTTGGATTCATCTAAGAGATGAACTCACACTGTTTCGTACGTACTGCCACAAATTTTTTGATGGATTGGCTTTGAATCAGGGACCAGTACAAACTGAATCGGAACTTGGGTGTAGGTGAGTCCGGACAAGTAAAATAGGGCTAAAGTTAAAACCCTTGGATGAGGTGGTATTTGTGTAATATTCACAATTTAGATAAAATGGTACTTTATCCTAAGTGTTGTACTGCACCTATTTAGTTAGTTTACTTACAAGAGTGATAGGATTATTTATTTATCCTCACCTGGGTAGCGAATAATGACATGTGTACACCTTGATTTGAGGTAATCATTTGCCACATATGCCTCATCAAGTGCTACCTTTGTTTAGTCAAGGTCATTGTTCCCTTAGTTAGACCGTGTTCACTCTTGATTGGAAGTGATTGAGAGTTAACTCATGACCTCTTAGACATGTCACTTGCTTAAGACATATATCCTAGAGACCCTTTTGTATGTAATTCATGCATTTACTTTGTGGTTGATTTTGATTAAGTTTCCTCTTTATTGGAATGGTATGTTTTATTGCATATTGCGACCCTTATTGCATATTGTAACATTTTTCTCTTATGTGGATCATTGGATTTGTGCTCTTTGATTGAATTTCCTTGAATCTTACCTGGTATCATAGCATTCTTGGTTAGGAGCTTGTTTGCACTTCCTAAGGAGCAAGAGATCTAGAGCTTCACATTGAAAGTTCCATTTTGGTGATTTCTGAGTCAGATTAGAAACAACCATCACAGCCAAAGTGGTTGAGACCTCAATGCTTGCCTTCTGTTTCATCCATTTTGGACACCCTAAACTCAAGATTTTAGGTTTTGGTTGCATGCATTTTTCATATCTTTTACAAAAAGTGAGCTTTTTGAGGTGGTTTTCACAAAATAGATGGCATGATTTTGTTTTGAAAGGCATTAAAAGCTATGAATTAATTGTAAAATTGTTCAAATTGAATCATGCCTGAGGCTGTACAGTTTCCATTGAAGGTGCAGGGACAGGTTTGTGCATCAAATTTTGTTTGCAGTTTTTGGCCTTTTGTGGAATTACCAATAAAAAATAAAATAAATTTTTACTGTAAAGGCCTTTTGATCAGTGCTTTATGGATACTTGTTGGGTACCCATTTACCTTGCCTAAATAGGGTACAATCTGTTTTCACGCAGTGTACAAGCCCCTTGGGACTTACCCTATGAAATCAGTGACAACCTTTGTTTAATTTTGTTTGCAGTTTCTAAGCAGCGCCCAGAGATAGCTCCACTTGTTGCTTTTTCTTTGCTCGACTTAGTCACCTTCTCTTACTGAGTGACACTTCACTCAAGGCAGCTTGTTCAGCACCGCAATTCCACACGAGCTCAACTAGTCTGCTTCTCAATGGCCCCAGCACTGCTTTGTCTGATTGCTGCTAGTTGGATGCCACAATTGCTGAAGGTGTAGTCAACTTCAGAGGATATCTTGGAGATTTTGAGATATTTTTTACAGTTTTTTAAATGGGTCAATTTTACATGTACTAGTGTAATATGTTTTTGTTCATTATGATCAATTTTTTAGAATTGATGTTTCCTCAAATTTGGCTGCATAGTTCTTGTTTTGAGATCCGTGGAGGTCTATACTTTGCTTAACAAATTCATTTTCTGGCCCCTTTTTTTTGGAAGTGCTTGTTTTTTGTGCCTTTATAGTGCTGTTTTTTCTGCTCAAATATTCTGAAATTGTACTTTCAGCACCAATGTCCTTTTTTGGACATTGTATGTCACGTTCCCTTCTTTCTGTACCTAATGCACCTTATTTTAATAGTGTTTTTAAATGCTAATATACATTATTTGATATCAGAATATAAATAATATTGTAATAATTATAATAAACAAATAAATAAAATATAAAAAATAAAAGTTAAAATAAAGTGAAATTTCAAATTAAAAAGTTGGCCCCCATTTTGGGCCTTGGACCCCTGGTATAGGTTGATCAGTGAAGTCTTTTGGAGGATATAAGGACATAACAGAATTTTGATGAGTTTTCATTGAGCTGTGCAAGAAGGATGAAAACTCTCAATTGCACTTTTTAGCTCAGGATGAAAACATTGCCTCTGTTTAGGCAGATCCAACTAGGGTTTGGAGGGCTGTGCAATCTGCATCATTACATTCATTTTTCGGGTTTCAGCATTGATATTCATCAGTGTGACCAGCTGTAGGGGTCTTCTAGCTTCCACATTCGAAGGAGTTCACATCCACATTTGAAGGAGTTAACTCATCTCTTTCTTTGAAGTAATTGAGAGTTAATTCATGATCTCTTGGACATGTCACTTCCTTAAGTCACACATCATCCATTTATTTGGTGGTTGGTTTTGATTATCCTTTTCCTCAGAATAGCATCTTTTATTGCATGTTGCAACCCTTGTTGTCATTATGATCAGTTTTGTATTTTAGCATTCTTATCTCACTGAAATCATATGATATGTGCTTGCTGACTTGATCGTCATTGTATCTTATCGGCAGCCCTTACATTCTCCATGAAGGATCATGAATAAACTTTGCAGGTTACACTGTTCAGGTTTCCATTATCAGAAAAGAGCATATTTGCCTAAATAAAAAATAAGCAATTGACTTGCCATTGTTATGCATGATTAATATCTTTGTCAGCATTAATACACTTCCTTTACATAAACAGCATGTCCAAATACCTATACAAGCTTTTCAACTTGGTCTTATCACATTTGAAAAATATACCAATCAAGGTATAAAAATTGTAACGGCTGCATCATTCAGGTATCAAAATGAAACTGCTACTTAGCAATATTCATGCAGCCACTGTCTGCATAAAATGGCAATTAATGCAAATGCCTCCTGCTTGAATTGGTGGTTCTGCTACCATCTACATAATTCTTCATTTTCATGAATCAACTGCCCTGAATTTCCCATTCAAGGCATTCAGGTCACCCTGGACATGCCTTTGTCCCTGTGGAACATCTACACTGTTTGCCTTTTCCCATTTCGGTGGTAAGTAACCAAAACATGCTTTAAAAGAAGATTTATTAGTAGAATAATGGATTGGTGTACTGTAAGAATGCTCAATGTATGCTAAATTGTGATTCTGGGTCTTAACCTCTCAAGAGCTGTATGAATGCAATTTAACGTCTGTCTTCTCCCACAATGCAGTCCAAAAAGTCCCCAAAAATTTGGTAATCGCTATCCAAAACACTAGAACATTCCTAATTATACCGAGTTCCACACGTAAGTAAATGAATAACCCAGATGCATCATTTCCCTTTAAAGAGTTTTCTTGCAAGAAATGAGGATGCACATTTTGCTAAACCAATCTACAACAATAACACAATAATCACACTGTACCTTTGATCTGAGCAAATCTTATGAAATCCATGGATATGCTTTACCATGGCCTAGAAGGAACCAGTATTGGCATAGACAGATCTAATCTAGTATATTTCTACTAATAAGATTAGTACTCATAAGTTGTCACAACTGCTCTTCTATTTGCCTATGATTTTGTCTACTAGAAATGCCATGAGAAGTTTAGATTATAAGATCTCATTGTCTTACTCTTGTTCATAGTTAGATAAGTCGGTGGACATGTTGCGGACTTGCCAAGACTTGGGTGTCCTGTGGCTGGCTGAGTTGACTTGCCACGGACATGTGGGCCGAGTCCTTGGCAAGTTCAAGTCAAGGACTCGTTCTTAGGGAACACCTAAAACAAGACTTAAAACCCCTTTTTTGTTTTTTCTTTGCTGAGTCCTTGCTGAGTCCTTGCTGAGTCCTAGCTGAGTTTTTTGCCGAGTCCCGAGTCCAAGTCCTATTTTAGGTTGCCGAGTTCACACTGAGCCCAAGATTTCAAACTATGATCTTGTTTATCTCTCTAGAGGTACAATAACCACCATAACTTTATCAATGAAATGTTCATTTATCCCAAACTTAACTTTGCATTGTTTGATTACCTCTATTTCTACTCCTTGTTTTGCCCAACCCAGAGAATAATGATTATGATAATTTTATGTCAGAGTAGCTGGAAACTTCTCTGCCCCTCCTTGGGCTCGTGTATCCCCGTATCCATATCCATATGGATACGATATGGCATGGATACACACCGGATTCCCTACGCACATGTGGCCAGAATTCCTTAATGTTTCAACTATGTCAAATGCTAAGTGATTTGATTTTTTTAAAATTTGACATAAATCTTGCTTAATATAAAATAAAATTCAATCATGCAACTTTTATAGTTGGTAATAGGTATAAGCAAAAATCTTACACCAAATGAGGAAGACAAATGAAATGTTTTTCTACTTGAGCTACCCATTTTTTTGGGTGATCTTCCGAAGCAACTCTTCCAGTTTTTGAATATTATAAATATTTAAATTAACTTATAATTAAGTGTCTAGCAATTATATGTCTATATTGCTTTTAAAGTAATGAGAGTATCCTGTAATAACTTAGAAAATTGTGCTAAATATATGTGTATTTATCTTTTTTTGAATGTTGTTTCTAACCATTTCTATATAAGGGGTCTTAAATAATGGCCGTATCCCTATCTGATACCATACCCATTTTTGTATCCTTATCCATATCTGTATCCATGCAACTTTGTTTTATGTTTACAGCCCAAGTTTTTCTGCTAATGATTACTATGATTCTGTGTTACCAATCTAATTTTATCAACCAACTCCCTGAAATCAAATTTATTTGGGATCAAGAAGAGAAGGCCATCATCAGCCCCACTGTTACCCAGGCAAACCTCTCTGTGAATGGAATATAAGCAATCCTTTCATCCTTTTTAGAGTATCACCCACACTTTTTCCTTTAAACCAGATTCATCTTCAATATCTCAATGCACACAATGTCTAATATTACTTATATCTCAATGTACACAATATCTTACACCAAATGAGGAAGACAAATGAAATGTTTTTCTACTTGAGCTACCCATTTTTTTGGGTGATCTTCCGAAGCAACTCTTCCAGTTTTTGAATATTGTAAATATTTAAATTAACTTATAATTATGTGTCTAGCAATTATATGTCTATATTGCTTTTAAAGTAATGAGAATATCCTGTAATAACTTAGAAAATTGTGCTAAATATGTGTATTTGTTTTTTTTGAATATAGTTTCCAATCGTTTCTATATAAGGGGTCGTAAATAATGGCCGTATCCCTATCTGATACTATACCCGTTTTTGTATCCTTATCCATATCCGTATCCATGCAACTTTGTTTTATTTTTACATCCCAAGTTTTTCTGCTAATGATTACTATGATTCTGTGTTACCAATCTAATTTTATCAACCAACTCCCTGAAATCAAATTTATTTGGGATCAAGAAGAGAAGGCCATCATCAGCCCCACTGTTACTCAGGCAAACCTCTCTGTGAATGGAATATCAGCAATCCTTTCATCCTTTTTAGAGTATCACCCACACTTTTTCCTTTAAACCAAATTCATCTTCAATATCTCAATGCACACAATGTCTAATATATTACTTTTAACCAAATGTATTAGTGGGTTTGCACTTTTCCATTTTCTTCCCATTCCTTTTGTCTTAGGACCATCATGCTGTTTTTGAGCTCTTAATGATGAAGACAGTTCCTTTGTGTCTAGCTCAAGTTAATGGGCTCTAGCACACATTGCATCTGTCTATTGGCTTAGCCAATAAATCATCTTACCTTAGGTACCATTCAGCTTGCTTACCTACTTCATTAGTAGGTCATGATGCAACACCTCTTTGCTCATATAGACCACCTTGTTGCAAAGCTCTCTGATTTGAGACTGCACCTTTTTGTTGAACTTTTGCCTGAAATGTTTGTTAATCAATAGACCTTTCTCTTTATAACAAATTGGATAAAATTGTCAAATAACCAATGTTTAACATCATTCAATTTATAATTTGGTAGTAACTTTTTTACGTTTAAGGAATGAACATTTGTATGCTCTTTGATTTTGCATAAACAGTTGGTTGCTTGGAGAAAGGGTAACAAAATACAATGTTTCAATTGGCTGTACTATCAATAGGGGTGAGTGTACTGAACTGAAAACTGAATCAACATCCTTCAGAAAGGTTCAATAAGAGATTAGCACATAAACTTTGCACTATATTGAAACAAGCTGATTGAGCTAATCAATGTTTTTGTTTGGCATTTACTTCACGTTCATAAGGTTAAATTTATATTTTGGCCTTTGCTTTGAATGGAGGTTGAGCTTGGCTTGTGCGGGGTTACTCCTTTTCACATTCTTGAGTCTGTAACTCTTCATTTGTTTTTTGCATTTGCATAGAAATCTCTAGCTTATCCACAATAGCCTGTCTGATCTTCTTCAACCTCTCAAACTTTTCCGTGGAGTGAGAAATGCTTGCATCCTCCTCCAACTTGTTGAATCTCTCTTTACCATCAAAAGACATTCTTTTCTTCCCCAAGAACCATGCTTTTGATTTCCCCATTCCACTTCTAGGAAACATTTCATGCCAGAAATAAATCAGGATCCATCTCTGGCAATGGTTGCTCTAGAAATGGGCATGAGTTTGTATAACTGTGACTACACAAAGCACACAAAGTCATACAACAAGGAACAGAAAATTCTTGCTTGGATACTAATATGATGTGTAATTAGTAATGGATATTATATACCCTAATATGATTCGTAGTTAGCATGGATATTCTATTACTTAATTTACCAACACAATTCCTATTTACTAAGAGTATGGATTGATAGAATAGACAGTTGTTCCTTACAGAAATGAAGGAAAAATGGGTCTCCTATGCCTTTTGAATTACATTGTCAAGAGCACCTTAGCAATAAGGATAAATGTAGCTTATAACAAGTGTAAGAAACCACAGTGGAGAACATAACATTTTTTTTTGGGAAATCCAAATATGGAGAAAACTTTGAATGAGTTAGAGAATTCTGCTTCATGCTGCTATCTCTTAGAGAAATTGCATGTTTGTTCTTTCCATAAACAACTTATGCTCAAACACTTATACAAGCTCTTTAACTTGCACTATGCATTACCACCTCTTGAAGATACTTTGGGCTATAGCAGTAGGATTTTTACTTAACCATATGCAATCAACCAATTACATTAAGTCATTTGGGGTATCCCACATCTTCCTAATTGCTGGAAGTTTGATAAGTGTTGTGAGGTTTTCGCACCATCACTCCATTGAAAATGGGGACCCCCTCTTTTCACTTTAGCAATAGGAGTAGTGGTCTTAAATGCTCTTAGGTGGTAGCAATTTCAAGTTTCCAAGTTAGAAGAGAGAGCGAGAATTTAGTCAAGTCCTTGGATTGGAAAGTGGAGTCCTCTTCAAGTGGAGAGGCATAGGGTCAGTTGATTTTGAACAGGGTGCGAGGGAGAAAAGGGTATGCAATGATGATATCAACATTCAGATCTAGGATTAGGCCAAGTGCAATCATAGATAAAGCAAGGTCTTGCAAATCCTCTTTAGTGAGTCTGGAGAGGGCTTGGAAGAGGGGTAAGAATGACTAAGTTTGGAATATTTCATAAGGCAAAAATCCCAAGGGCAAGGTGGAATCCGCCTGCCCCTTAGGCTTCCCAATCCTAAGACCACCCTGATTTCTGCCTCCTCGCATGGCTCCTAGTCCTAGCCCACCTTCAAAGTCCGCCTAGGTGTGCAAGTCTTAAGATGTTAGAGGAACAACTTGGCGTGGTGTAAGGGTCAAATCCTTGGGGAAAAGATGAAGAATCAGACTGAGAAAAGCGCAAACAAACATGAGAAATCAGACTTCAACATGCCCAATTCAGATTGAAATAAGTAGTCAAACTCGCCTTGAAACTTAATTGAAGAATTAAATTGCAATTGAAAGGGTCTGGAATGGTTTGAAGGAAGATAAGTTGAAAAAGATAAATTCCTAGAGGGATGGCAGAATCCGCTGCCCTCTTAGGATTCCCAATCCTAGGAGACACAAAACTTCCTCCCTCAAACATGAACAATAGATCATGATGCAAAGAAAATTCAATAACCCCCTCTACTAAGGCATGATCAAATCAATCAATGAAGGTGAAGTAGTGGAATTTTGAAGACAAGGTTGGTGATGATAAAAATATGGTGAAAATCCTAGAGGGACAGTGGAACCTGCTGCCCTCTTAGGATTCCAAATCCTATGAAAGGTGGAAATTCCGCCTCCCAAATCAGATGACCAATAGAGAAAGGGACTTAAGGCATAGTTGAAAGGAAGATAAGGAAGATACAAGATAACAATCATGACAAACCTTGAAGACAAAAGGGCAAAGATAAAGAAGGGAGAATCCTATAAGAGAAGTGGAATCCGCTGCCTTCCTAGGATTCCCAATCCTAAGCAATGATTAATTTCTGCCATTCATTAGTAGAGAACACGAGGGCATAAGCAAGCAAGCAAAATCAGATCTAAATTGAAGGGAGAATGATGAAGTTGAAAGATTCTAGATAGCCCAAGTTGTAGCCAAGAATTGGGAGGTAAACGATTCTAAGCCTAAGATAGACAAACCATATGATGAAAGTGGAATCCACTCCCTACTTAGGATTCTCAATCCTAGGAGGGGTCAAAATTCCGCCCTTATCAAGCAATGAATTCTCCTAACTTCAATCCACCCCAAGCTCATTTCAAACCAAATGAAGAGGAGGGTAATGAGTGATCAAATTCACAAGGATTGGCATGAAAAGAGATAAAGTAATAATCCTAGGAGGGAGGTGGAATCCTCTTACCTCGTGGGATTCACAATCCTATGACCCCCTTAAATTCCGCCCTGTTATAAGAAGCAAAATCCTAATCCACGGGTGGGCTTCGCCATGAGCTTGATGTTATTTAAAACAAGTCCTAAGTTAAGTCTTCAACTCACATGAAGAATGGGGATTGTTTGATTATGATTATCAAGATTGAGCTTGAAGGAGATACAAAGTAGAGAATCCTAGAGGGATGGCGAAATTCGCTGCCCTCTTAGGATTCCAAATCCTATGAAACATGAGAATTCCGCCCATGAATGATTCTCAATCCTAGCCCATGGATAACTTCCGCCTTGTAGTCATGGTGTTTTAAGCATGAATTAGGCCACCAAATTTGCACAATGAGGAAGAAAAACAAAGGATGAAAACATGAGAGTGGGGAAATGTTGAGAAAAGATGAAAAAAATCATATCAATTATACCTCAAAACCAACTAATTTTGCCCAATAATCAACCAAGTAGCTGAAAGGAACAAAGTGAGAATGTTTTAAGGGAATGAAAATGCAATTGTAGACACTGGATCAGTCCTAGCTAAGGGGCAGAATCCGCCCCCAAGCTAGGATTCACAATCCTCGCTGGCCCTCAAATTCTGCCTAGACTTGGGCCAAATCAACGAAGAAATGAAAGGTGTGATTACATGGCCGATTAATGGTAAGAAACTTGCCCTTACCATCCTTAACAAGGTCGGCCAGTATGAGGAAGTACAAAAGATTGATTTTAAATGTTTTTATTGTCCTATAAGGATCCAAGTCAGCCCAATACAAGGACATGCCTCTCCAAGTTTCAAGTCACCTATATAAGAAGGGAGGAGATGATTCATTTTCACACCAAGACAAGCAGATTTACCTTTGCAAAAGGGCAGCGACTTCCTCTTCAAGGCAGAAATTTCATCCTTGACAGCAATTTCGTGACTTAAAAAAACAATCTTGAGGGAGTTGTAGAGAAAACATCACTGATTTTCCAAGGAAATCTGAGAAAGTGTTGGAGAAAAGATAAAATCTGGGCAGATATACAAATACCAAGCCTTATTAAAGCCCACAACTTAGAGAAAATCAGAGTTGATAAAGAGAAACTGATCTTGAACTAATGAAGATCCATGATCACAATGCATTTTGCTCCCTTGTTTTGACGTAAAAGAAAGGATTGATGCAATTTTATTTCATGAAAACATTTAGATTTCCTTCATTTCATAGTTCATCATTTCATGAGCTTAATGCCCTTTTTTTCCTTAGTTTTTGCAAGGCCTCAAGGAGATGTTCAAAGAACAAGTGGAAGCCACAAGATCAAGCTCAAGGACTTCAACTAAGGAGGAGGTTCAAAATTAGATTATCAAATTGCAAATTCAAGGCAAGATCAAGATGGAGTTAAAAAAAACAAAGAATAAGGAGAAGAGAAAAATCAGAGTCTACAAGTGAATGAAAATTTTCATCAACTTGAATTTCCTCTAGAAATCCAATTACATTTTAAAGGATCTAGATACATGAAGACCTCACCACTACAAGAAGATAAGGGTCAAGGCATCGAAAGAGATATCAAGTTTGCAAGTACTATCAAGTTCAAATTGTGGCAATGAGAAAATTTCCGAGAACAAAGATGGAGAAAATTTGAGAAGATGAAGTAATTTGGGATACACCATCACAATTGAAGGCTTGATAATGTTGAGTATCAAGAGATATTTTCTCATCACCAAAGGATCGATCAAGTCTACAAGATAAGGATGTTGAGGTGATGGCCATTTGTCTTCAACCAATCATAAGGCTCCGGTTACACGTATTCAAGCACATTCAATCATCTTATGCCAAGTGTATTTATTTTCTCATTGTCTCTCAGAAGCATTGTAATTTTCTTATTGCACCACATGGTGGTGCCTTCATGTAATTGGATGATAGTGTGGCAACCCTAATTAAGGTTTGTAATGGGTAAATCTTGGCCCTTCATTGTAATTGAGCCACTATATAAAGGCTTGCTCACATAATTTGTAAAGAGAGTTATGTTGGAGAATTGTTACCAAAGTACTACCAAAATTATTCTCTATTCATTGTTGGGCTTGCATGGTGGATATATATCATCATTTGGAGTATTGCATGGTTCTTTGCATAGAGGGATGGAAGATATTGTTGGATGGTGATTAGTCGTGAAGCTAGTGTCCATACCTTTTGGTACTTGCTGATTGTAAGTAATTGTACAAGGTTAGTTTGCGCCTGAATTGCAAATGTTTAACTTCTATTTGAGATGTTCATTTTGATTGCACCTTCATAGGGTATTTGGATGAATATTGACAATGTGAAAATCATTCCCAATATGTAGAAGATAACACCCTCCTATGCCTAGTTGACACAATGAAGCAAGTATTGGTTAGAGGCTCACCACATCATCAATATTGTCTTACATTCTTAGAGTTAGGTAGAATTTCTAAACCCTTATCCATTTGCAAGCCGTTTGGTTTGAAGAAGTTAAAGTCAAGTTGATATACATTTAAGGAACAACGTAAGTCCCTTTGTGATATCCAGGATATCACATCATAAAACTGAGTGGAAGTCTTGTTGTGAGATTTTCACACCATCACCCCATTGCAAATGGGGACCCCCTCTTTTTGCTTTGGCAGTAGGTTAGGGGGTCTTAGGTGGTAGCAATTTTCAAGTCTCCAAGTCCAAGAGATGAGTTTGGGCAACTTTGGCTTGTTGGGTAGTCAAGTTTGTCTGGGATGTGAGCGAGAGTTGGGCTATTCAAGGATATGGAATTGAAATACAAGGATTTGTGATGAAATGAGTTAGAACCTTTTGAAAATCCTTGTTTCAGCTTCAATTTGACCTTAGAAAGGCAGGAAAGGTTGTGTGAGGCAACATTGCTGTGCTGAATCCTGAAATTTGGCCGAGTCTGGAATTTTTTGAAACTTCCAAAATCTAGATTCTTTATTATAACTCCTATGAAGCTAAAGCCTAAAACCTATCTCAAACATCTTGATAGTATTTATATAAAATATAACTTGTATAAGAAAGGAAATTTTAATATAAATCCTCTTGCCCTTTGAGCTGAAGAAATTTACTTGCAGTATTTGGGAGTTAATTTGCAAATGAAAAATCTTGGCGCTAGGGCGGAATCTGACCACATCCTTGGATTCCAATCCTTTAACCCCCAAAATTCAGCCCCTTGCAAAAGCAAGTTCCAAGTGTGAATTGTTAAAAAAAGTGAAAGAAAATGCAAAAATGTTGCTTTTGAGGTGAAGTTGTCAAAGAGAAAAATTCCTTTGAGCATGGTGGTCTTCGCTTGCCCTAGAGGAATTCAATTTCCTTTGGTACCCCAGATTTCCAGCGCCCTCTTATGGCTCAAAATCTTGCAATGCTCCTGAAATCCGCCTATGGGAAAGTAATTAAGGAAACCAAGTGAGCAAATGGCATTGTTTTGAGGTCAAAATGTCAAAGGAAAGGTGAGAATCAGAGTAAAAAAGTAGTGGACGAGTATGAAATCAGACCTGATTTATAAGTCCAAATCTGATTGCATTGAATGAAAACTCACTTTAAGGGGCAAATTAGAGGCTTGTTTGCATTTGAAAAAATGAGAAATCACTAAGTAAAAAAGGAGTTTAGGGAGTGGAGTGAGCAAATTTGAGGTTGTAAAGGTGAAGTGATGAAGATGCATGTTAAGAAGAAATTCCTTAGGGCATGGCGGATTCCGCCAGCCCTAGAGGAATGAAAATGCAAGTTTTGATGCTCAAAGTTAGATGGTTGGGTCTAATTGACAAGGTGAAAGGATCAAAATTCATCTCCTACCCCTGATTTCTGCCACTATTAGAAAGACAACTGGACACAAGGATTAGAGACATAATAGAAGAAAACTCGATAAGGGTAGAAGCCATGAGTTTGAGGGATGATGCAAAAGGTTTGGCCGAATCTAAGATGAAAGGAGATGATCAAATTGCTCAAGAGGAAAATCCTCTAGGCATGGCGGAATCAGCCAGCCTTAGAGGATTCTAAAATCCTCTATCATGCCTTATTTCCGCCAAGGATAAAATGAGGACCCAATCAAAAGGGAGAAGGCGATTTGATTAATAATTAAACAAAAACAAAATGTCTTTGATATCTTCTAAACAGGCCGGCCTCAAGGGGATAAAAAATGATTAAATCGATGTTTTTATTGGCTTAAAAAAGCCAAGTCAGCCTCTACATGAGACACACCCCTTCAAGTTGTCTATCACCTATATAAAGGAGGCAATATGAGTTCATTTTAACATCAGAACAAGACAATTTCTACCTTTGGCCAAAGCAGCGAACTCCCCCTGGCAAAAGACAGCAAGTTTCTCCTAAATAAAGCAGCAAAATCTTCTTGAAGAGTAGCGATTCCCTCATTAGGACAACGGATTATCTACCAACTTGACAGCGAACTAGTAAGAAGAGGGAGAAATAAATCATCTTGAGGGAGCAAGATATCAATTGAAAGCAGCAATTGCATCTTTTATCAACCATTTGAAGACTTCAAAACATCAATTTTGAACTTTAAGGCAGATTCATCCTCAAAGATTAGAGCTAAGGAGGGTGAGAAAATTAGAATCTGGGCATTTTATCCATTACAAAACTTATTTATTTTCTAGATTTCAAGTAATTTCAGGTTCGAGTTACACGACTCAATCATTTTATCAATGAAATCAAACTTGGGATTTGCAAGAAGAAAGAGAAATTTGGTCAAATGCCTTTTGCCTTGTTTTTATGTAAAAGAAAGTGGAATTTAGATGTAATTTCATTTCATATTTCCTTCATTTTGTTTATTTCCTATCAATTTTGTGAGCTTAAATTGTTTAAGGAGAAGGTTTGTTTGCATTTCAAGAAAATGAGGAATTGTTATGGAGCAAGGAGAGGCTTAGGAGGCGAAAGATATAGATGATGGCAAGTCTTTATTCAAGACTTCAAAGAAACAACAAATGGATGCTACAAGATCAAGTATAAAACTTCAAGCAAGGGGATAGCTCGAGGACTTCAAATGAGAAGGAAGTTCAAAAACAGATTATCAAAGTGCGAATTCAAGATCAAGATCAAGATGGAATTCAAGAAAGTAAAGAACAAGGAGAACAAAAAACAAGAGAAAATTTTCATCAACTTGAATTTCCTTCAAAAATCCAAGTTCATGAAGAATTCATCACTTCAAGAAGTTCAAGATTCAAGTTTGCAATTACAATCAAGTTGAAATAGTGACAATGAGAAAATTTCCAAGAAAGACGAAGAAAATTTGAGAAAAAGCAATTTGGGAATTTGCCATCACAATTGAAGGCTTGATAATGTTGAGTATCAAGAGATATTTTCTCATCACCAAAAGATTGATCAAGTCTTCAAGATAAGGATGTTGAGATGGCACCCATTTATCTCCAACCTATCAAAACATTCTAGTTACACGTGTTCAAGCACATTTAATCAACATTATGCCAAGTGTACAATTTTCTCATTGGCTCTCAAAAGCATTGTAATATTTTTATTGGCCCACACGGTGGTCTCTTAATGTAATTGGATGATGGTGTGGAAACCCTGATTAGTGTTTGTAATGGGTTAGATTTTAGATTCATTAGAGAGGAGATTAAAATTAGAGTAGAGTAGGAGAGGAGACTTGTTAAAATTGTTGCCATAATGCTATTAAAGTAATTGTTGATTCATTGTTGGTCTTCATGGTGGATTTCTTAATGTTTCTTTGAAGTATTGCATGGTTTCTTCAATTCCTCACTTAGGTTAGATTTGATTTCATGTTAAGTAGAAGTAAAAGTAGATGAATGGAAGATATTGTTGAATGGTGACTAATGGTGGAGCTAGTGTACATATTGTTTGGTACTTATTGATTGTGAGTAGCAGTGTAAGATTAGTTTGGATCTAAATTGCAAGTGTTTAAGTTCTATTGGAGATGTTCATTTAGATTGCACCTTAATAGGGTATTTGGATGGGTATTAACAATGTGAAAATCATTCATGCATCCGTAGACGATAGCACCCTCCTATGCCTAGTTGACATGACAAAGCAAGGATCGATTAGAGGCTCACCCATCATCAACATTGTCTTGCATTCTTAGAGTTAGATAGAAGTTTATAAACCCTTTCCTTGTAGTTTATTTGGTTGGAAGTGTTTGGAGAAGTTGAAGCCAAGTTGATATCCATTGAAAAGTCCCTTTGTGATAACCAGCATATCACATCATTATAACTGAGTGAAAATCTACAATAAGAAGGAACCTTGAGGTTGTCAAGTTGGATCACACAATCCATGTACATTGTTTAGCATATGAGCATCCCTATTCAAGAGAGATTTGGAGATTTGGCGTTTCCCCTCGAAATACGAAGTCCACAATAAGAAGGAACCTTGGGGTTATCTCATTTGATCACACAATCCGTATATATTGTTTAACATATGAGCATCATAATTCAAGAGAGAGTTGGAGATTTGGTGTTTCATCTCGAAATACTAAGTATTCTATTCTATATGTTGTAGTGGAACAAAATCACATCAACAATAAGGAAGTTGGAAAGACTCTAAAATGGAAGAAACTAATGAAATACATAGTTGGCAAAATTAAAACTGCTACATAAAGCAATTGAAAAATTTAAACCACCCTATAAAGTATTGGCAATCACACAACTGCTTCCTACATAAACTGGCAGATATGTAATCGCTTATACATGTGGTTTCACTGCCATCCACATAGTTCTACATTTTTAGGAATTTCCTAGATTAATTTTTACTAGGCCTAACTTTGCCACTATGAATCACTTGCATTGACTATTCTCCAATTTTAGTTGAAATTGAAAGGGAAATACTCAATTGGAAATTCCCCGCTAGTTACATTTCTTGTCATGTACCCTTTTAAGGATTAGATCCATGAAGAAGACCTTTAGCTTAGCCTCTTTTCAGGATTAGATCCATGAAGAAGATCTTTGAATCTAGCCCCTTTTCCCCTAGGCTACACGATTGAGAAAGGGAGCTAAAACTAATAATATTTTAATTGGGTTTGATCACTTTATATTATTTTAGGCTCTATAGAATATTTGAAAAGTACTTTTTACTCTTTATTCAAAATGTAATTTAAAAAGTGGCCTTCAGATGTAATTTAAAAGCATACTTTAAATGCTAGAAGGGTAAAAACAAAATAAACAAAGTATCCAAAAATGCCTTTGACCCGCCTTGGGCACACTTATCTCCGTATCTGATATGGATATGTATCCGATACTGCCTGGATACAAGTTAGATACCGGTATCCACATGTGCCCAAAAGACCTTGATTTTCCAATTTTGTTGGATATTGTGTGATTTGATTTTTTTAAAATTTGACGTGGATCTACCTAAATTTAATTTAAAATAACTTCATCATGCAATCTTATTTTTATTTTTTTTGAATATACAAAACTTGTACCAAATGAGAACGACAAATGAAATGTTTTTCTTTTTTAGCGACCCATTTTTTGTGATATCTTCTTGATGCAGGAGCGTCTTGGGTGTAAGAGCAATCTTGCATCACCCAAAAATATTTCTATTTTTGTATTCAATAAGGGCTATTTTGTGCAGAGCTGCTATTTATGGAAACTTGCTATTTTTAGTAAGTTGGTCTTACGATCTCGGAATGTTCTGATTTTACATGTGGAGGTTCATCTCAATCATATCAGCCTGCCAGCAAAGTTTCATGGCTAGATCAGGTCTAGTTTTGAAGATATTGAAGATTTTCGGTATTGGGAGTAGGGTACAGAAACTTCGAACTCAGTTTTGAAGGCTTTAAAGGCCCTGGATGAGGTCGAAAATTTGGGTGACAAGCGCTTGCACTGGTCAAGCATGTAGAGCGCTTTGTGGCGTTTTCGAAATGGGGTTATAATAGTCAAGCGGGTCAATTGGTGATGACTTATGGTCTCCGGAAGTCGGGCCACTTGAAATGGCGGAAAATAATTTTCCTTAAAAATTTCTGTTCAGGTTTCAAAGGTTATTTTGAGCCGACTTTGATGTAATAAATTGAAAATAAAATAATTCTAAGTTTGGTCGGCCCTTTGGGCTAAATTTCTAGAACCTTCTCGGGCGGTGGAAAATACCTATATAAAGAAGGCCCGTAGTGTTGTCTAGGGCAGTTCTGGGTAGTAGATCTGGGTATTGATTCGAGGCTTTGTCCTACAAAATATTGCAAGGGAATGCCCATGTGGCTTTGCATATTGTAATTCTGAAAGTTTGTAATTCCACATTTGTGGAGATAATAAGAAGCCAATTTTCTGTTCTTGCATATTGTTGTTGTTGTTTCTCTGTTTCTGTTATGTGTTTGTGGTATTAAGGGGAGCACCCTTCATCACTTCCAATGCAACTCTACTATTTTTTGCATATTGTAAATTATTTAATCAACATTGATTATTCATGTAGCAATTATGTGTCTATATTGCTTTTGAAGTAATGAAAATCTCCTCTAATAACTTAGAAAATTGTGTTAAATATGTGTATGCATTATTTTATGAATGTTGTATCCAGACATCCATTTTGGGATATTAAAAAATGGCTGTATCTGTATCCAATACTGTATCCGTATTTGTGTATCCATGTTCATGCAACTTTGAAAATAAATAAAAATAAAATAAAATAGAGGGTCTAAAGTAAAGTGCATATAAAAGAGAAGTCAAGGTTCACACTAAAGTGTCCGATTTTGTTATTTCACTATTACTTCCAATGTGGAGTTCGAAGTATTCAGGGACAAAAACCCCTGTATCCATAATTAGATTTGAGGATGAAAATCATCATATCCATTTGATGTGGTTCCACTTGTGAATCACAATTGTGTTGAATTGTTGGAGATTATTTCAGGATTTGAAGTTATTTTCAATTTGCTATAGTGCTGCTACAGTGGCACTATGGTACATATGTGTTTATTTTATTTTAGTCCATTGTTTGATGTTTCCAGCCTTCATAATGGCTGCACCCAACATTTAATCATTGTTCTACTTCTGGCCATATTTAATGTTCTGTATAGGTCTTGGATTATTTTGCTGTTGTTGCGAGTAATATCAGCTATTGGATCTGGTGTTTTGGTGATTTCCAGCCTTTAATTTTACTCCTAGTGCAGCCATACAGCTGTTTGCTACTAATTTGTCAAGAGGTTATTTACCATGTGCTACTAACTGAGGGTGGTTTTCAGTCAATTGCTCCTGTTGTGGAAAGGTTTTCAGATCTGTTTTCCACATATCATAGACTATCCAGCTGCTGCCACATTGGATAAGGTCGCCATATAGCTTGTTTTACCCAGGCACCATCGTTTACTAGGGTTTACAGCAACTAAAACATCATTTCCAGTCTGCATTTGCATATTATTTGGAGGGTTTTTGCTTGCCATGCAATTAATGGGCTGTTGTAAGGGTATTTGCTATTTATTCATATTCTGGAATCAAACAATTACCTTTATTAATTGATTGGAGGCTTTTACAAGTGCTGAAGTAGGGTTTGTAACCATTTAAAGTGAATGGTTTCCAATAATTTTGAGTTGTCATTCTTTATAAAAGTGAGATTGCTATGTATGAATGAAATATGCATTCTTTATACAAGTGAGATTGCTATGTATGAATGAATTATAAAGTTTGTATGAGGGTTTCAGCTTCATAACTGTCCCTAAATGGTTCTGGTCTGCGTTCTTAGTTAATTTATAATTCATGTTGGAGCAATACACACAGGTTTCATACATTGTTAATATCATATATTAGTAAATTGATTACTGTTATATCTTTGAGGGTTGCATAATTCATAACATAGTTGAGGAGGGTCAGATTTGCAGTTCACAGTATGCATTTGATTGATAAGGGTTTGCAATTCTAATATCTTGCTGATCAGCATTAATTTTCAATAGGGTTTGGCACCTCATTTGGTTTTGTTTGTTATTCTAGCTTGTTTGTCCAGAAAAATCATCTATTTTGGAAGGTTGTTCACTTGGGGACAACAATTAATAATTTCCGTCTTCGTGAGAATAACGAGTCGGTGTTTTCTACGAACGCTTCATTCTAATTTGGATCAACTTGACTTCCATCCTTCAAGTACAATATAGTTAAACTTCTAATATACTCTTAACATGTTATTATTAGGTTTTGCAGTACTTAAAAGATCACTAAGTTGGTTGTAGGAAGTTAATTTGACTCTTATGTTGGCTGTAGGAAGTTAATTTTTTTGCATTGAGTCTTATATGGTTTATATGTCATGTGTAGGGTTCAAGCATTGATTGTCTCACCAACTAGAGAACTTGCAGCCCAAACAGAGAAAGTGATTCTTGCAATAGGAGATTTTATTAATGTTCAAGCTCATGCGTGTATTGGTGGCAAGAGTATAGGGGAAGATATTAGAAAACTGGAATATGGTGTTCATGTGGTATCAGGAGATCCTGGAAGAGTATGTGATATGATCAAAAGAAGGACATTAAGGACTAGAGCTATCAAACTGCTTGTCCTTGTAAGTATTCATATCTTCATCATAGCTTCGGATTGAAACTTCAACAACTAATTGCAAGTATTTTTGATTTTTTGGTGACTTGATATGTTTCTTATTTCTGATATCATTGTTCTAACAGGATGAGTCTGATGAGATGCTCAGCAGAGGATTCAAGGACCAGATATATGATGTTTATCGATATCTTCCCCCAGAGCTTCAGGCATGTTTTTTTTTTCGTCTAAGATTTTTTTTTGATTCTTGGCCTGAAATTTTACAAAAACAACAGTTCTTTAGATGATGTGCATTTGTAATTATGTATCCTCACCTGAAGGTTTTTGTTTTGTTTCTTTTATGTGAATTTATAAAAGGTGGTGTCTACTTTTTCATTAATCTTAAGTTTTGTTAAAATCCCTTTTTTTATGATGCCGGGGTTATGCTTTAGGGGCAAAAACTAACCTTTTGTTACATATGGGTGTGATATGCAAATTTGTTTCTCTTATGGTATTTAGTTTACAATTTGAAATTCTCTATTGAAAAAAATAATTATAAGAAATCGGAATATATGTTTGTTTATCTGTTTAATTTATTCTTTGGTTCTCTTTAATTTGTGTTGTTAGAATGTTGATCAAAATAGAGACCTAAGTTTGTAATAATATATGAGCGCTCTTGCTACTTTGCTTTCTATTGTAACTTGCAATTTGAGATTCATATTCATTGTAATTGCTAAATAATTTGTTCTTGTTTAATTTTCACTCCCTTGATGTCTATTAAAAGCATCCCTTTATAGTTTCCCACGCGATTGACTAGTAGGCAGTTGAAACGAGATGGTGGCGGGGCCCCCTTAACGATTATTGGGCTTTCGAACAGAACCCAGGGCAATAACTATTCCCTCCTCAATTCTGCCTAATTAATAAGCCTGCCAGAATCGAGTCGAGTATGTATAGGAAAAGTAGGAGTATTCATATTTATAATTTGGTATTTCAAGTAGGAAATGATGAATTTTGGTAAAAGGTTTGAGCTGATGCATGATGGTAGTGATTGCATTGGAAGCTTGGGGGGTTGTTGGAAGAGTGCCCTAGAACCTGTACTAGTAATGACATGGTTGCCTTCGCAAGCTCTTCTATATTCTGCATTTTAATTTCGTGGGTCAAATAAAAAGGCATGGGCTGCTTTCTAGATATGATTGTTGGCCTAGACTTTAACCAATATCGAACAAACCCTCTCAAACTTCGTCTTTTTGCATCTTGCCCATGCTTTTCTACATTGATATTCACTTGTTATTCTGATCCTACCTTATTTACTTAATATAAGATAGATGGTTGGCATATTGGTTGAATTTATGTAAGATATTGTAAGCACACCAAGAATCAAGTTGGGCAAAGGAAATATTCTACATTGACTCTTGAGCTAATAGGCTTAGATATATTTGATCCATTAGATATGCTTATCAAAATGTACTTCTTTTGGAAATCTTTATTTGCTAAATTCTCTATATTAGATTTAGCTTTATAATTGTTATGTGCCATTGTCTTTGTCTAGAGTCCTAAGTCTGAAATTAAATGACCCCAATATTAAACAATGCATTGACATCTCTCAACATCTTGTTCCTGCAATTATTGTTTCTTTTGCCGCTACCCCCTCATGAGTTTATGAATAAAATTGGTCAAATCAAAATTTCATCCCAAAAATGTGATTTAATAAGTACACAACTTTTGTTACTTAAATCACATTTTTTTGGTTAAAAATTGGTTTCTTGGTTATGGCTATTTCCCCCTAAATTTTCACCATTTTTAATGATTTTTTACCAATTTAATACTGATAATTTGAAAAAATGCATGTCTTTTGGTTTGCAGAGTTATTCCTGAGAAAGACTTGCTATGCTATAGTGTAATATTGTACACATGCCTTAAGTATTATTATGTGGGATGGAGATGAGTAGCATTTTTGGAGTAGCATGGCTACATCAAGTATAATCTTTTTGAATGGATTTGTAGTGCATGCTGATCAGTGTTTTTCCATTGCGATAGTTCTTCAGATGTGAATAAAAGCTTAAGTATTATACTATTACATATTTAATACTAAGAATGTTGCTCTGTCATGCAGTGTAAACATTAATAGTGCATAATAACTATTGCATTCCATTGCAGTAGTTCTACCGATTCAAAGTTTTAGTCAAAACATACGTATTGCATTGGCATGCAAAAACATCTCCCAAGTGGGATGGGACAGTGACAGTGATGTTATTCGTTGTAGTGGTTTTAGTGTCTGTTAAATTATGGTATTAATGACATTTATCCTCTTGGACCATTTCTAAGAATTATCCAGTCTCATTTTTTTGTAGTTTATTTCAACTACAGCTTCGGTAGAAGAAACAAATGCAGCCACACCAACCAAAACATGATTGCATAGCTCAGTTCAACTCTCTGGTGAACTTCGCGTATGAGTTATTCAGAAATCATTTGTAAACCGAAAATGCATTTGAGACCTCTTATTAATTATTGATGATCATCTCTACTTTGACAAGATAACTATGCTAGTGATAAATTTTTCTATTATTAATAAATTTGTTGAAGGGGCGTTGCTGGCAAAATTATTGAGAGCTTGTTATTTTTTATTTAAATATGTTCTGTTTAGCCATTTATAAAGTTCAATATTCATGTATGTTTCAAAGTTACTAGTGTAAGCTTTTTTTTTACTCCAGTCTCTCTTGCATGAATGCATAGTTTCTTTATTATATTTAAAGCCATTTTAATTTGTCTGAAGGTCATCGTAGCGGCTAGAGTGATTTGCAGAAAGCAATATCAATATATTTTAAATTTTTAATATTATTCAATGCAAGTCAAAGACAACCTTGAATGGAAAGAAGGCCATGTTGTGTAAATAAGGCATTTATATGCCCTTGCATGGGATTACATGCATCATCCTACAGAACTAGGCAGATTAGATTTTGTTATTGTTTTTTGTATTTGTCAGGGTGGCAATCTCTTTATTTTAGATAAAAAGTATCGGTGTTGTGTTGTATCTGTCAGAAAACCACTACCTTTGGGCTTCAAGTAAAGACAGTGGCACTCACAAAGGAAATATAAGAGAGGAGGCAGACAATTCCATAGAATGAAAAGATCATTTCTGACAATTATGGACCGAAGCAAGAACTGCCTAAAAATTTAAAAATTCCTAGATTTGTATGATTCTGAACTTTTTGTTTGTTTGCATATGATGCAAAAATCACAGAATGCGAAGCTGTAAAAATAAAATGCAGGTAAATGATTGAATTAAGCAGTGTTATTTAGCTCCATTGTGCACTTTCAGACTTCAGTGTCATCCCATGAATCTGCATTTGTAATAGCCTCTTTCGTCATGTTATTTGAATTCCTTTTTTGCAGTTCAATTCATATTGGGCTGTTTCAGTTGTCTCAAACTGTTTGATAGTGGACCTGTGTTTTGACCTTTTTTCAAATTGAAAATTTGACACAAGTTGTTTAAGTCTTTGTTTTGTACATTATGTACTGGTGTTTAAGCTTTTTATTTATTTTGTGGAGTGGTTTGATTTTCTTAACTATTTGATAGAGGACCTGTTGCAACCAGCTGATCTGAAAATGAAAATTTGGTATCACTTTAGGTCATTATCTTTTTTGTATATTATGTGTGAGTGCAATGGTGATTATTTGTCTTCTCCCATAGTTTTTGCTACATCTCTTCATATGTGAATGTACGAAAGTGCTGCCTTAGCATCTTTGGAATTTACATGTACATGTCTCTGGCAATGGCAAGGATATATGTTGTTTTTAACATCTTTGTTTGAGCATCAACATGATCGTTTTTGTATCTGACAGGTTGTGCTAATATCTGCGACTTTACCACACGAGATTTTGGAGATGACAAACAAATTCATGACTAACCCTGTACGGATTCTTATCAAACGTGATGAATTGACACTCGAGGTATGAGCAAGACTGAAATCATTGTTGTTGTGTTGAACATGCTTTATATGATTTGTCTTGCTTGACTTCTCAATCAAGAATACTCATGCAGTTTGTTTTGAATTTTAGGGAATCAAACAATTTTTTGTTGCTGTTGAAAGGGAAGAGTGGAAATTTGACACCCTATGCAATCTTTATGATACACTTACAATCACTCAAGCTGTTATATTTTGCAATACAAAAAGAAAGGTAAGATGTAAAATGGTTTGAGTTGTTCTGTTGTGTGCTTTATGTTAGTTTAACAACTCATGAATTATAAATCTGACAATTAAAACCTGGTATTTGCATCTATAGGTTGACTGGCTAACAGAGAAGATGCAGAGCAATAATTTCACTGTATTGTCGATGCATGGAGATATGCCACAAAAAGAATGTGATGCAATTATGGCCGAATTCCGTGCTGGTACAACTCGGGTCTTGATCACCACAGATGTTTGGGCTCGTGGTCTTGATGTTCAGCAGGTAAGTTATTGTCATTGTTCCCTTTATTCTCTCTTTTTGTTTAATTTAAAATTTACTGACATCTTATCTTCCATAATTTTCAGGTTTCGTTGGTGATAAACTATGACCTTCCCAACAATCGTGAGCTTTACATTCATAGGATTGGTCACTCAGGTCGTTTTGGTCGAAAGGTATGGCATATAAGAAATAATTTTAATTGTTTGCTTGAATTTGTGTTGCACTAATTTAAGTTGTAGCATCCTTTCAGAATTTTAAGCTATTGCTTGACTGGGCCCCTTGTTTCTGATGTGATTTTTTTTGTGAGAAATATGCAGTGTGTTGCTATAAATTTTGTTCGAAATGATGATATAAGAATTTTGAGAGATATTGAGCAGTATTATAGTACCCAAATAGATGAAATGCCCATGAATGTGGCAGATCTAATCTGATCACTTCATCTGATTCTACCTGTATTTCTAACTTCAGAAGGATTGCTGAGTTTTTATTTGGAGAGCGCATTGAATTTTTCTAAAATTTGCAGCAATGGAGCATATTTGCTTGAATTGGTTATAGACAGGCCGGTGTGAGCTAATTAGTCTGCCTTTGAGTTCTAAAATTGGAGTTCTTCAGTTTGGGACAAAAATCATGCTTTCCACACTTTGCCTGAATGGCTTTCTGTATTTTGTAGCTGATTGCATGGGTTGCTGTATACTGTTCAATGCTCAGAGATGTATAATGAGTTTATTTGTATCCTTTCATTCGTCAGAACAAGTTTGACATTAATTAAGGTCTATTGAGTACATTTTATTTATGTACCTGTATATAATATTCCTCACATCCTTACAGCTTGCTTATTGGCATTTGCCTCATTTTATTTCTAGTTTAAAGAATCACATGCAGTGTATGCAATATCCTTCCTTGCTTCTTGTGAGAATCTTGTGCAGTGAGCTGGACAATAATTTACCAACTTCAATATGCTTATATCAAAATCCTCAAAAGTCCAGCTTGTGAAAAAGTGTACCATCAAGCATGCAGGATGTTTCTTGAAAAATACATTTTATCATCAATAGGCGATTAATTCTAGATTTAGGAATTAATTTGAGCAGTCTAAGAAGCTTATATTTTTTTTTTGAGATATTCATAAGTATTCTGGATTGTTTACGATTAATAAGGATCCTAGCTATGGTTGATTTATAAAGTAGTTAATGAATATTTATCAATCTGCTTCTAGATTTGGTAATTAATTTGAGCAGTCTACGAAGCTTCTATAATGATGGATGCTTAAATAGAAAGTGCTGTGGACTAATTATGGTTAATAAAGGTCCTAGCTATGGTTAATTGATATAAGCAAAACATTTAATATCCCACCGTTCAATCTATTTTCTATCAGAAACATTTTCAAATCCTTGTCAGTCATCATAGGTGACTTAATAGGTAGAAAAAGATTTGGTTTAATCTATTTGTTCAGCAATTTGATATTTTTCACAGGCAATGGTTAATAAAGGTCCTAGTTATGGTTAATTGATATAAGCAACACATTTAATATCCTACCGTTCAATTTTATTTTCTATCAAACATTTTCAAATCCTTGTCAAGCATCATAGGTGACATAAATAGGTATAAAAAGATTGGCTTAATCTATTTGTTCAGCAATCAGATGTTTTTCATAGGCAAATTACTTACACAAGCTTGTCTGTAAGGTACGAGTGTAAAGAGAGTTACCAGCTTCGATGATATCTTTGCCTGGCAAGGATATTTTTGGTCGACTTTATCATTACCTGCCATAAATTGACACCCAGAGCAGTTGTTTTTCTAAACACGTGAGAATCTTGCGCAGGGAACTGGTAAGATATTTGGGAGAGTGCACCATTAGTTGTGTAGGAGAATGTTTCTTCAAAGGTGCATTTAGAAACAATTGTCGAACATGATCAACAAGCATCTTGACTTAGGATTCAATTCAGGCAGTCTAAGAGGTCCGTATGATGTTTTTGGACATTTGGAGAAAGGATTAGGTTTAATCTTTGGTTAATAGTTGTAAACAACAAATTTAATATCCTCATGTTCAATTTTTTTGTGCATCAGAGACATTTTTATATCCTTTTAAACCATCATAAGTGACTTCTAATGTAGTAAAAAATGCCTTTTGGCTCATTGTAAGCAGGTTAGAAATATGTTACAGCCAAGTAAGTACACAGCTAAGTCAGTACACCGTTGGCTGCTTGTATGGTGTCATACTTAGAGAAAGCTATTATTGGCCTCGATGAAATCTGTCTTCCAATTATTTTTTGGTCAGACCTGATTATCTACTATAATTTAATATCCTCAGCCCAAGCTATTTTGACAACTAAGTTGAGACGATGATGATGTTTCAGTCAGCTCTCTATTAGATGTAGTTTATACAGAGATCCAGCCCAAAGTCTGTTTAGAGGCGTCTGAAATCTGGTCCATTGGAGACTGATCAAATCACTTCAATAATCTTGGCAAATGTAGAAAATTAATTGCATCGTGACAGTCTACAACCCGAAATGGTTGTGAAAGTAAAATTTGTTAAGTTTTCCGAACAAGAATAGTAAACAAATAATCAGATAAATCAATCAACAGCTGACACCAAAACTTATCCTGGGAAAACCCTTCCACTCGAGGGAAAAACCCAGCCATGCAAAAGAGATTCCTTTATTGTATGTTCAAAACAAATACAATGATCTTTATGCTTATAATTGATGACTCTCAATAGTCAATCAATAAGCCTTTTTCACAGTATGCTGAATATATGAGACTATAAGTATCTCACAGATACTTCTCACGATGAGTATGTCTAACAAAATAAACTTGATCATACACTGATCAAATATACAATAATCATTTTGATTTAAAGTATATATCACACCCCTGAGAAGAATACTCTTCTGACAATACTCAGATTGCTCTCTTACAATACACGGAATAATTCATGTGCGGGTCTCTTACAATATCTTTCAAGAAAAGATAACAACCCAATCATATTAACTGACCATTTACTGTTATTGAACCAGTGCCTTACTCATATACATATAATAACATTAGAACTCGACACACATATACACAGACATCTCCCGACATACATACACACAGTTAGCTCTCCAAAACCCACCACGAACTTGATAAATAAAATCCACTATTCATTGTTGTAGCCTCATATATCTCCAATCTTCAAAGACTATATAACGTGCATGAGAAAAGACTCCATCGTATGACTGGAGAGTTACTCGCGGAAGGCCAAGAGTTAGCTCTCCAAAACCCACCATACATACACACAGTTAGCTCTCCAAAACCCACCACGAACTTGATAAATAAAATCCACTATTCATTGTTGTAGCCTCATATATCTCCAATCTTCAAAGACTATATAACGTGCATGAGAAAAGACTCCATCGTATGATTGGAGAGTTACTCGCGGAAGGCCAAGAGTTCAACGTTACAAGACCACTGATGGTGACACAATATTGACGGTTACAACACAAGGACAAACGACACCTTCATGCTGCCAGGTCATCATAAGAACGACACCAAGACAATAATGCATGATGTCAAAACATGAAATTTACGGTCCACCTCAAAACATTTAGAGCACGGTGAGTAGATAAAGATGGAGCATGAGATGGACAATCTGGAAGTAATAACCACCATGCCAACTAAGCATGAAGCCTCATACACACAAGTCGTCAAAGTTCTTCAGTTTGCCAAAAAGGAAGAATAGAAAACACCAACGCGAGTAGAAGATCTATCTCACAACTATAAACTTTAACACTCCCTCTTAGCAAGAGAGAGATCTTCAATTTGTCATCTCACAAAAAGTGCACGTAGCTGCAACCAAGAAGAATGTCAACACAAAATCTCATCATAGATTTTCACAATAAAATTGTTATCTTAGCATAACAATATTCACCATAGCTACTCCTAGAGGATGAAACATAAGAGCATAAAACAATAGTCATGGAGTCACACACATGACTTCCACCATGGCTACTCCTAGAGGGTGGATCCACCATAACTACTCCCAAAGGGTGGAACAAGGGCTTTCACCTCAAACTTCTCCCAGAGAAGAATGCATTACCACCTTGCCTGCTCGCGGAGAGTGGAACAAGGGCTTTCACCTCAAACTTCTCCCAGAGAAGAATGCATTACCACCTTGCCTGCTCGCAGATGGTGGAACAAGGGCTTTCACCTCAAATTTCTCCCTCATGGAGAAAAATGCATTAAAGCACATAAAAGGTTATTTGAAAACTGAGACTTCCTCTCAGTCGGGACTCCCTCTCAATAGGGCCAACATTTTGAAGGTTATTGAATATCACAATATATCATACATTAAATCCAAAGTTTAACCAAACAAGGAGCTTCCAAAGTCATTTTGCTTTATAAGCTTGTTGATCCTCAGCAAAGGACAAGGCACTCTCCCTCTGCCACTCAAGCTTATTCTGAATCTAATTTCTTCCTCTTAGAAGAGCTGATCACAAGACAATCTGAATAGGTACTTCTTCTTTAAAAGCCACCAACTCAACTCAGGTTGCAATCTCTCATCATCCTTGGGTTCCTCGATCCATCCTAGAAGCATTTTAGAGATATTAGTAATAGAATCAAACAAACTAATGCTAAAAGCATACATGATTCACTACTCTCAATGTTATTCCATGGATTAAATATATAAGATTCATGATCAAAATTCAAAGATACAATCATAAAATACTTATCTCTTCATAGTTTAATCTTCCTCGAGCAAGACCTCAGCACGCACACAAATAAGGATCAATACATAACTATCTCTTATAACAATATTGAACAATAAACATAGTCCAACATTCATACGATGATCATAGCACTATATGCATACTATCTCGCACAATGAATACCAACGAACATCTCCTTAAAGAATACCTCTCGTAAACATGAACAATCCTCAATCTTGAATGATTATAACTGAACCAAGAAGACCCTGTCCATAACTTGTGATGGTCCAAGAATATTCACAGTAAATAGAATATCTCAAGACTTAAAAGTTCTAGTTCTGGATCTTTTCTTTAAACCTAGTTTTGATACCATGTTAAGTTTTCCGAGCCAGAATAGTAAACAAATAATTAGATAAATCAATCAACAGATGATACTAAAACTTGTCCTGGGAAAACCCTTCCACTCGAGGGAAAAACCCAGCCACGCAAAAGAAATTCCTTTATTGTATGTTCAAAACAAATATAATGATCTTTATGCTTATAATTGATGACTCTCAATAGTCAATCAATAAGTCTTTTTCATAGTATGCTGAATATATGAGACTATAAGTATCTCACAGATACTTCTCACGATGAGTATGTCTAACAAAATAAACTTGATCATACACTGATCAAATATACAATAATCATTTTGATCTAAAGTATATATCACACCCCTGAGAAGAATACTCTTCTGACAATACTCAGATTGCTCTCTTACAATACACAAAATAATTCATGTGTGGGTCTCTTACAATATCTTTCAAGAAAAGATAATAGCTCAATCATATTAACTGACCATTGACTGTTATTGAACTAGTGCCTTACTCATATACATATAATAACATTAGAACTCGACACACATATACACAGACAGCTCCCGACATACATACACACAGTCAGCTCTCCAAAACCCACCACGAACTTGATAAATAAAATCCACTATTCACTGATGTAGCCTCGTATATCTCCGATCTTCAAAGACTATATAACGTGCATGAGAAAAGACTCCACCATATGACTGAAGAGTTACTCGTGGAAGGCCAAGAGTTCAACGTTACAAGACCACTGATGGTGACACATAATAGTGACAGTTACAACACAAGGATGGACCACACCTTCATGCTGCTAGGTCATCATAAGAACGGCACCAAGACAATAACGCACGATGTCAAAACATGAAATTTACGGTCGACCTCAAAACATTTAGAGCACGGTGAGTAGACAAAGATGGAGCATGAGATGGACAATCTGGAAGTAATAACCACCATGCCAACTAAGCACGAAGCCTCATACACGCAAGTCGTCAAAGTTCTTCAGTTTGCCAAAAAGGAAGAATAGAAAACACCAACGCGAGTAGAAGATCTATCTCGCAGCTATAAACTTTAACAAAATTCAGCTAATTAGGCTATCATCAACTTTGATAGACATGCAAACATTTCTAGTTTATTCCCAATATGGACATGATTCAGAAGTATCATTAGTTTGCTGAAGAAATTCATGAGCAGACGATAGCTGCAGCTGGTAAGGGTTATCTGAGAATTGACATGTCAGAAGGGGATGATATCTATCTTCTTTTGTTCTAATGGAATTGGGTCTTGTTTATTTGATGTGATGTTGAGCTTGTGCATAAATATGCCCCCTGGGAGTGGAAATTGTTGTCCGGTCACTAGGATGCAATTATGCATAAGTTATCATTACATATCATAATTTATGTATTGGTGCATCCTAGGGATTGGATAGTATTATTAACAATGAAGGGTCCAAGAATCAATCTATACATGTTTCTATAATAGCTGATGTGGTACGGGTGAAGGAACAAGTTAGAAAAAGAATTTTAATCGAGGGTTAAACGAAAATTAGACTTTTTGCACAGAAGTGCAGTGCACTTTTTTTTAATTAACGTATGTAACTGAAAAGAAACAAGTTTCTTATAAAAATGAGGCTTTATGGATATAAGAAGAAATACAATCCAGTTAAAGCTAATAAATTTATTTTTGAGTATGGTCATTCTTAGAATTTCTGAGAGATCATTTCACAACCCTGGGAATGATCTTTACATTGTGGATTTGATTAGAAACATTCCTTTGTAGAGGTGGACATTTTATTTCAATATTATATTCAACATGGCTTCTTGAACATGGTGCTAATAGATATTAGTAGAGTTTGCTGAAGATTCTAACCTTAGATCATTCGATTGATTCAAAAGAATAAGGACTCTTCTTTTTATACAATATTTTAATATATAAATCTGCATATTTTACATTCAAGTTTGTTGACTTAGGTCCAAAATTAAATTTGAACTTATGTTTTGGGATCAAATACTCAAATACAGATTTGAAAGAAAATGGTGAATATGTAGATCAAATTTAAATCCTTGGGACGTATAAACTTTTTCATTTAAGGCTTTTGCTATTTGACAAATTTTACATGGAAACATGTCACTTGTACACTAGTGAGTAGATTGAAAGACATTCTTGATGAACTAGGGCTGTAGATTGAAAGGCATTCTTGATGAACTAGGGCCGTGACAACCTAGGAAAAAGATGCTTCCATACTATTCTCTCCCCTCCAGACAGGAGTTGAATGAGCATGTCAGATTGACATCTACAGACAGTACATCATCTTGACCTGAACCAACCCTAGTGGGGGCTTATGTTTGAGGATGGCTTTTTATGCTGAGCATTTCTTACACATCCAGGATGGGATCATCATTCGACCCAGATATTTATCATAGTGTTGGTGCCATGCTCTTTGGATCGCGCTGGGATCTTTCAGAGTCGGCTCTCATGCCTGCAAGCACAGATTGATCATCACATTGATAGAGAGGATCGCATTTGCAATTTATGCACATTGTCTGAGATTGAGACTGAGGCACATTTCATTTTCCGCTGCCCTATATACTATGAGATCAGAGGGAGAATCTATTGTTTATTCAGAGAATACAACTCCTTGACTTCCTTCTTTTGTTACTCTGACCAGAGATGTTTGACACTCTATTTACAGGAGACAGTACGGCTCCATGACTATACCCTACAGCTTCTATTTCCCCAAAAGTAGGTCACTGAGCAACTCATTACGAATTTCTTCTCGCCAGCGTCCCTGGCTCAGGGTGTGAAGTGGCCCTCATGTGCCTCCACCATCAGTCACTCCAGATCCGTGAGACCTTGCAATGCTTCTACCCATTAGCGGCAGACCACTAGCAGATCATGGCGATGGGTCCATACCCATATTCTTCTAGGTCACTATCCTTCTGTGTTGGATTTTTTTATGCTCGGGAAGGACCCATAGTCCTGGTGGTTCTTTGTTCTCTGCTTATTCTTGTTTAGTTCCTTGTTCTTTTAGCATGTTCCCTCGACCACTGTTTGGTGGTCCGCTGGTTTCTTGCTACTTTGGTTGTATGGTTCCTGTCCCATAGACCCTTGTTGGTCTTCCGTTGGACATTAATAAATTTATCTTATCTTATCTTATATTATCTTGGTATCTTGACAAAACAAATAATTCCATAAGTTATATTGGTATCTTGGCAAAAACATTGAATTTTGACTTGGACAACTTAAAAACTTCAGTTCTTGAAAGGTCTAGAAACCTTAGTTTTATGATTAGATAACTAGAAATGAATATGACTTGTGATCGTTGTAGTCAAATTTTAACCATGTAATTTTTTTTCTTTAAATGTGTAAAACAAATAATGGTGTTTGAAGAATGGATATCATGTAATATAACTTTTTATATTATGAAAAAGAAGAAAATCAAAGTAGACATACTCAATTATCTTATATAATTAATTACATTTGAGTTGCTATACGACTAAACAAAATTAATTAAAAGATGTGTGCTACATATTGTCTTCTCCATTTACTTATAAATAACATACTGTCATATCCTTCCATATATAAAAGACAATTCTTCTTCCTTTATTTACTCTATGGTGTTTAAGTTACCAACAAAGTTAGTACTTAATAAGCATTATCATTACTTAAAAGTTATGGAGTTAATTGACTCATAACTATATTGTGTAAGAAAGCACCTCAATTTTTTTTATATTTATTATCATTAATTTAGATATCTATTATTAAATAAAATATTCCTGCAGAAGTGTAATCTCAAAATGAATAATCAATATTTATTAAAATTGATTTTTTTCATTCTTTCTACCATGTTCCTTTGAACTGCAAAGAAAAATGAGTAGTTGTCTTTCAGAGAGTACCCCACAGTTGCCACGCTTATAAAGATGCAACGATTAACTAATAAAGCATTGGTGCATATGATTCCATTTTCAAGGAGAATAAGGGTCACCTACTGTTCAGTTGTGAAACTGTACCATACAAAGAGAAGGGGGATACATTGCCGTGTTGATTTGCCTTAAATAACTGAAGCAAAAAACCAGATAAACTGGGTTAGAAAGTTTGGTTAGTATGGTCATTGACAAAGAGACATTTGCAGCTTTGAAATTAGGAAACTTACATATCAAGTTTTTCTTCAACCTATTGAATCCTTGTATCGATTTCCATATTTAGGGGTATTTTCTGTCATTTGCAATCCTGAAGAAATCCAGAATCTGAAGAGGAGAATACGCTATGGGTGCCACAATTTGAATATGAATTGGAAATTAATTAGAGGTGGTGCATTTTCCATTGTAAAGAATATGCCTTAAATAATCCTAATTCAAACACTTTGACAATCGTGATATACACAGTTGAATTCTGATAGCAATATCACAATTTGACTTGTTGTGGAAAATATCTCCTACTTATCACCTTGACGATCATTTTAAATTTGTCAATCCGTCACATTTCTTTTCTCTATAATTTGCAATGACATTAAGTAATGTCTTTTTTGATAATGGGATAGATGCAACACACAATTTTTGAGTCCATTGTTTAACTTATCCATACATTTTTACTAAAAGAGCCCCCTATAGCTTTTTACTAAAATAGTTCATATGTGAACTAATCCTAAATTATCAACATATTTATATTTGTGGTATTTATTTTTTACAAATAATAACTAAATTTACTTGTAAGACTCTATAAAATAGTAGGGTGTAGTGAACTGTTTTGATCTAGTATTAGTCTTGCTAATAAAAAACATGTGGTGAGTGATGTAAGTATGGTTAGGGGATAAGATGAAACATTGTTATGATGAGAGTATTGAATGTGTTTGTCAACCAACCCAGCTCATATTAATCAATAGATTCAATTGTGTTTATTTTTCCAATTTTATAATAAGATGATGTTGTGTGTGTGTGTGAGAGAGAGAGATGGAAGAAGAAATATGGATAAATAGAGATAGAGATTGCAAATAGATATACACAAGATGGAGAGAGAAAGAAAATAGAGATAGAGAGGTGAAAAGATTAATAGAGATAAAAATAGGGAGGGCAACATAGGGAGAGATGGAGTGTGTAGATAGATGGATTAGAATCAAATATCAAAGTGGTGGATAGTTATGAAGGGAGAGACAAAGAGGAAGGGTGTGGGAGAGGGAGAAATAAGAAGAAGAGAGGGGGTAGATGAAGAGATAGAATGATAAAGATATATGAGGTGATAGATAGATAGTAGATAAATAGATAGATGGATGGATATATAGATAGATAGATAGAAAGACAAAGTGAGAGATAGAGTAGATCAAAGAGAAATAGAGGAAATAGAATATAGACACCGAGAGGTGAAAAGTAATGGAGGGGTAGGATAAGATAGAGATAGGGAGGGAGAAAGAAGTGTCTATGTGTGTGAGTAAGAAAGATATAAAGGTAGGGATATGGAAGTAGGTAGGGTGAGTTTGTGAGTTAGAGAGAGACATAATAATAAAGAAATAGAGAGGGATAGAGATCCAAAAATATATCACAATATCCACATTTGATATGTATTTTACTATCGGTGTTAACCGTTGCACCCCTCAAACGTGCAAGTGCTAGTTAGTAATTTGTACGTTCTTTAAGTACTTGTAGAACTTGTAATAATTCAACTTGATTAACAAGTTTATTTGTTAAAACAATGAATTTTCATAGTCCAAATGTCATCTTGGTAATCTTTTTGGATTTGATTGTAGAATAAGTTTACCAAATATTTTAAATCTAACTCCATTGTCAATTGTTAAGATGAAATTGCTAGAGAGAGAAAATAGATAATGTAATATGATCCAAAATGTTTGAATTACAAAATATTACCAAGCGTATTATTCAATTTTATCAATTTGATTAATCCTTCCACAATCTCAAAATCAATTGCTTATATATTGTCAAAGGGAATTTATATTGTTATGAGCCTTATACTCAATAGTTTAGTTGTAATTGTGTCTAAAACCCATCTTGGAGACTATTGCATTTGTCTTTGCTTGCAACTTGCTTTGTAAAGGGTTGAAACTTTTGTTTCTTATTTTATTTTAAAAAAATAATTATAAATTCAATTTCTATATGATAATTAAGTAAAAGAAAATATATAGAAGAATTGATTTTTTATTCCAATATTTTATCCTCATTATTATTTTTCACTAAACCATATATCCTAATCCCTCAAACTTTAATCTTATATAATAAATCTACTAAATTAATTCAAAGATAAAAATACATAGCATAAACGTCTATAAGTACATAAAGAATAGATGTTCTATATGATATGAAAGATAAAGTTATAATCTAAAATAAAATATAAATAAACCATATAGACTATAACGATACACAATTCTAGGGTCGGTTGGTGAGATAAAATATAACTCACTATGTATCCTCATACTTAATAAAGAAATATAAGCCTATACAAATCAAATCTTAGGCTAATATGAAAAAATCTAATTATATGAGATCTGAAAATCCGAATTAGTTCAATTCTAATGGCAAAACAAAGTTGTAAAGAATCAATCAAAATTGTCAAAATATAAAGACAATAGTATTTCACAAAGTTCAATACATACAAATAAGTACAAATTAAATTAGGTTAATAAATGATATTTAGAGTATTGATACTTTGATAATTTATGACACTTGATATAGATGAAATTTTGATATGCCTCATAATCAAGTATAATAAGCAACAGGGTTGCAACCAACTCACAATCATTATATTTTGTTGACATTGTGTGATTACAAATTTGTGACCACATACTTGTTTTACAATTGTGAACTTGCCTTATGTGATTTGTGGACTTCTATTTTTCATTTACTTGATGCATGATAATGAACAAGTGAACTTTTCTTTTTTGATTTGTAGACTTATTCTCTTTATTTTGTAGATGTATGACAATTTGCTTATCTTCTTGAATACTTGAGGAATTGATGGTATCAAATCATAAAGGATGTTTTAGTTACATGGAAGAAATTCTTCCATAACAAATCCCCCAAAATTTTTAATCATGCAAATGTTCCAAAAACGTCAAGAAGAATTATATTCCTTTTATTGCACCAATTGAAGTGCATAAAATGGATGATATATGAGTCCAAGACTAAAGTCATTGGATGATTAGAATGAATGCGTGTAATACCTTTAAATTAAGAACATAACAACACATTACACAAAATTGTGTTTAGTCGACCCTATGTAGGAAGGGTTAAGGTAGGAAATCAATCAAATCACCTTTGAATTAAAAAAATCAAAATTAAGATAGGAGAAATTGCAACTATGTGGCTATGCACTAGTCTTGAGATAAAATAGGCTAAATTAAGGTGGATGGTTTGTCAATACAAATGAGTTGCAAACATATATATGATGAACAAGTTAATAGGGTGAATGTATAAAGTTGTACATGAACACATGATGAGGATGAGGAGTGTGAACATAAAAAATTGTATAACAAGATAGGTGCATATAATAGGACAAGGACCACAATTTTACACAATCATGTGCTTTGTCAATATGCATATATATCAAAACACTTAAAAATATACAAAAAACTAAATGAAAAACTGACATGAATATACAAATCACACCATTACAATTATATTGATTTGATTTACATAAATTTTCGAATCCATTATAAAGACACATTTGTTGACCACTCAACTACCTTATAGATGTTACTATTCTAAGGACAACTACATTTACTAACACAACATCAATATCACTCACATACTAATAATACCCATTAAAATTAACACAATTTAGATCACAAACCCCAATAAGTCTTTTGATTGGGAGATTGCTAGCTAAAAAAAGTAGATTTTATGGACAATTTTAACCACATTAGAAGAATGAACAAAAGTGTCAAAAGCTTCTAGTTGATGTAGACCTTGTTTGAATGGAGGAAAAGGAACGACCAAGTCTGAGTCCTCCACATGGTGAAGGTACATGTACTTTATAAAACAGGAAACAAACTCTGAACCAAATTGAAGCCTCCCATGTCAGTTTAAAAGCCCACATTTTTTCTTTTTAAGAAAAAGTGTGAGCTGACAGGCCCATTGACTCAACTTTCAATTTTGATGTATTTGTAAACATATTTCTTTAAACTTTATTCTTGGTACTGTATATTAGACTTTCAATTGAAGCGAACAAAAGTGTATGTGGGGAACAGCTTTTGGTACCAGTCAACATATATAATTTTTTTACAGAAATGTATTACTAGAAGTTAGTGTAAAATACAGACAACTGGGGTCTTCAAGAGGAGACTTACATAGAATGTACATGCCGTATGTAAAACTAACAAATAAATCATAAAAGCTGTAACAAATAAAATTCAACTCACGCCCGGTGGGACTCGAACCCACAATCGCCTGATTAGAAGTCAGACGCCTTATCCATTAGGCCACGGGCGCCATCTGTCCATTGAGCACGCAATAGAATTTGACCACGAATATGACTGTGCCCTACGAGCCATATACCTCCCGCCCCGCCGATGATATAAAGGGCAGATTATTCGGCTGGGGACCCTCCCGCCCACCCGGCATGCAGCATGGGGGGCTCTATTCCGACTGGTTCCAACCGGAGCAACTTATGCTTATACTGGTGCTTTCACTATCTATATATGCTCTAGATGCTTAGCAAGGTGGTGCTTATGGGTCTACTGGTTATGCTTACCTTGTGACTGGTGGCGGTACCGGTACCGGTGGATCAACGACTGCCCCCTACTATCTATATGGCAACTGGATCATACATATGGCTCTACAGGTGCTATCTCTGCCTTTGTTACGAGTGCTTCTACAGGTACTAATGCTGGTGTCGCCGACTGGATCTGTATCTATATCTGCTACCTATGCCTCTATACGTGCATGCAGGGTGGGCCCCTACTATTCTATGCTGGAGGCCCGGGGTTGCAGAATTCTAGTATAGCTTTATACAGTTTGCCGGGTAGAAAGGAGGGGGCTCACCCCCCTACTATAGATAGGCCGCTTTCGCCTCTAGCTCTTATTCATCACCTAGATCTAATGAGTGCTAAGTGTTCTATTTCATTCTCATGAGAGATGGGTTCGGTGAACCACTACTCATGAATCATGGGTCAATGAGTTTGACTCAAAAAACTACACAGTTAAATCTAGCAATATCACAATCTTACTCATCAGCAATTTAAACAGTTATTAATTTTAATAAATCATAGTAGGAGACAAATATTAAGTTCAGGGTAATAAATTTCCATACGATCAAAATTTACAAATATTTTTGGTAATAAAATTATATACAACCAAATTTATAATTTTTAAAAACAAGATCAATTTTAAAAATATTTTGATTAATAATCAATATGAATTATATAAATTTCATGATTTCTATTGCAATCCAATTGTACCACCCTTTCTTTCGCATTCATTGAATTTGGCTAGAGAAAGAGTGCCAACTAATATTGGTGGTTAGATAGATGGATTGATATTTTACTTTTAGTTTTTACATAATGTCTACTTAGGTTTTAAGTTAGGGTTGATAAAATCTTGGATTAAAAGTTTTTAATATGATTGTTTGTAGATTTTTGATTGGAAATCTGCTAAGATTTTATTTATTTATTTATCAATATTGATATTATGTGGTCCTTCACATTTGAGACGTGAATGGAAAAAATATTTATATGATTTAAGCTAGAAATTCAAATTATCATGTAATGAATTGTGGACATTTCATATCTTTAATAATATAATTGCTATTTATTACTTATTGTTAAGTCTTATTTATTATTATCAGTAACATATAGTTATAATTATTTAATTATAATACTAATATAATCACATATAAACAAATATTATGCTTTTATCTATATATGTCTATGTTTACATTTAATCAAAATCTCAAGATTAAATATAAATTAACATAGCTATATATAACATACCCTTTTAGGCCATTTCAAATGATTTCAAATAAGAATATAATAGTGAGAACCACTTAAATTTTATGATACTGATTTAGATAGACATGTACCAATCATAATATTTATATAATTACATATAAACTTAATATAAATTAACATAAAATAGTCACAACCACTTAAACCTAATTATAACACTAATATAATTACATATAATAGTTACAACCACTTATATTTTATTGTAAAATCTTATTTATTATTATCATAACAATTATAAATTTAGTGTCACATAATTATAATTATTTTATTATAATATTAATATAATTACATATAAACAAATATTATGATTTTATCTATATATGTCTATATTTATATATAATCAAAATCTCAAGGTAAAAAATAAATTAGCATAATTATATATAACATACTTTTTTTTAGACCATTTCAAATGACTTCAAATAAGGATACAATAGTCACAACCACTTAAATTTTATGATACTAACTTACATAGACATGTAACAAAATGAAAAAAATGACCAATTCATTGCCCCTAAATTTGCATACCATGGTATTTTTCTCATGCCTAGTTTTGGATGTATTATTCCTTCTATGCGTGTTAATTGACAAACCCACAACATAAATTAGATAACCATTAGTAAAACAATATTTGAGATGAATTCCGTTGATATATTGATAATGATGAATTTCAGATATACTTACATATAACCTAATAATTAAAAAATGGATCAAAACAAAAAGTGAAACATAGTACTTGAGAGAAAGACTTTAAACTTTCCTTTATTTGTACTTACAATTGTATTAGTCCGATCTAGTAATCATTACAATAACTATGTTAGTAATATAATATCTTTTTCAAAGAAAGTCAAACAATATGTTCAATAGGTCATTTATGATAATTTGAGTAGCTTGGTAGTTCTTGTGACTAAGAAGGGTGGAACATAGGGCCTATACATTGACTAAAATGCACTCAATATGACAACAATAAAAAATAGATGTTCTCTATTGCATATTAGTGACTTGTTGGACCAACCCCAAGGTGTGCAACATTTTAGCAAGATCAACCTCAAATTGAGAGTTGTCAATTATTAGTTTAGACTAAAGATATCCTATTTCCAAAGCTTAGGACAACCTATTGTATGCAAGGAATTAGTGTGCAAAGGAATACAACATTAAGCAAACCATTCAACAAACTAAGACTATGCAACACTTAGATTAGACCAAAAAAGACAAAACAAGATACTAAGAAAATCCAAACCTTGCACTCCCTCAAAAGCAAGCCTCCTTTGTTGAAGTGATGTTGTCCAAAGATGGAGGTATGTGTGCTCAATGCTTGCTCAATCTTCAATGAAAATGGATGGGGAGAGATTGTAGATGGATTTTGGCATTATGATGGTATGTTGAGGATTTTGGTGCTTAAACTAGCATTATAACTTTGCATATGATTGTGGATGAAAATGAAGGAGTGAAGGGTTCAATTTATAAGCAAAGGGAGGATAAAATGGATGGTCAAGATGCAAACCTAAGGAAGGGTAGAGATGCATTTGAGAGAGAGAACATGGATTGTGCTTTCTCAAATGCCTCTCATTTGACAAGTGTCACAAGGAGGGAGGTTTGGAAGAATGGGGGAATGTGAAAGGGGACAAAGGTGTAATAGATGTGTTGAGTGTTCAAGAGGAATATAAGAGCATTTAAGGTTGATATTTAATGTATTTTAGTTGGGGAGTGGGGGATGTGACATGAGAGTTGACTTGGGTTCGGTTATGATTTCTTAATCCGTGGATTATGATTGTGTAAATATTTAGTGGGTGATTAGGCTTGGATTAGAGGACAATTAGGAGAATTAGGAGGATGTGATGGGAGAAGAGAGAATGAGTGGAGGGTTAGATTATCTAATAATGGTTCATTAGCTAATTAAGAAGGATTAGTATGTGTGAATGGGTTGGGTTGGGTTGGAACTAAGAGTTAGGTGTTTGAGATAGGTTAAATTAGGGGTTAAAGTTAGGAGCCATGTGATTTAATTGATTAAATGAGAGTTATTTAATAAAAAATAGATGTTTGGAAAATTAATTTAAATAAGGTTATGTATTTATTTAAATTAATAGAGGAATAGGGATTTAATTAATTATTTGACTATGGGTTTCTATTTAGATAATTAATTGGACTATAGTTAATTAATTAAATTAATTAACTAGGGGGATGACATAAATTAAATAAATATTAAATATTTAATCAATCAATGTCCTATGAGAGGTCTAAATAAGATTACTTAATTATGTAATCAAATCTAGGTGTCTACATTTTGCCCCTCTTTGACATAGTGTTAAAATAAAACTATTTTAAAGACATTTGAAATAATAGATGACACAAAGAATTAACATGCAACGAAGTTTCCCCAGAATATGGAGAAAGGAGTTAGATTGGGTGATGCCCCCTCGAGAGGGCAAAAGGTAAAGACGAAGGGGCCCAGGCGGTGTCTCAAAAGGAAAAAGGGGCCGATGAGAAATGAGGGAAAGGAGGAGCAACACAGGTGAATGGAATGTGATTAAGACATAAAAATGAGGGGCATGGGAAGGAAATTGAGGAAAACGGGGGCTGAGGGGTGTCTAAGAATAAAATGGAGTGAAGGGAGTGGCCTATGTTGGAAACAATAGGTACCGAGAGGGGGGGTGAATCGGTACTTATAAAGTTTTTGAAACTCTTTTTGATTCCTTTAAACAACAATGAAATAACTTCCATTTAACATTAAGCATATTAATGAAAGGATAAAATAAAAGTATAACAACTCTAATGAGATCACATGAACAAACATAACACAACTATTTTGGTATCGCAAAAACCCTTGGTTGGAGGGAACTGCGATGGGGATGACACCCACACCCCTTCATTGCAGTAAAAAGGTGTTGCCCGACTAAGAGCTACAAATGTCACTTTTTGGGTGGCTCACCCTATTAGGAGTGACTATACATTGTTAGATGTATCTCAAAGTCCTATAACATACTACCCTATTAAGGGATTTTATCCCACTATTACAGTGTTCACCTGGTTAAGAGATTTACAATAAAGTCTTGTCAAAGACTACCTTGTTAGAGGATTTTGAACTTGCTAAAACCTCTTAGTAATACAAAAAGAAATCTTGACCTGTACTTTTCACTCTTGCAATGCTTGATCATATCCTTTAAGACCTATATCTATTCTTTCAATCCTTCTATAGCATCTTTGTATCCTTTTTTGTAACCGCACCTTCACCCTTTTTTTCATCATCTTTTTCTATTTTTTTTAATAACTCTATGTCACTCTCTCTGCTTGTTACACATCATTCACCACACAATGTAAAACATTTTTAGGGTACTTAATACGACTAGTGCAAAACCCTAATCGTAGAAAACCTAAATCCTTCATCGTGTTAGTTAGGTAGACATTAATGCTTGTCATTTCCAATGCCCAAACTTCCTTATTCCTATTAAATTAATTAACTAGGGGGATGACATAAATTAAATAAATATTAAATATTTAATCAATCAATGCCCTAGGAGATGACTAAATAAGATTACTTAATTATGTAATCAAATTTAGGTGTCTACACCTATAAAAATGGATTGTTGCACCCTTTGGATTAACTAATGCTCCAACTACCTTTTTTCCCCTATGAATGACATGCTTAGATCCTTTAATATTTCCATCAATATCTACTTAGATGACATTCTCATATACAATAGGGCTTAGGCAAAGAACACCAAATATTATGTATACTAGATCATTGTATCAACACACAATACAAGCCAACCTTAGAAAATACACCTTTCACATCACACATATCTCATACCTAGCCTACATAATTAACTAATATGGTATACATGTAGACTCTATCAAGATCAATATAATATAATATTGGCCAAACCTATACACTCTCATAGACTTGCACAACTTCCTTAGACTTGAAGACTTTTACAATAACATCACACTTGGTGTACCTTGCATCACATTGCCACTTAATTTACTTGTGTTCCAAGACACTATTCTCATGGACACAAAATTACACTTTTGAAGAGTGCAAGTAGTGTCTTTCTATAGTGAGTATTCTAGCAGTGCCAAATATTGTAAAACCCTTTGAAATATGGAATTGATGCATTTGAACATGCACTTAGTGTTGGGAATATTACCAAGATGGGGATAATATAGTGGCTAGAAAGGTGATTTTTTTTGTAAAACTTGTATATACTATGCATAACATGTACAAGTCACAATGTGTACATACATTCTATACCATGTACTTGTTATATGTTTAAAAAAATCATCACAATATAAAATACATATATATATATATATATATATATATATATATATATATAGTATTTTTTTTAGAAAATATAATGTATATGCACTATAATATGTATGTATTCATAATGCCTTAAATTCAAAATTTGAAGAATTATACTAATTAGGTTTAGACTTCCATTTTGGCTCCTAATTAATGTTTTAAAAACTAAAACAATCAATCCAATTTTCATCCTTATGAGCTTTATGTGTTTTATAATAAAACTCTAAAAAATAACCATCAAAATGATAAGCTATTGTCACGTCTCAATTTTTAGTGGTCCAATTTGCAAAGATATTTTAAGACCTTATTGACTTTCATTAACTATGTCTGATCTAGTTAAAGACTTTGATTGATGGTAGACATTTTATTATTGTATTTATGGATGGTTAGATTTTGTATCAGTTTCTAGATTCGAATCCAGAAACTGATACAAACATTAATATGGATTATGGAAATCTAATGGATCTGGATGGTTAGATGTCTGATTATTATATTTTATGAATATTATGTTATGCCTGTAACATTGATTATGTTGTTATGCATTGTGATTATATGTGTTGTGAATGGTTGATCATATAATGAAATGGATTAATGATGTTTAATTATTGATTATGGATCGTGAATTGTTTTACTAACCTGTACTGATGAAAACTTGAGTGTTGGAAGTTTTGGATAGGTTTTGAAGGTGAGAATGAGGCCTAGGTAGAAGTTGCAGGGTCATCTTATAGAAAACCTTATTAGGAAGGGTAGCCCCTAGAATTAGATCAATTTGGTGACTAATATCCCTAATAGATGGAAGGGAATTAGGCATGTCTTCTGCAATCACACATTTATACTTTTCTAACTATTCTTGTACCTCCTTAGGAATCTCTATCCCTACATTCTTCTTCTCCTTTTCTTTAGGTTTGAGGATTAATGCGAATCCTACCCCACCTTATTCCTTTACTGTATCCAAGAATTATTTGTCCCCCGCTATCATCACACTAGATCCAAGCTATTTAGGATCCTCTTCTATCAATGACTGTATTTTGTAAGCCACACCATCCTTTTGAAAAAATATGCATTCCTTTCCCCATCATGATGAGCCTTCCTATCAAACTGCCAAGGTCTACAAGCAAGAGATGGCAAGCATCCATTGGAAGGATGTCACACATAATTTTATCCTTGTACCCTCCTATATTGAGCTCTATCCATGCTTATTCATTTATGAGTATGTGTTGCCCCTTATTGAACCAACTAACTCTGTATGGACAAATATGGGGTATCTTTTCAAACTTTAACTTATTTACTGCTTCCAAAGAAAAAATCTTGTCAGTTAAACCAGAATCAATCACAACTTTAAAAACCTTACTTTGAATCTTGTTGTTGATCTTGAAAAAATCCCTTCTTTGTGGTGGTTCAGTCTTCACTGGTTCCTTGATCAAGGTCCTTATGATCATCAGGGTCTCCCCCATCTTTGATGCCAAATTAACTTCAAGAGATGTCACACTCCTTGCATCATCTTGAGTCAAGGTGACTCTTTTCTCCACCTTGAGAAGTTGAGGCCTTCTTTGGACACCTATGGGCTGGGTGCCCTATCTAATTGCATTTGTAACACCTCATATTGGAGAACTTGGATCCTCTCCCTGATCCATTTATCCCTCCTCTTCCATTAGGTCTTCTTCCTTTGTAGCCTCCTTTTCTACTTGAGTACCCAAATTTATCTCCTTGGTTAGACTCAACATAAGACTTATGGATAGGAATTCTCCCTCCAAAATTCCTTTTCCTTTGAAACTTCTTCCTCCTTTACCTCTGTTACTACCTTTCTCTTCCTTTCTTCCTAACTTCTCCACCCTTAGGGCCAATTGGAAGAATTTGTGCACTATCTCTGGTGCCAACATAGCAACTTCATCTTGAATGTTCATTCTCAATCCATTAAAGTACCTCACAACCTTTTCTGACTCATCTTCATGTCTCTTTGATATGAGACTCAACTTGTGAAACTCCTCTGTGTAACTGTTCACATCTAGGTCTTTCTGCCTAAGATTCTGCAACCTTCTATACATCTGAAGTTCTCTCCCATGAATTTGTCATGTTATTTACTTCCTTAAACCTCTCCCCTTGCACAAAATCCCACTAAGAGAGGGTAGTTCCTTTCAACTTGGCCTTTTCCAACTTAACCCTTCTATCCTCTGAGACCTCCTTATATTCAAATTAGTTGGTCAAAGTCTCAACCCAATCTATCACCTCCTTAGGGTCTAGACTTATACTGAACATTGGAAACCCTTCAGTAGCATCTCTGTTTACTGACTTCAGTATGTCCACAAAGGCCTTCTGATATGTAGGAAACTCCACCTTCTTAGGGGTCTCTTCTTCCCCTTCTCCTTCTTCATAAATATCATTTTCTCCCTCTTTTTCTTTCTCTATGCATTTATGCATTTCTCCAAGTTTTGACTCTAACATTTCTTCTACCAAATTCTTGATAGCATCTTGGGACATTCTCTTTGGAGGCATGGTGCTATTCTCTAGGAATTCTTCTTCTTCTCCCGTTGACATATACTAGAATCACACTACCCAAGTGACCTAGTTCCTTTCCCTGATACCAATATGATGAGGAGGCAAAGCATTGGGTAGACAATTGCCCTTATACACAATAGTTTCAAAATTCTTGCGATCTCCAACAAGATCACTATTGTGGTCCTCCAACCCAACTACCAACACAAATCACCAAGACTGATACTCCCTTGAGTGCTTTAGTGGGCTACACAAGTACTTAGGGGTTTGAATGGACCACTAGACCAGACCAACATACTGACCTATAGAGTGATGTTCTTAGGACCATACAACACATAAGGATCGAGATTCTAAAATGTAACTCCATCTTTCAACAAGTGTTGACACATACACCCTTGAAAAAACCTAATTATAATTAGGTCTAATGATTGGGTAATTGGGTAATAAATTTTGACACCCTAAAGATCTAGACAAACTAAAGTGTTTTTTAGATACCCTTTTGGGAGTTCTAAACAATTCATTGATCATAGGTTCTCAACTGGTTTGAAAACTACCCAACCAATAATGCTTCCAAAGGCTATTATGACTCAATTAAAGCTCTTCCATAAGTCTTCTAACAAGTCTATACTTCCCTGATGAAAAAAGTCTCTCACTGACCATAGACTGCACTAACACACTCCAAACAATGTCTCCTCAACATTCAAACCCCTTCCCTAATCGCTTCATTCAATTTTCAATCTTTGAACATACATTGAGATGCAAGGCCTAGGACTGCTTGCCAAAAATTGCCACCTTGTTGGAATCTCCTATGAGAAACATAATTTTACAAGGCATAGGAGACCTATCAAACCTCACAGTTTCAAGGAGTTTGGCTGGAGGATGACAAGTCACAATTCATGATTTTGCTGGGCCCTAGGTCTGTGTGGGTTTTAGACCACCCGAGAAAGATGTATTTGCCAAATTAAATAAAGATTACTTCAGAACTTCAAACCAAATAGAAATAAAAGGTAACACTCATACATTCAAGAATCTACAACTTATTCATACTTGCCAAACAAAACAATATACAAAATCTACAAGATTCAGGCGAGTATATATAGAAAACTCCAACTGTTTTATTTCTTCTCTTCTATCACAATTACACCCACATACATGAACCTCACATCAAATGTCTTCTGAGGTTTTAAAAACTCATTTCCAATGATCACAACCACTTCCAACCGTATTTCAAATGAACTGACCGTTGGTTCGCCAAAGTTGCAAAGTTGTCATGAGTTGACAACTTAATTACATCAAAAGTGAGTCAAATAGACAATTCATCACCCATTTGACCCTATTTGACCATAAAGGTCCTAAATGTCCTACTTTTTCCATCTTTGGCTTACAATTGAATCAACCCATTACATCTTGCACCTAAGTGACTCTTGGGGATTTATTACAACACTTCTACCCTACTTAGCAACTAAAACGCCCTTGGGGCTTACATTCATTTATTGAGGTGCTCTTGCACCAGTCATTAAAAGTTAATATCTAGTAGGTGCAAAACCAACAAAATTTGTATGCTACTCAATAAGAATTTGAATGCAACTTCGACGTGGGAGACATGGTTTATCTAAGACTTCAACTTAAAGACAGTCTACACTTAAGAAAAGTGGTGTAGATAAGCTTAAAGCTCAATTTTATGACCTATTCAAAGTTTCTCAGTACATTGAAGAGGTGACCTATGAGCTAGAATTACCAACACACAATAAATTTCACAATGTATTACGTGTCTGAAGGCTTAAGAAGGGTATAGACCACAAGGTAATTCCATAAGCAGATTTTCCACCCTTGGATGAAGAGGGGAAAATGATATTGGTTCTAGAGGTCATCATAGACACCAAGGAGAGGATGCTCTAGAAGGGGACCATCAAGGAGTACTTGGTCAAATGGAGGAATTTACCAATGGAGGATGCCACATGGGAAAATAAATAGATCTTGCAACATCCAGAGATGAAATTGCTTGAGGACAAACAATATTGGGAAGGGCAGTCTATAATGCGCCCTTTGTAGCACATGAAATGTGAGGTTTTCATTAGCCTATTTCTCCATGGTTCCGTAGGCTAACCATGACATTTAAGGGATTTTGTGGACATTTGACCTAGCAGTTTCAGTTGCAAGAAAATATGAGGTGTTTTGGTATGGTTTTTGGACACACTCTATTTATAGTAAGTCAGTTGGGCTAGTTTAGTATCTTAATTTAGTGGGTATGGTTGGTAGCATGTCGATGGTGGTGGTTTAATATTGACTAGAGATTTTACTAATCAACTAGTATTATTTATCAATTTTTTGATAAAGTTAAGTTATACAGTCAAATTAAAATATTTAACTTTATAGCTATGTGGACTTAAGTTTAAAGAGAAAGTTATTTAAATATTAAAAGTTCCTCTTTATTAAAGGTAGTTAGAGACTGAAATTCCAAAAGGAAGTATTTCAATTTATCCCACATTAGCTGGTAAAGTGTGTAGGCTCTCCTGTGGTGTTATAAAAGAGACTTGAGAGTTCATTTTAAGTAGGTTGGATTGAATCTGTAATTTATGAATTGTTTGGAGAGTTCAACTTGAAGGGCTTGTGAGGATGAAATCCCTCATGCACAAAAATCTCTATGTTGTTGAAAGACATAGTATGGGGATTCAACGAATGCTTGCAACCAGATAATAAATCATACATTAAGGGTTCTTATTTATGATTTAGAGTTTCAAACTTGATAGCAAACTTATGAAGAAGTGTTGTGGGGAAGTTTGGAGATAGTCTAGACATTAATTAGTTGGAGAACAATTTCATTTGTTGTACTGGGCAATATTATGAGCCATACACCTACCAGTCTCGGTAGTACCACTCTATACTAGCAGTGAATTCTTCTTGGACTCGACGTGAGACTGTTGTGGCATTGTGTGTGGGGTTTTAGAGATTACATATGCAATTTGGAGGACACCCCTTTCTATATAGCTCTGTTACAGTCAGCCATACCACTTCGAGAATTTTAAAATCTACATTCTGTGGTATCATACTTGGATGCTGGATACTATTGGTAAAGCTTTTTTAATGATAAAGTAGACTTAAGGAGATTGAAGGCTTGAAGATTAGTCATACTACTTTCCCTTGCTCATTCAAGCCTAAATCTTGGACATTGCATCAATTCTGAGCATTGCTCATTATGTTTGAAGACAATTATGAGGTTTACAATGTTATTTAAATATGATTGTAATGCTTGAACAATCCCATGAAGTCTGAATGAAGTCTATGTGTTATATGCACTTTATTTTCTATGTTTGTTATAAAGTATTATGCTTTATGTATTGTTACCTATCTTGAATGCAATTTGAATTCTTAGTTAACAAACAGAAAAAAAAACATATACTAGACTGCCTATTACATATATATGAATTCAAATTAAGCGCAAAGAGAAAGAGAGAGATTACCTCTTGTGATACCTGACCATGTTCAAAAGAACCTAAAACCAAAATAATTAAAAAAAAGAGAATTACTATAGAACCAATATGACATGAACCCAAAACCGTAATCAAATCCACCACCCATTCATACTCAAATTAAACCCATCTTATTTACACAAATTTCCACCCTAAAATAGACCGTTTACACACTAATCATTACCTACTCTATAAAGGCAAAAAATCAACAAACCCAAAACAAAATAAAAAAGTGCACGAGGTCCCCTCAAGTCAAAGACTCTTTTAATCATCTTCCCTACAATCTGGCAGGCATGAGAAACCCATTCATGTGAAGAGTACGTTGGCCAAGTATAGAGACATGAATGGCTTGCAAAAGATAATAATTGGGTCAATCAATGCACCCTCCTTGTCTCCCTACTTGAAAGAGAAGAAAGATTAGGGTAGGGGAGGGGAAGGGAAGGCAAATGAATGAATGAATGACTTGGAGACCACCTCGTAGAGTGCAAGAAGTAGGAGTGCTAGGGTTATGATGACCCAAGTCCCAAGGGGGTGAGGAATCCTAGGGTGGGCGGTACGTTTATAAGAAATGGAAAGCGTAAATCCGGGGGACACACCAAACATACCTAGTGAAGTGTGAGAAGGATTCCCGGGGGAGCAAGGAAACAAAGACAAGCGGTTGGCCTTAAATATTGCAGTAACGTATGATTGATGGAATAGGTATAAATTTACTTATCCCCACCCCTAAGCAATTCGTACCAGCTGGGCTCCACAATTCGGCGCGCTCTACGAATGACTCCCGCATTGGGCGCCGCCACTGCAAATTGTTGTCTTTAACTTCACGTCAACCATGACGCCACTCCCACCGCCTCTCTTTCTCAGCCGTCTTAAGCCTAGATTGGCTCAAATAACTCACCATTGGTCACTTCTTGTCATTTCCTACCTTCTCCTCAACACACCCACATCAACACACCCACATTGGTAATATCTAATAGGGTTTGCAATATTACTATCATAGCAGGGTTTGCAATATTGTTATCAGAATTCAATTGTATAGATTTTTTGAGTCAAACTCATTGACCCATGTTTCAATCATGAGTAAGAAGAACACGTCTCATAAGTAGTGTTTAATTCATTCTATGAAAGATGAGTAGTAGTTTAGAGGAACTCATCTCTCATAGAATGAAAAGTAACTCATCTCCCATAGAATGGATGAGTAGTGGTTTAGAGGAACTCATCTCTCATAGAATGAAAGAACCCATCTCTCATAGAATGAATGAAACACTACTTATGAGACGTGTTCTTGTTACTCATGAATGGGACATGGGTTAGTGAATTTGACTAAAAAAATTACACATTTGAATTTTGATAGCAATATCATAATTTGACTTGTGAAAAATATCTCCTATTTATCCATTAATAGAATTGATCAAAATTAGGGTCTCAAATTGATGGCCTATCATGTCTTTTGAGTAATTTTTTTGAGAGGGTTATTTCTTCAAAATTGTCTTTGAGTATATAGATTTGTGATCTGTTGGTAAAGTTGAGTGCAAGGTCTTGACATCACAAGGGATGATATTTATCAAAATTAAAGGTCTAAAATTGATAATCGATCTTGTCTATTAAGTAATTTTTTTGATAGGGTTATCTTCATAATTGTCTTTGACTATATAGATTTGTGATTTGCTGGTAAAGTTGAAAGTTTATGAATGAGCCCACTAGGAATTTAGTCTTTACATCATAAGGGATAAGGTTGAGATTGTAACCTAGGTGAATTTGGTGAATGGATGCCTAATCCTTGATTCTTAGTCGAAGAGATTCTGGCTTAAAGACTCACACTCTTATATTAGATAGTTAAAAATTCTTTGTTTATATAAAATCATCCAAAAAATTGCCTTCAACATTTCTTATTCAAGAATATTGGAATGGAAAATAAATGTTGGTGTAATTAATTATTCCTAATTACACTTTACTTAATCTTACTTAGGTTAATGCATTACATAGTAAGTTGTGATTGAGACACCTAGGAGTGTGCACATCTATTAAGCACATGGTGTAGGAGAAATTTCACTTTAGGTGTAATAGTTGTCATCACATACCTCGTTGTGTGTGAGATCCACCTTTCGTGCTCTTATCACATTATCATCCTAATCCAATGCACATACTTTATTGCATATTGGAGGATGATCCACATTTGGTGGACATGTGATTACACCTAGCATAGGTGATAGCTTATCAGCTCCTTATCATTGTCTCCTATTGCCTTTCCTATATAAGGAGGCCTATTATGTAATCATTTGACTCATATCAATTGGTGAATATCATTAATTCATTGGATCTATTCAATCCATCCATGCATTCATATTTTTTCTCTCTTGTGCTTTTCTTCAACCTCTTGATCTTGGTTCAATATTTGCTATTTGCAAATTCTTACATGGTATCAGAGCATTAAATTTGACAGTCAAACGGTCGTCGCAGGAAAGCCAATTTCACCTGTTTTGATGGCTGGATGACCGTCAAATTTAACCTATCAGTTTGCTGACGTCAGCAGGGTTCGCATATTTTCTACCCTTCACCATTTGCATTTTTGATTTTGCAGTCCAACTTTGAGAGGCCATAACTTGGTCATCTAGGCTCCAAATCGGGTGCAATTTTTTTTGAAATTGGGTAGAATTTCCTGAATTTTTCAGTGGTGGTGTTTATTTTGCATTTTGGTGGCCAGATTTGTTAGAAATTGAAGATTTTGATGACTGTACATGTCTGTTCTTGATTTCTACAACTTCCAGGGCTTCATTTGGGCACATACGGTAACATTTTGAGGTGAATTTTTTTTTGAAAGTGCATGATTTTTCATCTACTTTTCAGATCTGCAATCAGATTTGAGTGATTTTGGGTAGACATATCACTTTCAGCAATAGGTCATTTTGGGGCTACATTTGCACTTGGTTAATCCTTGGATTTCAGTTTTTTGATTTGCATCAGTCATTTGAAGGGGTTATCAGTAGTTATCAGTCATTATTTGGTTGCAATATGGATAATTCAAAGGTTAAAATTCTCACTCCATATAACTACCATGAATGGAAAGTTTCTTTAAGTGATCATTTGTTGAGTCTTGGATTGCTTAGAATGACTCTTGGGCACGATCAAGAACCTCAAACAGGTGTTGTAGAAAGGAGAAAATGGTTTGATAGAAGAGATAAAGCACTTGGCTCTCTTAGATCATCCATCTCTCGTGACTTGCACTTTCATATTGCATCTTGCACACATCCTCATGATGCTTGGATCACATTGGAAGGACTCTTTGGTAAACCTGATAGAATGAGAAAATTCAGATTATAGAATGATCTCATAGGTCTCAATCCTAGGGATTTTGACAATATTCAAGTTTTTTTCTCTAAGTTCAATACTATTAGATTTGAGCTTTTTTCATGTGGCATTGTTAAAGGGGATGAACAATTGATCTTTTCTATTCTTTCCAAGCTTGGTCCTGATTATTCTATCTTTGTTTCTACATTCAATGCTACTATAGATGCTCTTGGTAGTGCATACAAATTTCCCTCTCTTGATGAATTTGCAGCACAGCTCACAAGGGAACAAGCAAAGTTGGCACACATGGGTCAGTTGAAGCCTTCCACACATCACGCATTGATTGCAAGTGAGTCTCCTTCAAAGGCTTCTAATGGCAAAGGAAAGAAACACAATAAGGATCCTAAGCCTCATGACAAAGGTAATGAATCTTCTTCACCAAAAAGTATTGAATCCAAGTCCTCTTCAAGAGAGGAATCATCTAGAAGAAAGAGAGATAAATGTGCATATTGTCAAAAGTTAGGACATGATGAGCATAAATGTTTTCAAAAGAAGATTGATGAGCTAACTCACATTATTTAGAAACACAATATTAAGTTGCCCTCATCAGTGTCTGCTCCTTCTTCTATTACACAATTGGCAACTTCTACATCTTCATCATCATCCAAAGATAAAGGTAAAGGACAAGCATTCATGGCTTCCACACATCCGGAGCAAGGTAAATGGCTTCTTGATTCAGGTGCATCACATCATATGGCATCTTCTATGGATATGTTTTCTTCTATTGAGCCTTGTAATTCTCCTAATATTTTGATGGGTAACAACACATTCATGAGAGTTTGTGGGAAAGGTTCTATTCGTATGGGAGAAGGGACATTTAATGATATTCTTTGTGTACCATCCTTGACCACTAATCTCCTTTCTATTTACAAAATTACACATGGGGCACAAGGTAAAATTGTTGAGTTCACTCCTGATTATGTCTACATTAGGGACATGGAGACTAGAAATGTCATAGCTATGGGAGTTGTTGATCATACATCCCGCTTGTATTCTTTTTCTACTTTTGTTGATAATGATGATGATATTCATGATGTACCCATCCCTTTGCCAAGCGATAATGATGAGGAGAACTTTGGGCACTTGAATCATTTTGTTGTTGAGACAAGTGTTGATCTTCCTACTCCTCCACCTCCTGCTTCTTCAGACATGTGCTCTACTATTCAATAGGATGATCATATTGTTTCAGATCTTGCAGAATGTGATGACTACTTGGATGCATCTTCAGCATTTGTTGATTCTCATGATGTAGATTTGGAAGACATACATGAGGGGGTTTCTCTTTCCCTTGATGATAGTTTCATCATAGATGGGGATACTTCTTCACCTTCTTTGGAGATTGGTGTACTTGATTCTTCTCCTTCTTCACTTGATTTGTCACATGAAGTGATAGATTATTTGAGCTTGGAGATTCCTACTCAGTCTTCAGAGATTCATTCATGGAGACCTACATCTTCTTCCTCATTCCATTTTCCCATGGATTGGCTTCTTCATCATTTGATGTATCTATTTCTTCCTAAGGGGAGACATGTTTCTTGTAAGCATTGGTTGATCTATTGTTTGCAGGTACTCTTCATCAACATGGGAGCTTCTACATTATGGGGGGGATATCATGTCTCCAACTATCCTTCTTATGGGGGGATACTTCTTTGTATATACATGATGTATGTAGTTCTTGGGGGGTCTTGAGCACTCCATCCATGCATCTTGTTTTCTTCTCTCTTTTTGGGGGAGGGTTTTTCCCATGAGGTTTTCCCTCTTTCTCCACTTTATGAGAGTTATGCATTTCATGTATCTTGTACATGGGTACCTAACATGGCCTAGTAGTCGGGACCCATCTTGCATTGTGAGTTTAAGTGCATTCCCCTAAGTTGCACTTAAGGGGGGGTGTTGGTGTAATTAATTATTCCTAATTACACTTTACTTAATCTTACTTAGGTTAATGCATTGCATAGTAAGTTGTGATTGAGACACCTAGGAGTGTGCACATCTATTAAGCACATGGTGTAGGAGAAATTCCACTTTAGGTGTAATAGTTGTCATCACATACCTCGTTGTGTGTGAGATCCACCTTTCATGCTCTTATCACATTATCATCCTAATCCAATGCACATACTTTATTGCATATTGGAGGATGATCCACATTTGGTGGACATGTGATTACACCTAGCATAGGTGATAGCTTATCGGCTCCTTATCATTCTCTCATATCGCTTTTCCTATATAAGGAGGCCTATTATGTAATCAAATCATCAATTGGTGAATATCATTAATTCATTGGATCTATTCAATCCATCCTTGCATTAATATTTTTTCTCTCTTGTGCTTTTCTTCAACCTCTTGATCTTGGTTCAATATTTGCTATTTGCAAATTCTTACATGGTATCAGAGCCATTGGAGCGTTTCAGATTAGCCGATTTGAAAAGAGCTTGATGCAAGCTTTGAAGGTCCAAATCTCAGATCTGGCAACCAGCGTGTGATAGAGGCATCTTGGAGTAGATCTGACCTCACCATTGCGTCTGGGAGGCTGTTTCGATTAAGATTAACTATAAATTTGCCTATATTTGGTGAAAGTCCAATCCGAGGCAAAATTTTTTTGCAAATTGGACCGTATGGCCCAATCTGCCCTCTTGGTACGATTTTTTTTTATTTTAATTCTGATAATTTTTTCAGAATTTTTTTAGTGCAAAAAAATTGTTTATGGGCTAGGTATGAGCCCCTCTATTAAGTATCAGACAGGGAATATTCTTTGTTATACTGTGCCATACTGCATCATCATGGCATAGCAGAGAGCGGGCCCACGACCGTACAACTGCTCGAAGGTAAGCGGAAGACCGAGCCCGCAATACTCCTTTGTTTTCACTTATGGGCTGTTTGCATTGTTAAAGGGCTAAAACCCCGTTCGCATATCTCATGTGGGATTAAATCCCTCCTTTGCAGCACTGCTACTCCACTCTCCACCGCCGCTCCCGAGCGGCCCTCCGCTGGTCTGCGCAACCCCGCCACGCAGCGGCCTCCAACCCCCGTCAAACCGGGATCCACCGTCCTCCGCAGCGAGCAGGCCACACGGCAGTTCCAGAATACGCCACGCGGTAGTTCCATACTCTGCCACGCAGAGCCCCCTGCGCCATTGCAGCTGTGACCCCGCTGCAGACACCTCCACCACATCATTCACCCACGTGGACATACACATCACCTGACACATCAACAGACATCGCCGGTCCTCTGCTGACATCATCCCACGTCATCCTGACATGTCACCGTACAAAACAGTACGGATCACCACGCAAGAAAACACGTCACCGAAGGGGTGTCTTTTTCACTGACATCACCATTTTCGCTAGATTAAAATTGACGGCCGTCCAGCTGTCAAAACAGGCGAAATTGGCTTTCTTGCGACATGGTGTAATTAATAAATGAAATAATATTTTTGGGGGGTTTTGTTGTTAGTCAAATAAAATGTTTAGAGTTTAATATAAAAAAGTTGCCTTCAAGATATTTGGTGGTCTAATATTTGGTAGTAGATTTTGCATATCAAGTAATTTTTTTGAGAGGGTTATCTAGTCTTCAAATTTGTCTTCGAGTCAACATATCTTTGGTTATTGACAAAGTTGAAAGGTTATAAATGAGCCCACCAAGGATTTATTCTTTTAAGTGCAGAGTCTTAACATCATAAAGGACGAGGTCAAGATTATTCTCTAGATGAATTTGGTAGAATCAATATTTCTCAATCCTTGACTCTTAGTCAAAGAGGTTCCAACTTAAAAATTTGCACTACAATATTAGATAGCTATAATTTCTTTTAACTGATATACAATCATCCATAAAAAAATGCTTTCAATATTTCTTAATTAAGAATTTTGAAAAGGAAAATAAACTTGCTCTAAGTCTAGTCTAGGCTAGATAAATGAAATATATCCTTTGAATTTATTTTTAGTCAATTAAACATTATTCAAGACATTCTTATTCAAGAATATTGGAAAGAAAAGTAAGCTTTCTTTGAGTATAGTCTATGTTAAACAAATGCAATGTGTATTTTTTGGTTTTGTTGTTAGTCAAATAAAATGTCTAGAGTTCAATATAAAAATGTTGCATTCGAAACATTTATTTAAGAATATTAGAAAGGAAATATACTTACTTTGAAAATAGTCTAGGTTAGACAAATATTTTTTTTAATAAAGTTGTTAGTCAAATAAAGTCTAATACAAATTAGCAACACCTGTCTTTAGAAAAAATGATGTGAAAGATGTTGATAATTATCATTCTTTATGTACCTATTTTCTATTAGTTTTTAATTTTTTTTTTTTTTATCAAAGTAAAATAGACACCTATGACTATGATATTTCTTGATGTCTTTTACATAGATTTTTTTTTAAAAAGGTATCTTGTTTAATTATTTTAAATTTAATTTATTTAAGTAATTTGATAAACAAAATAGCTAATGGATGAAAATGTAATGACATGAGCATGTTAACAAATTTATCTATCATTTCGGATTCAAGTAGACTACTTTTTTAGCCTCACTCCATATTTTGGTTAAAATTACTAATGCTCATAAATCTTGGTCTCATTTCTTATGGTTTTAGAATCTTACACTCAACAAGATTTGCTCCTTAGTGGCTCATTTAGAACCATTCAACTCCATCAATAGACTAAGGGCCTATTAATTATAAATATACATTTCAAATTAATGTTAAAGTGAAAAAATAAATGTAAGAAAAATTAATTGTTTTATTTTATGACCAAAGAATAACTTTTTTGAATGTTGTATTGAATTTAAATATTCTTTTTCATATGAAAATGCAATTTATTTTAGTAATGAAGTGTTTTGGATTCTATATTGAATTTGTGCTTCGCCTTAGATCAAGTCTATAAATTAGGCCCTTTTCTATGTCTATATATCTATTCGTTATGCATAGATTTGATCTTTCTTTGTGATGACAAAGACCTTTGGAAATACTTTTTAATGAATCAACATTATGTTATTAGAGGTCTTGTTCTCCAAGGCCACCCCCCAAAATTAGGTGGACAATTCGAGATAGCAAGTTTGAGCTATGCATATGCTTTGAAGATGAATGTACAAATCCAAATCCATTTTAATACTCTAACTTTGAATAGGAGACAATACTTGAATATGATAGGATTATAATTGAATTCAATTTGATGCTTTTAAATACTAGTAGATAGCATCAAATCACATGAAACATGTGTTTAGTTAGCTCACAATGACTAGTAGAATAGACAACACAACAAAATTTGAATTTAAATTATTAAAATTTTAAAGAGTTAATTTGTATGTGTAAGGTTGATCTATATAAATAACTTAGAATATGAAAAATGACAAGAGTTGGGTGGAAACATATATATTGAAATACGTGTAATGAGTACTTGGTCTTGGTGAATGTATTAAATGTGCACATGACAAGATATAAATGTATAGAAAATGCGTTTCTTAAATAGATAACAAATAGAAAAATGAGTCCAATTTTAAAAAAATTGTACTAATTTTCAATATGTACAAAATCAACACACTTATTCGAAGACTCAAAACTAAAAAAAGACACAATTTCATCTCGAAAATAACTTCTTTATTACTTAGAACATAGGACCAAATTTAAGTCATGTTCTTAATTAAGATTATAAATTTATTTTGGAAAGACACCTTGGCAATTATGACAATTTTTCCATAATCTATAGAATTGAAGGGATGATTAGACACTAGAGTGAAATGTAAAATCCGGGTTTCACATCATCACTTTAGAAGCATGTCTTTTCATCGTGGTGCACAAATTGGGCACTAAAAAGTTGATATATATTATCACCTCATCATTTTAGCTATTTAGTCAACTCCTCTACCATAATTGGGTGTGAGGAAATAGAGAAAATTAATTAGAATGCACGCCCCCTTATATCTGTGCAAAGGCTATTTATGAATACCTACCTAAGCAATCTTTGTGATTGATGATGCCCCATTATAACCCAACATTCCTATACTTTCGTATCAGATTTTCGCTACTTTATCACCTACTTTAGACTTAATACTTCAGCTTCACGTGGAACTACTAATTACTTAATAATAAACACTTAAGATAGTTATTTGGAAAGATTAGGGGGTTTTAAAACGAGTTATTCTTTTAATGGAACCCACACGTCTATGTCTAAGCAGACCAATGGTACATACATGGTAGACCAATATAGAGAATATTATATTGTATTGGAGTGATATAAGAGGTCAAGTGTGATGATGCTAGTAAATGTAATTAAGATAAAATAATGATAAAACTCCTATAAATATCTTAAATGTATCTAATTAAAAGATATAGGGAGATGTCAATTTCAAGTCTCTCTATTTTAAACAATAATCTCAATATAATTATCTTGCACTAATATCTCTTTGTATCTTTTGGATAGATTTATTTAAGATATTTATATTAATTTATGATATAATATATAAGATATTTATACTAGTTTATAGTATAGTATTTGAGATATCTACACTAGTTATAATATAGAATTTAAGAAAATAGAACCTCTTTAAACAACTCCTCAACAAATACAATATTTATAGATGTTTTTCAACAGATACAATATATAAAGTGTTACTAGAAGGGGTAACTCCTTTTATTAAAATAGTAGAAAAAGTTAGAGAATCCTTTACTGAATATACACAATGTCATCTACTAACTCATAGATCCTATTTATTTGGGTAGGAGAGAAGATCCTCTTTGATACTCAAGTGAGCCACAAACACCTCTAAATTCCTATTTTATAGATCTTCTATGAAGAGTAACAAAGCCTACTTGATCGCCTACTAGCATCAAAAATTCTCACAATGGATTAATTAACAATAGAGTTGCAATCGACAAAATAACTTCCTTGATCGTATCCATATTATCTTTGACAAGAAGATGATGAGTGTAAGCTTTGGCTATGGAGATAGCCACCAAAGATTGTGATGCCTAATGGAGAACACAATAACTAGAGAGAATCAATATGACAAGAATAAAATTTATGCAAGTACCAAGAATGCAATAGAACCAATTGAATCATTTGAATTAAATTGATATTACAAAGCAAAACCCTTGGTTAGATAGACCAATGTGAGACATAGGAAGGCATAAGATTATGACAAGTACCTTAGTCTTATGATATGATGCATCAAATGATAACTTATCGCCCACCTAATATGGAAAAGTGATAGTGTAACACATCCATTAAAGGTTGATCACCCTTCATAGGTGGAAAAGTGTAGCGCCTCTTGTGGTTGCATTACATTCCATGTGATTTTGATATGAGATTAGACTCTTTTTATTATTTTGGCTTTACTAGTATCATCGCCGATTATATGTTAGACTATAGTTTTATTTACCGTTTTGATCATATCTGCATGACGATGTTGTCTTGATGTGTCATGATGCTTTATGTTGACATTTGGTGTATTTTGTATCCGAGAACAATGAATTATGTTATATTGTGTCAATATTATTGTGTCATAATGATACTATTTGATTTCTTGTTATATTGTGTCAATATTATTGTGTCATAATGATACTATTTGATTTCTTGTTATATTGTGTCAATATTATTGTTAGGTGTTTCATGGATTTTTTCATCAATATATGCTCATATTGTGTAAATGATCATTTAATGCTTTAATGTTATTCAAATGATTATGTACATTGAGGATTAGAATATGGAATGACCAACACTGTGACATTCTAATACGTACGATTGATCATGTCACTAGAGCATCAATGTTCTATTATGCGTATTTTATTATTCATGTGTATATGCTTTGGCTATTTAAATTATGAGTGATTGCACTTGATGTTTTCATATTTTAGTGAATAGGTACCAGACATTATTTTGCTCGAGTTGTAGGTTTGAGCATGTCTTATCCTCGGTAGTAGCATAGGAGATAGTTTCATCGATCTCTCATGATTTAGCCTATATCATCCTTGTATGGACAATGTCTCTGTAATTGTTTATTATACCTCCAGTACGTATGGGTAAATCTGAAATTCATATGCATTTTGTGATAGACTAGTATATGTGTTTGTGCATTTAGAGTTCCCACAGTTGTCATAGATTAGTTAGAATTTTAATGTTGAATTAATTATTTTGGGAAGTTTATTTTTATTTATTGGCTAATTGTCGTAGTTGAATTCCATTCAATTGGAATTGATTTATTTATTCCTAAGGATTTTTCGAGAAGTCTTTAGTTGTTTTAATTTATTTCTAGTGCTTTTTGGCAAAATGACTTTATATTGTGGAAAAAGAGTTTATTTCCACACTTCAACTTTTGAGAAATTGGGATTTTGCTCCAATTTGCATTGGGGAAAATCGATCTTTTTCTCGTTGGGTTTGATCCATCCATCAAAATTTTGTGGGTAGTGGCTTGTTGAATTCGTGCTGCCATTGCTATCATTTGTGCAGAGCCATTTGCATTCTCGTAGAAAATTTATTTTCTTCTCTTCCTTCTCATATTTTTCTCTTTGTGTGAGGTAGGTTTTTTTTTTAATCTTTTAATTTGAGCCATCCTTTCGATTGAAACAAAATGTTTTAGTTTTGTGGGCTGAGAATTAGCACCCCCCCACATTCTCATTGTATTTCATTGCTCGATTGGGCTTTTATATTCATTTCATCTTTGTAGATTTGGAAATTGTGGATTTTGAGGTGCTATGCTGATTGTTTTTCTGTGTGTGACCAGAATGGGAATTTTATTAGATTTTTGGGTTAGTTGAGCCTTAAGGGAAAATGGGTTTTAATTTTGTAGCTAGATTTTAAGTTTTATTTTTGGGTTCTTTTTTGGGTGCATCATTTTGTGTGCCATCCAGTTTTGTCTGTTGCCATGTTTGGCATGATTGGATTGTTGGATGTTGTAGTACTCCATGATTGTAGTAGGATCATGCTATCATAATGGATTGAGGACATTCTAGGCACTAGTACATTTTGGGTAAATATGTGACTACGTGACTAAAACTTTTAGTCACGTGACTAAAAAAATTAATCACGTGACTAAAAAACTGATCAGATTATACTAATTTTTTACAATTCACAAGTATAAATGACTAATTTGGTCATCGAGTAAAATCACAAGGTCAAACAAATAAAAATGACTAAATAAATGACCAAATAAATGACTAAATAATTAGTCACCCAAACAAAAATGACTAAATTAATGAATGATTATTACTCCTTTATAATAACATTTGATAATATCATATATAAAATTATGTACTTTGAAGTTCCATTTCATGACCAGTAATGCTTGTTCACTAATAGGCCTTCACTATAAAGGACTACAAATATTCAAACAAAAAATTGTTGACTCCATGATTAATGGTGCATTGATGAGAGGTCAAACAAGAAATTGGCGACTTCAGCCGACTATTGGGTTATAGAGTTTCGAATCTCAAATAATGTCTAAGCAATGTGTATCATCTTAAAATGGTCCTAGTCGTTTGGTGAACCCTATTTGATCCTATTCATTTTGGTGAACCTGACATACTTACCCCTTTTCTTTTGTGGATTTAGATGCCCTATTGTGTTAGATCTCCCTTTGTATTATCTTGTGTGTTCACTTATTCATTTTGGTGAGCCCGTTTATGACAACTCTTTCTTTTTGGTGTTAGATTTGCATTTTGTGTTAGATCTTACAATAAGAGTAGATTTCTTTTATGCTCTTGCATTTATATTTCAAAAATACAAAAAAAATAAAATTGCAAAATTTCTTCAAAAATACAAAAACATTTACATTGCTTTGTGGAATTAGATGCTCTATTGTGTTTGATTTCCTTTTCATGTTTATAAATTTCATTTGAATATATTTAGATCTATTTGTTATTATGTTGCACAAGTTGTTTCAAATGTTTTCCAAAACTTTTGGGATTACACAACATCCTCCTCTTACCTTACCATTGCATAGCGCTACACCTAGCAAGACTTCATCTAGTTCATGTGATGTTGCTTTGTCCTAGTTTGAATTACCTTATCATGATATATTAGAGAAAGAAGATGACCTTAATCTATATCTCCATCATATTTCTCTCTGTGGAGATGAGTTGAGGATTGATGTTAATTCTTCTCCTAATAGATGTCAGTCTTCCCCCTCTAGGGATCAAGCTTTAATGATTTATGACACTCCTACAATGCGCTTAATGGATAGGGATGATAATCCTCCTATTTGGGATGAACCTTTGGATTTGGATGTTGATTACTCTCTTCCTCATGAAACCATTGTGGATAATTCTACTTTTTGGGATGAACCCTTGGATAAATACATTGATTTATCCCCTCCTTGTGAAGGATTTTTGATACAAGAGGATGACATAATCTCTAAAACACACTTCCATTATGTGAAAGAAGATGACATTATAAATCCTTCACCTCCATTTGGGATTCCTTCTAGTGATGAGGCATTAGCGGAGAAAGATATGAATTCCCTTAATTCTCTTCCTCTTAGTGGTGATCTTATGGGAAATCAAGATCCTACCTTACAACCTTTTTACCATAATATTACTTATATATATATTCAAATCCTTTTCCAACTGTGGTTTCAAGAGTTCCTCTAGTTGTGTCTTCCATTCATATCACTTCCTACACTTTTACTAGTGTTCCTAATCTTCCTAATCCTAATCCTATCTTTCCTAATCCGATTCCTAATCCTCCATCTACTATTCCTAGTTTTTCCCACACTTATGTTGAGGTTCAAACTATGGTTCATGATGTAGATGTGCAGAGATTCTTCAAAGTACCTTCCCCTTATTATCCAATCCATAAAGATAAGAGAAAATAAATTTCCCCTTTGAGATTTCTTCATAATTTTACCCCTCAATCTGATATAACATAGATCTTTTCTCCTCTAGACTGGGGGGCAAGAGGTATATTTCTTCCTGTCTTCTAGAATCCATTATGTTCTTGCCTTGAGCTTAATTGGTTATGTTTTTCATGGTTTGTATTATGATTTCTTTTGATCTCTTCTATTATTCAAGATATGTTTTATAGGACATATGTTTTGCAAAGGTATCCCTTGCCTTTCATCCTTGGGGGACAAGGTTCTCCCTTCTTTCTCTTTGTCTAGGGAACTTCTTTCCTTACCCTAGTGGTATTTGTTTATATTGAAATATTATTTCATCATATTGACAAATGTTTTGACTATGGATAATCTTTTTATAAGAGGTTGTTGTCCTAGGTCATCACCTCTTCTCTATGTTGCAAATTATGTTCTTTATAAACTCTTATCCTTGCTTTGGTGTTAGGGCTATTTTCCTTCATTCCAAAGATTCCTCTTCCTCTTCTTTGCATGGGGCTTGATGATTGAATCTTTTTTCCCACCTTTGAAAGATGATATTTTATCTAAAGCACTCCTCTTTGTTGGGGGTCTTGTTGATAAGATCTCTTTCATTTGAGGATCCTTTTCCATGAGTGAGATATCCTTTTTCATGATTGTCTATACTCTTGGATGTAGGGGCCAATATCCCTTGCTAAGAATATGGTATACATTGTTGCTAAAAAAGATATCTCCTTGAATTGTGAAGTAGGTATCCTCTTCCATCTTTGTTCCTACACTTGGGGGGCAAGGATGCCATTTCCTTCTTTTCTGTCTTTATGGGATTCACCTCTTTCTTTGGTTAAGCAGTATCTATCTATTATGTGGTATCCTATCATACATGAACATTTCGGTTTGCATTGAGGATATATGTCCTTGATAACAACCTCTTTTGTTGTTTGATATTGGGTTTCCATGGTTGCTATATCTCTCACCTTGGAAACTAAATAGTGTGCTATCCCTCACATGGGTTACTTTTTTTTCACTTCTTGCATGATATCTCTTTGCATGCGTCCCTTCCATGGCCTCATAGGAGATGTGACCTTCTTGGCTTGGACTGGGTATTGTTTGTGGATATTGTCTTGATGTTGAAGAAGGCTTTATCCTTGATTCTTTCCTTTCCTTAACATGTCAAAATAGTATGTTTTTGCCATATTAAGGAGGGGGGCATATATAGGGTCTCCCTTGTACTATAGTTTATTATTTTTACATGCTAAATCTTGGAAGGTAATGCACATAAGTTGCTAAATCCTAAAAAGACGTGCATCCATATGCTAAATCTTTCGATGGTAACACACACAAGTTGCTAAATCCTGAGGAGACACGCATTTTTCAAAATTTTCAATATGCTAAATCTCAGAAGGTAACACACATAAGTTGCTAAATCCTGAAGAGACATGCATTCCAAATTTAAAATATGCTAAATCTTCCGATGGTAACACACATAAGTTGCTAAATCCTGAGGAGACACACATTTCCAATATGCTAAATCCTAGAAGGTAACACACATAAGTTGCTAAATCCTGAATGGACATGCATTTTCAATTTCAAAATATGCTAAATCTTCCGAAGGTAACACACATACATTGCTAAATCCTGAGGAGACACACATTTCATATTCACAGTGATACAAGAAGGTGGATCTATGAGTATTCCAGAAGCCGTCATAAGACACATTACAATTGAAAGCATAGTTTATGGCTGAACCTATTGGGCTCTCCCTCCAGGGTGATTCATGGTAAGGTGAGCATCTTACTAGGCAAGGTAATCACTCTTTTCCCTCTCTCTCTTTTTGCTTTCATGCTAGTAGGACAGGATCATGAAGCTATGTTATTTATAGTGTTGCTCTTGTCTTTCTTATGTAATCATTTATGCTTTTATGATAGCTTTCCAAATATGATATTAGTATGAGAAATATTTCTTAGTATGGTTTCTTATGCTAATTGATTTGGGTTATTTAGTACTAACCCTTGTTCTTTTGGAACCCTCGTGCATGTATGTTGAGTTAGAATCCTTAGTCTGGGGGCTTATGCCCTTAGCTAAGTGTTATTTTATCTCTTTGTGAATCCACTGGGATCTCCTCTTTCTTATCCTTTACCAAGAGTTTGCATCGAGTCCATACTCTTGCTAAAGTGGGGGCTTAATGTATCATCTTAAAATGGAAGCACTTCCATGTTAAGAGCGTTTAGCCCTTCGAGTGAGTGGTCTAGGGTTATGTCAAGTGCTTTGATCAGGTGTTTTCTTGAATCTAGCTTTCTCCCCCCATTCTGCTTCTCTTTCCACCTGATTTCACTTTATTTCTATATTTCCTGGCATTATGGATTGAGCTCCAGAGGTTTTTGACCTCAAGGTCAAAGTCAACCTTGAGGGTCAAAGTCAACCTTGACTTTGACCTAGGTCAAGGTTGACCTCTAATCTGACCTAGGGTAGAGTCTACCTCATCTTTGACCTAGGGTTCAAATTTTGAGGTCCCATGATTTCTGGGTGTCGGGTTTTGGAGATATTTGTTTTCCCACTTTCGAGTCGGCCATTTCGGGTTTCGGAATGGAAAATCTTTAAATTGCATTTAATATGGGCCCATTTCTAGGGGTTAAGGTTAATTGAGATTTAATTCTCCAATGTCAGCCTTCTCTAGAGGTTTGTGCCCTAGATCACTATAAAAGGAGGCCTTCCTCTCTCATTTTCTCCATCAAGTTTTGCTATCCATTATTCACCAAGCAATTTCATGATCAAGGAGCTCTCAAGGAGATATTCACAAGACATCAAGTTTTCTCTCAAGAAAGATCAAGCATCCATTAAAGCATTCAAGCCCTCTTCTCCATTCGAGTTCTCCATTGAAGATCAAACATTCAATCCTTTGAAGGGATTTGGTTCAAGCATTCAAGATTCATCATTCAAAACCCTAGATCTATCCATCATGGTGGTGTGATCTTCCTTCAAGATCCTTTGTTCATCTTCAAGATCCATTCATTCTTCCCTCAAGGTGGATTCCAAGCATGCAAGCATGGATGTTTTGATTCACATTTGTTAGTGTTGATTCCAAGCTTTCATATTAACATACTTGATTACATTTCAAATACAATTGCATATCTATCGAATTGCATAGCTTCATTGTTAGATCTATTTCTACTACTTGCTAGCATTCTCAATTTCAATTTCAATATTAAGGTTGATTCCAAACTGGGGTTTGACCAAGGTAAACCCCTCAAACAAATAACAAAAACCCTCTTTTTCTCGCAGGTTCAGGTGTGGAACTGCGGATTTGAGCTTGGACTTGGATACCCTTTTCAGCAAACTTTTGAGATCTGCGAACAAAGTCAAAGTCGACCTTCAGAATAAAAATGTAGCCTTTGGTCCCTTTTATCAGGGTTAAAGACTACTTGTTGCTAGAAAGATAAAAGTTTTCTGGGTTTTCTTTGTCTCGACATTTCTAGTCTGAAACAGGTTGCAAAATTGCCCGAAATTGCACACAGACATAAAAAATTGGCATCTTCTAGATCTGCTCTATTTTGAGGTTAGTATTTCCTTTTCAATTATTTCAGATTTCAAACACAACTCCTTTATAGGGAAATATAAGGTTTTCTTCCTCTTTCATATTCTCCATAGATTGATTCAATTGTGCATTAACCTTTTGGTGGATCAATTTGGATCTCTCCTTTGGGAATTTGAATTTAGAATTAGATCTCATATTTCCCCCATACATTTTAGGGTGAACCCCATTTCATCCTATTCACAATGAATATGTGATCTAGAGTTGGAACATTAAAATGAGGGCAACAAAGACTCAACTATGCATCTGCATAGCTAAGATACACTCTTAATTATATGCACAAAAGACATCATAAGAGATTGTATAATTGTCTAGATCGGTCATAGACAAATACATGTCCATACAAGACTTTTTAAAAGATAGCTTTGCAACCTTGGAAGTGATCAAGCTATAATTAACCAATGACAATGAATCATTCCCAAGCACATAATTTTAATTTATAGAGACAATCATAGTCTTACAAAGACACATTAAAAGCTCCCCTTTATCAAATTATAAAATAAAGTTACAAAATAGAACTAGAATTCAAGATTAAAACATTAGAAAACTTGCCCTGATTGCGATACATTATAAAGAACACTAGACTTAGAATAGTTTCCCCTTGAGCCTATATAAACTCTTGGCCAAAACTATCTTAATTATCTTTATAAATTAAAAAATAATTAAGACAAAATAAATATAGCACCGATATCTATATAATATAGATCACCTATAATATATTATTTATCATAATTACTAATTAATTAAAAATTAAAAATAATTAATTAAAAATAAAAATTAATCAATCGATATTTTGGGCAAACTAAGCTTTCCAACGGCAAGGATTGAGCAATGTAGGTAATGTGAAAAATTATATTTTAACTTCTCGTGCATGGGGATTGAAGGATTTGATATATTTTCAATTACACAAACAATATTTTGCATTAGCTGCAGGCAATGAGAGTTGGATTTGCGACAACATATTTCTCATAGATTTCATTCTCCATTGTTTTCGATTCAATCTTCAAGGTAGTGAATGCGTTCCCTTTTCTTTCTCAAGCAATGGTCTTTTGTTCCCTTTTCTTTCTCAGATGGGATTGATCTTAGTTTAAATGGTTTTATTTATAAGAAGAAAATTGATGCCTTGGAAGGGAGTGCATTGTTCCCCATGTAACTGTTGCATTTTATTTGAGATCAAATGATTATGATTTGGGCAATATCTTCCAGGCCCTAATGTGACTGTTCCATGTTCCTTCATGACTGTAGCAACAAACTCAAAGTTTTTGATTGATTTTTCTTAAGTTCTGAAGTATTCAAGCTTGTAGGGGGTGAAATAAGATTGAGACAAATATAAGAGGCTCTTTGTATGGCTGGGAAAAGATCTTGAATGTCTTTTGGGGTCTATTCTTATTGATCTCTATCAAACTGCCAAAGCCAAGACAATCAATGTTAAAGTTTATCTAATGTTTTGAGATCCTTTTGAAGATTTAAAAATGAATTATTATTGGAGTTGTGATGGTTAAGGAACCTAGGAATCCCTTACTAATCATTTTTGTAGTCTCTATGCCATTTCTATAACAATGGAAGTCTTATAGTTGGTTGGTCATAAATTGGATTTATTTTCCATCTTACATTATTGAACGGTTTAAGATGGTTGTCATGAATGTTTTCCATATTCCTTAAGGTTCTTTTTTGTGTTCAAGGTATAATTGCATTTGAATTCATCTTAACTTGTGACTGTTATAACCATATTGTTTCATTGTCCCACAGTCATTTTGTGATGCAAAGGCTACAAGGATTCACACAATTCAACTAAATACAATGTCATTTCTTCAACCATGTTTTGTAACAACACCTAAAAGGTTTCTCAATAGGAAACTACCTTTTAAAATTAGGTCTCCCAATGACCCTTAATAACCCCCAATATCTTGTCAATATTAAAATTGAATTAGCATTTACTAACTCCTCACAACACCTTCAAACAAGGATCAAGTGGATCAACTTCATTGACTGATTACAAAAACTTTATCAACAAACTTCCAATGCAAACTTAATTTCTGATCACAAGAGGGAATTTTCCCAATCCTTGGTAGACTCATAGAACTCTAGTGCAACACATCACCCTTATATTCACATTGCATCCCAATCATACATTCAAGGACAATATTCATTTGAAATATAATAACATCAACAACTTGTTAATTATCAATAAGGTTTGTTAGGTTCTTTATGACTTCTCCCATTACTCTTAAATGATCTTCCACTACAAGGTTGATAAGAGAAATGAAAACATATTAATGTGGCACTGATTTATACCTTAGTTCAAAGGACAACTCAAACCACAATGGACTCCAACTGATTTGTTCATTTTTTGTATCAAGTAGATTGATCTCATTCTGATCAGTCACATACAGTCATCAATATATTTTTCAAAGATAAACATTATCCCAATTTATTTTGAAGATTTAGATAACCTAGTTATAGAAGTTTTCCTCAATTTTTAGCCTGATCAAACGGTTGAATTAAAAGTTATTCCCTTTTTTCCAAAACTGGTAACTGGAAATTGATCAACCGTATAAACAATAGACCTAGGGCATCAAATATCTTTCCAAATACATATCCATTCAATATAAGACCAAGAAGAAATTGAAATATCACTCAAGATAATGGTACATATGAAAGTTACATAATTTCCCAATGGTTGAATTAGGAGAAATGAATAAATATTTTCAAAGCCTTAGCTTTCAGGGTTTCTACGCAGTTTTGGAAGAAAGGCACCATTCTTTCCCCTTGCTTAACAACCAGGTCCCAAAAAGTCTAAAATGAAGAAAATTCATCCTAATTTAATCCCCAATTAATCCAAACAAATTCAATCCATTTGAAGGAGATAATAACTTTTGATCAACGAGTTTGGCAGGGAAATGACATTAAAAATCACTATTTTTATTAAGTTTCTTCCTTCAAACTCCACCGGATTCCTACCCTTGACCCAAATAGGGTTATTTATGTTGGAAATATTCAAGAATTAACCAAGTTACTGAGAGGGGAGGGGTGAATCAGTAACTTCAAAATTTTTCAATGTCAGATGTATTAACATATAGTTCACTTTATCCTTTTGCATATAGAAAGCATGAAACATAAAAGCATTCACAACAATGACACATAGATTTGGTTACCCAGAAACCTTCCAAAAGAAAGTAAAACTAGGGTGGGGATGAAACCCACAAAGCTTTAATACTGCAGTATAAAGTTGGCCGGTTAAGGCTTACATTGATCACTTCTGATGATCTGCCCTGTTAGGAGCAATAAGGACTGCTAGGTCCACCTTGTTAGAGGATTTACAAACATACAATGAAGTATGCACTCGATTAAGAGATTTTACAAAAGACTGTTAAGTCTACCCGGTTAAAGGATTTCAAGTTGATTCACCTGTTAGGATGAAACAATAGATCTCTTACTTTGCAACTGGATTACTGAATGAGATTCGCTGATGTATTGATCACCTTCTGTGATGAATTTGTCTCTGCTGCTCCTTATGTATAGTATCCCTTTGTAATTCACTAGTTTCTGCCTTTTATCTCTTTTTTTTTTTTCACATTCATACTACTTGGTATTTGTACAACATTGTTTATATACAAGTCTAAACAATTAATTACAATTACAAAGTTGGCTTAACAAATAAACATAAGTGCTACTAAGTCGGCCCAAGTATGGTTACATGGTTCCTGCAAACTAACTCGGTGACTTTCTGATACTCGACGTCCACTGCATTACTTGGCATCATCATGCACTCGGTAGAAGTGAAGGCTCGGTTCATACTAACCACTCGGTAAGTTTCAAACTCGATAAATACTTATGACTCGGTAGACATAATGTCACTCGGTTTACACTGTCTTGCTCGGTTTGCACTGTCCTGCTCGGTTTGCACTGTTCTGATTGGTTTGCACTGTCCTGCTCGGTTTGCACTGTTCTGATCGGTTTGCACTGTCCTACTCAGTTTGCACTGTTCTGATCGGTTTGCACTGTCCTGCTCGGTTTGCATTATTCTGCTCGGTTTGCACTCAGGATGCAAATAAGTGTTGTCACTAGTGGCAATCCTGCTTAATGCCAACAATCTCCCCCTTTGGCATTAGTGACAAAAACACTTATTGCCCAAAACTTATATACATGAACCATGCTGAGATTTATTTTGATTTTTCAAAAATTGTCTTTGTCATAGGGCTTTATAAATTATCTCCCCCTTTCAATGCACTAACTTTTTCTTCTATACATATCTCCCCCTTTTTGACGATAATGCCAAAGGTGTATATACAAGTGTTTTATAGGGAGAATCCAAAATTTGATAGAAAAATAGAATGTACCTTCATTATCAGTGCCAGAGTTCTGTCCCAATTTTCTTGCAGAATCTTGCATGTTTGGATTGCAATTTGGACTTCTGCAGAGAGTGCAATCATGTGATCTTCTATTGAGAACTGATTGTCATGAATTAATGTTTTGGAATGTTCAATGTGATTATACATTGTATTCATGATGGGAAGGATCATGTTCTGAATGTCTAGCAGTGTGGACCGGATCCTTGTGTCTTCTTTCAGTAGTTCTGACTGCATATTTGATAGGAATGAGATTTTCATGTGATGAGCAGAGTTTGAACTTGGTTCAAGTTGCAACTTCTGTATGCTAATCTTCAAATTCTCATCAATTTTATTCATTTTATCCTTGACATCCTTGGTGAACTCGGCAACATTGCATAGTTTGGCCAAAAGAGAGGTAACATTCGAATAGGAAGATTCAATGTTTGTCAAAACTGAAGATAATTCTACTTGATTAATAGCTATGTGCTGAGCAATGTGCTCAAGCACTTTATTTTTGAATTTCTTCTCGACTTTTTCAACTAACTTGTCTGTCCCAGATGAATCCTCATTGTACTTATTTACCGCTTCTGCTAATTGTAACAAAACATGTTGAGAGGAGTCTACTTTAATACCTAATGCTTCTGACAAAATGTCCTTAGCATCCTTAATGATTTTATATTCCTTGTCTCTCTCCTCTTTAAGCTTCTTTTGCTTCGCTTTCCTTTGGAGGAGTTCACCTATATTTTTCATTTGATCCGCTGATAGATTTGCAAAATTCAATGTTGGAATCTCTATTTCCTCATCTAGGTCTATATCCTCTACTATATTCTTGCCCAAAAATCTTATACTCGGTTGAGCCTTAGGCTTATCTATACTTAATGCCTTAGTAGTAGTGATGGTAGACATAGTAGGACTTGCTATAAAGAATGGTATACTGTCTACTGGAGAACTTAAAGCTGAACTATTTACACTTGTAGAATCAAAAACTGGAATACTTACTGCTGGAAAACTTGATGAAATAGGAGACTGCAACTCGGTAGAAGAAATGGTAGTTACTTCTGTTGTTGCTATAGGTGATTGGACAAATGTTGAAGTTGTCACAACCATGCTTGAAGATGTCTTCGGGCTAGATGTAGCAACTTTTGCTGGAGAGGTAGGAAGTGATGCAATGACTTCTGCCGCTATCCTCACGGTATCATCTACCTCAGTGGCTTCTTCCTGTTCATCACTGTCATCTTCAATGTCTTTTATTATAACTGATTCAGTACTCGGTTGGTGAAGATGGTATATGTTCTTCCATGTGACATTTGCACTCTTCACAATCAATTCAATATTGTTAATCAGAATTAAACAAGTATTGAACTTCAGTGTCATCTTATTTTCATTCTCCTTCAATGCCTTCTTTATTTCATCATTTTTCAAGCTCGGCATTAACTATTTCAGGGTTTGATCAAATATGTCTTTTACAGTTTGCCTTGCATTGGCCCATCTCATTTTTATTTGATCTAATAAAGCTCCTGGAATCTGTTGGGCTATTTCATCAGGAGAGTATTTCCACTGTCCCATCTTTTCAATGATAGCATCTTCAATCTCCTTTTGTTCTGTTTCCAATCTTGTTTCATATTTTAAAGATTTTATACTACTTACTCCAAATCCTTCTCTCAAAAGTTTGATCTTCTCTTGAAGGGTTAGAGGAGGCTTTTTGAATATTATATCTTTGTCCTTTTTGTCTACCTTACCCTTTGCACTTCTCCTTGTAAATACGACAGTGGGAGGCTTAGGTACCTTGGTGATGAATACCTTTCCTTTCTTCTTTGCAGGTTCTGGTTCCTCTATTTTCTCATCCTTTTTCTCTTCTTCTTCAATGTCTTCTCCTCTGCCCTCGGTTAGCATTTTCATTTTGGCTATCCTCTTTTTTCCTTTATTTACTGCCTGTGGAAGCTTTATACTTAATTCAATTCTCACTTTTGCTTCTTCATATGTCCCAAAATATGGAGCTTTGGGATCAACAGGCTGATTAAGGAGGGCTTCAATGATATTCTTTGTTTCATCAGTGTTTACCTCATAAGGAAGAGGTTTCACATGTACAATCCTCGGTTTAGCTGCTTGAATGTATACTTTGTCATAGTCCACCATGAAACAAATATCATCCTTATAATCCTCCACCAACTTTTGTGGAATCCAGAATCTGTCGTTCATTTTCTCCTTGAAAGACTCAAAATAACTATCCATGATGTTCTCAAAATTTTCACCCATTTCTGAAATATATTCATTTATCTCATAAAGAATTGGCACATCCTTTCTCCATACTACTTTTCCTTTGGAAGGGAAGAATTTCTGAACATAGAAAAATAAATAGACCAGTAGAGATCCAAACTTACATGGATTGTTTTTGGAAGTTTGAATGCTTTCCATGTTCTTGTTAAACTATTTTAACAATAAATCTGCAAGGTCAAATGATAAATTATTCTTTACCACTTTGTATGCTAGGTCTATGGCTTTGTAGGGAACACTATTCTACTGACTTGAACTGTATATTTTATGAGCAATGATGTGTGTTCCAAACTTTAGTTCAACATTAGTAATGCTGCTTACTTTCATGCCTCTACCGTCCCACTCGGCTAGGGTTTTCTTCTCTAGCTCCGACCGACCTAGGGTTTTGGTAGATTTAACTTTGTTTAACATGGGAAGACTGGTGATTCGGTGAATCATCTTCTTAGTGATCTCTATGGGTTGCTCAAGCCAAATCTTGCCTTCGTGTACACGGCTAAGAATGTATCTAACCCATTTCTCCCAAAAGTTTCGAGGTAAATGTGTAATGTGAACTAATCCCTTGTCTTCCAGATGTTTGTGCTCTGGTTTTAGAACACCATTCACACACAGTTCCTCACGCACAATATCTAGCTCTAGGTTTCCCATCTCTTGAATTGCACAATTGAAATGATTGTGAATATCGTTAACAAGTAGTACCTTGGGAGGAATCTGAGATTGAGCTTCATTCGGGTCTAGGGCTACTGCAATTGCGGGCACAAGTTTGAAATCTGGTGCTCTCCATTCTCCTTGGATTATCATTTCTGTTCCTTTCTTCGCTGAAGCACTGGATGATGCCATGGTAGCTCACAAAGAATTCTTTTCGCAAAAGTATTTGAATCGCTTGATTGCTCTGGAAATTTTCTGCTCTCAAAATGCTTAAGTTCGCGGTGAAGAATGAATTTGATTTCTTGCCTTTTGTTTACAACTCTGTCATTGATGCTTAGTAGAAATTAGGGTATGAATTTTGACAGACTGTCACCCACTATGAATTAATTGCTCGGTAAAGACTTCGCAACTCGGTGAACTTGAGAATTCATATTGCTTCGACCTCGCTCGGTAATCATATTAGATAGCTCCCGACCTTGCTCGGTGAAAACTGATACCGACCTTCCTGTGATCTTATTGCATCTTGTATGCCGATTTAGATCTTTCTTTTAATTCAGTTCTGGAACTGCTTGAAATTTGTCTATGAGAATACAGTTCCAGTGCTTTCTTGAGAATTTAGTTTGAGTCGGTAGAGCCACCCATTCCATTACTTGGACTGGTTTGCTTGGTAGATTTAGGAATCCACTGTTGTCTCATCTGTTTCCTGATCTTAGTTGCTTCATTCTTCTTTCCATCTTCAACTTCACTAGCATTCATGCAATTTTTGGCTATATGACCGAGTTTAGTGCATTTGAAACATCTTATGGTAGTATCTCTTTTCCTTAGATGATGTTTTATGCAGTTCATGCCAATGTGTCCATATTCTCCATAGTAATGACATCTACACCAAGTGTTGTAATCCCATCCAAACATTGCTTTCATAATTTGTTCTGCTAGATTGAATGTTTTGGATCTACACTTGGATGCCTTGTGACCTTGTTTGTTGCATTTGTGACAATTACCTTTGAATCTTGGTTTTTCCTTGCATTCATTTGCTTTGTGACCATGCTGATTGCAGTTGTAGCACTTTCCATTGAATTCTGCTTTTTCATTGCTCCAACATTTATTTGAAGTATGTCCTATTTTACCACAATGATTACAAGTAGGTTTCTGATTCCTTTGAGTATCTTGCTTAGAAGATTCACCTTCTCCTTTGTATCCAAGTCCTGCTTTTCCTTTTTGCCTATGAAGATTTTGATCATGCAGTTGATTTAAGTCTTCTTGGCTCTTCAACATTCTTTCATTGATTTGTTTTTCGGTGTTTAGGTCATTCACCAATCTTAGATTGATTTGCTTTTCAAATCTTAGTTCTTCTCTTGTGCTTTCTATTTCTAATCTTAGAGTTAGAATTTCCTCATTTGTATGGGAGATCTGATCAATTAGGTTTTCTAGATGAAGGGTTTTATTTTGGACTTCATTGTTCCTTCCATCTAATTCATCTTTCAACTTGTTTCTTTGTTCTAAGATCTCACAAAATCTTGTTGAGTGTAGTTCTTGTTCTCTTTTTAATTTTCTCACTTCTTCCTGCAGAGACCCATTCTTTTCTAGGAGTTCTTTGACAGCATTGTTTGCTTCATCTGAGCTATTTGAGGGAAAAAGATCTTCAATCTTTTCTTCAATGTAATTATGATCATTCATCTGATTTGTAAGTTCCTTCCTTCTTCTTAGGGATTGGGAAAGATGTTCTTTTGCTTCTTTAAGTTTAGCTATGGCCATTTCCAGATCTAGCTTTTCATTTTCTATCACCTTGTTCAGTTTGAATACCTCCATTGTCCTAGATCTTTGCTCAAGCTAGTTAAGCTTTATCTTGAGAACCAATACAGCTCTGATACCAATTGTTGGAAATATTCAAGAATTAACCAAGTTATTGAGAAGGGAGGGGTGAATCAGTAACTTCAAAATTTTTCAATATCTCTTGTATGAACATATAGTTCACTTTATCCTTTTTCATATAGAAAGCATGAAACATAAAAGCATTCACAACAATGACACATAGATTTGGTTACCCAGAAACCTTCCAAAAGAAAGTAAAACTGGGGTGGGGATGAAACCCACAAAGCTTTAATACTGCAGTATAAAGTTGGCCGGTTAAGGCTTACATTGATCACTTCTGATGATCTGCCCTGTTAGGAGCAATAAGGACTGCTAGGTCCACCTTGTTAGAGGATTTACAAACATACAATGAAGTATGCACTCGGTTAAGAGATTTTACAAAAGACTGTTAAGTCTACCCGGTTAAAGGATTTCAAGCTGATTCACTTGTTAGGATGAAACAGTAGATCTCTTACTTTGCAACTGGATTGCTGAATGAGATTCGCTGATGTACTGATCACCTTCTGTGATGAATTTGTCTTTGCTGCTCCTTATGTATAGTAGCCCTTTGTAATTCACTAGTTTCTGCCTTTTATCTCTTTTTTTTTTTTCACATTCATACTACTTGGTATTTGTACAACATTGTTTATATACAAGTCTAAACAATTAATTACAATTACAAAGTTGGCTTAACAAATAAACATAAGTGCTACTAAGTCAGCCCAAGTATGGTTACACGGTTCCTACAAACTAACTCGGTGACTTTCTGATACTCGGCGTCCACTGCATTACTCGGCATAGTCATGCACTCAGTAGAAGTGAAGGCTCAGTTCATACTAACCACTCGGTAAGTTTTGAACTCGGTAAATACTTGTGACTCGGTAGACATAATGTCACTCGGTTTACACTGTCCTGCTCGGTTTGCACTATCCTGCTCGGTTTGCATTGTCCTGCTCAGTTTGCACTATTATGATCGGTTTGCACTATCCTACTCGGTTTGCACTATTCTAATTAGTTTGCACTATCCTACTCGGTTTGCACTATTTTGATCGGTTTGCACTGTCCTGCTCGGTTTGCATTGTTCTGCTCGGTTTGCACTCAAGATGCAAATAAGTGTTGTCACTAGTGGCAATCCTGCTTAATGCCAACAATTTAAACATCATTTGAATAGTCACAACTGATCCAACAAATTCCCAAGTCAGTTGATCAGTTGGTCTTCTTAATTATCAACACTTTTGTAAATGTTGCAAAAGTTGTCAAGCAACTTTTGCAACATTATTGCAAATTTTTGATATCTTGACATTTTGACTATTAATTGGACCTTATAACATCTTAAATGTGCCAAATATGGCTTAGAGGACTCAAGAACATGATTTCTATGTTTGTCCATCACCTTTAACCACGTTGACCAGATTTGATCTATTGGTCTTACAATGCAATTTTGGCTCTTTGGCTCGACAAAATGATTTCAAATTATTACAATTGACATCAAAAATTGGTCAAAAGACCTTATTACATATTTTATTAAAAATATATATGCCAAATCCTTCTTAGGTCCTTTGTCCCATGGGTGCTCCTACACCAGCTTTTCCATTGCCTTAAGGTTATTTTGAACTCAGTAAGGTATGAACCTCATCCCTACACTCCCACCTCTTGTTGTAAGGATTGATAAGGTCTTATGGTCTTGTGTCCTTTGTTATTATTGATGACCATTGAAAGTGACTATTGAATTTCCAAGAAAATAACAATATAATCAAGAAACTTTTAGTTTGCATGAATCAATGTGTACATTTCAAGACTATGTATTTAGTGCCTCATTTCCATATTTGTCATATTATTGATTTGGACTTTGGTTGAAGATTAATCAATGAGAGTTGTTGTGGGAATTTTAGTAGAGTGGGTAGTTATTATCAGGGGATTAAAAATATAGTCATATTTACCCTGTGATAGCAAATGGTCTTTTTTTGTTAAGAATTGCTTTATAGGAATGTGATCAATGGATGGATGTGGTTTAATAAGGTTGTAATTAAGGAACCCAAGTTACCTTATTCATGATTTGCATCATATTATTATTTTTATTAGTTTTTCCTCCTTCTCATTTCATTCAAGGCACATTTCTGTATCATCTTATTAATTTGTTAACCATTCCTTTATACCTCGCTGAATCATTTTTAAATTTTGTTTGAAAGTTTTTAATGCCTGGACAATTATTAAACCTCGTATTTCTACACTTTGATAACAAAATTACATTTAAATAAATATTAATAGTGATATTTAAAGTCCTGTGATGCTACTTATCATTGATATTATTGTTCTTAGATTGTGATGAAGATACAATAGTTACAATGATTTTCTACTCATCTTTTTTTTCATTCAGAAGTTGTTAATACACCCTCATCATAGTTATTGACATTTTTTATTCTCATGGATAGGTATTGAAGAACTTTCATGGGTGATAAAGATTGTTTGGATAGGACTTGGAGACTTTTGAAAAGGCGAGCAAGGAATTCAACATTTGTTGTAATGAATTTGAAGTCAACGAGGCCCTCTGCAACAAATTCAAAGGTAATTCAGGATCCAAAACACATGCATATTTCATTCTTATTAAGTAAATGTTGAATAAATGTAAGATAGATCTTAGAACAACTTATTATATCCTCTTCTTTATGTTATGGTCTATACTAAAAGTGACTACTTTCAACAATGTTTTGGCATCTCTATTTTCAGATTTATGTTTTTTATTCTTTAAATCATAAACTAAATTAATAGTGGAATTCATAATATATATATGGATTAGAATCAAAGGCTTACTACAAATCAATATCATGCATATGATGAGAGAGTAGCTGATGGGGGGGACATTGACAAATATCCATGTCCATGTAAAAAATGTCTTGGTGGAAAGTTGGAAAAAATAAATGTGATTTATGCACATATGATAAGATATTGTCATAGTGGTATAAGACCTTGGGATTATAATTATTATGAAGATATGATAGAATTGCAAACAATGAGAAATGAAGAGGCAACAAACATAGATAAAGTGGCACCAAACATAGATTAAGAGGTATAAATATTTGATGAAGTGTTTGAAGTTGATAGAATATTGGATGAGGGTCTAAATGATGATTGGGCCAAGTCAGTGGAGGATGCTTCAAATCCCATTTATGTTAATTGAAAGTTAAGTCATTTGACAACAATCCTTCAAATTCTTAACTTGCAAGTGGTGCATGGTTGGAAAAATGAGAGTGTAGATCATCTATTGGCATTATCAAATTCATTACTACCAACCGACTCCACATTGCCAACAAAATGAAGTCAATTTAAAAATCAAATCAGAAAGCTTGACTTGGCGTATGAAAATATCCATGCATGTGTGAATGGTTGTGTATTATTTTGCAAAGTTCTTTCAAATGAGAGTGAATTTCCAAAATGTCATGAAGCGAGGTATAGACCAGGGTTGAAATCAATTGTGGTTCCTAGAGAGGTTCTTCGCCACTTTATGATAACCCCATGTGATTACTCTAAATTTATAGGTGCAGAGACATTGCTGAAATTTTGCAGTGGCATGCCCAAAATAAGAGCACTGATGGAAAATAATGACATGTGCCAGATTCTAAGACATGGATGAAATTTGATAACAGATGGCTTAATTTTCTCAAGATCATCATAATATAAGGTTGGGTTTGGCTCTATATGGGGTGAACCCATTCTCAGATCAAATTACTAAATGGTCAACTTGGCCATTGTTTCTAATAAATTATAACTTGCCTCCATGGTTAGAAACTAAACCATTTTCTTAATGTTATCAGTGATTATACCAGGAAAGAAAAGTACAACTTCAGAAATAATAAATGCTATCTAGAGCCATTATATGATAAACTAATGGAATTGTGGAAAGTAATTGAAGTAATTCAATCTTTAACGGATGGTCATTCAATCAAATTCACTTTAAGAGATTCCTTATTGTTTATGATTCATGACCTTCCTACATATGACACATTGTATGGTCTCTCTGTTCATGGATACAATGGATCTCCTGCTTGCAACTTTAAGGATCTTGTAAGACAATCAAGAAGTTTACGTAACTGTATTTATTGTGAACATAATGCTTACCTTAAAATGGATCATCCATATCATCAACAAAAAACATGTTTTAATGGTCAAGAAGAGAATCATGAAGTGCCATTGTTAATAACAACTAATTACATTATTGAGAATGGACAAAAAAGAACATCATTTATTGAAAATGATGGGATTACTGGTAGTAGATATGATCCATGTAATGAAAGTGGTGTAAAATGATTGTGCATATTCTATAAGTTTCCATACTTCAAGGATATATCCATTAGGCATACTATTGAATTTATGCATATTGAGAAGAATATAGCTTATGCTACTATAGAAAATCTTTTTGGTGCTCTTGATACTATTTCATCACACGAAGACTTTCAAGAAATAAAGATACATTGAAATATTTGGGTTGAAAAATATGATAATGAAAAATATAGAATGCCTAATGCTCATTATGTCTGGACAAAGGAACAACATGCACAATGCTTACATTTGATGTCTTAGACTCGCTTTCCCACTGGATATGTAAGTAGAAACATCAAAAGCCAAACTGACATTAATAGATTAAGAGGCCTCAAGAAACATGACTATCATATCATAATTGAGGATATTTTACCTATTGTGGTAAAGATATCAAGATTGACAAAGGGACCAAGATTGACAATTATAAGGTTGGGCCTAATATTAAAGAGAATGAGTTTACATGTATTAGATCCTTCAAACTTTGATAGTTTGAGGGAGGATGTTGTTGAAGTCCTTTGTCTATTAGAATGAGAATTTCCACCATCAATCTTTAACATTTCTATATGAATCTTTTGATACATCTAGAATATGAACTAGAACATTGTGGCCCGGTAAGAATGAGATGGATGTATCCTATAGAATGATAAATGAAGTTTTTGAATTTTTTTTTCCATACTAGGGAAAAGCCATAAGGAAGCATGTCTGAGGGATATTCAATGCAAGAGGCCATGGGGTTTTGCATAGAGTATATGAAGAATTTTAAAAATGTCAATTGACGCATATGGGATGATGACGAAGATGAGAGAATTACATGTGAAGTATTAGAAAGCAATGGATGTTTCTTCAAGCTATGATATCAAGAAAAATATGCAATTCATGCCTTTGTTCTTCAAAACACATCTTCGTTCGATAAGTGGCACAAGTAACAAAAATTTAACAAAAATTATTTTCTTAATTGCATTTACATATGTATATTATTAATCTTACTATTTGTATGTTATTATTCTATGTAGAAAATATGTAGAAGAGAGTGAAATTTGGATGCAACATTGATCTTGAAAGCACAAATGTCATAGCTTGATTAGAGGTGATTCTTTTCAAAAATTTGAAGAGTAGATTGCTAATACAATAAATGATGTAAAAGAAGAAGGTCAAGATATAAAAATAGAGGAAAGTGAGCTCTCACAGTCTCCACATATATGGGCTATGCATTTTGGTGGAATGTGGGCCTATGGTAGTCATTTAAGAGTGGAAGAAAAAGACAAAGGAAAGAGAAATTATGATTGTGTTGTTAGTGCTAAGTTTCTTTATGAAACTAAGAAGAAGTTTTATGTTGGATTCATGCAACAAATCATTCAAGTGGATTTGGTGAAAATAGTCCTATATTATTAAAATGTAAGTGGATTTGACCATCCATAGTACAATTTGATGAGTATGGATTTGTACGTGAAAATACATGAAAATTATTATCATAGACAAATGACCCATATGTTTCCCCTCTTCAAATTAACTAATCATTTCTGATTGATGATGTAAGAAGCCCAGGTTGGTCATATGCCATTCAATTAAAGTCTCTTTCAAAAAGAAAATTCATGGAGGTTTTCAATGTGTTGCCGGATGGGCAATATGTTAATTTGCAAGAAACATTTAAAGAAGTGGATGAAGAAAATGGTGTAGAAGTTGAGAAATCCAACTTCACAGTTCACCAAAAACACCTGCATGCAAATGACCTGTTGCTGGAAGGAAGCAGAAGACACAAAAAGAAAAGCTTGGAAAATCTCAGCAATGTGAGAGAAAATTGTATTCCAATCTACTGATAAAATAATTACAAGGTTCAACCTATAAAGGTGAACAAAACCCTAAAACTAGAAAAGCTAGGTTGCACATTATAATTAATAAAGATATTAATTATAATGTACCTAAGAGATAGCTTAAGTAAAAAAGAGTAATAAAACTAACTAATTACTCTAACACCCCCCCTTAAGTGAAGCTTAGGAGGTAAGCTAATCTAGCACAAATATGAAAGCAGGAAATGGGTCCCGACAACAAGGCCTGATCAGGTACCCAATACAAGAAAATCTTTGTAAACCGGAGACAAAAGAGAAAACCCAGTGGGAAAAAATCCTCTCCAAAAAGAGATATAAAAGAAAGCAAAAGATAAAAAATGACTTCAAGAGACTCTCTCAAAGCCATAAGTACAATGTGTGCTGCCAACCCCCCACGTGAGAGAGGGTCAAGGCCAAAGCCCCCCTAGAATGAAAGAGCCCCTTGATCAATGAACAAACCACCATGACACCAATACAAAGGAGTGAAAGGTAGTGAGTACTGAAGAGGTAACCTCGAAAGATGAGGTGTCACTGGAAGGCCAAGTTGATGCTCAAAGGAGTAGACATGAGGATCCTGAAAGGGAACCCCCAATGTAGGTGGTATGACAGGTGTGCTGACACTGTCAGGAGAGAGGAGATGAGTGTCCTCTATAGAATCCTCAACAACTGCACCGAGTGGCTCGATGAATGGAGCTGGAGGGTCTGGCAGTGCTGAAGAAGAGTCCTGTTGAAGAGAAGAAACCCCAACAAGATGAGGTGAGGCAGCCACATAAGTGGTCTCAGGAACAACACAGAGGTTTAAGTGACCTGACTGTCCCACATGATGCGCTCACATAAGAGGAGAGCTGTGCTTCGATAATGGAGATGGTGGACCAAAGTGTGAGAAGGTGTATAGATGGGTGGAATGATCCACTATCCCTATAGCAACAATGCCACCTGTCGCACTATCCTTGATGAAGACTGAATCTGGCATGAACTCAACTGTCTTCCCTAACCCACTGAGTGTAATTTGATAAATCAAGAGGAGGTTTGCAGATAGAGAGGGAACATACAATACATCATTGAATGTGCCATCCTGAATGCCTACAAAACCTTTCCCACAGACTGGCATAACAGTGTTATTCCCCATGAGAATGTGAGGAATAGGAGAAGCCTTAATAGAAGAGAAGATCTCTGGAGAAGATGCCATATGGTGAGAAGCACCTGAATCCAGTATCCAAGGGACCTATGAAGGGGATGCAATGGAAGCTCATAATGCATGATCCTATCCAAAATCCTATCCAGATGTCGAAGATGAGGCAGAAGACTGAAAAGCAGACCCCTGTGAGGTGGAAGAGGATGGAGAGGAAATAGTGCTCTTTTGAAGGAGAGCTTGCAAATTTGCAATTAGTTTCTCATAGCCATCAAATCTATTCTAAAAACAATGTGACTCATCATGAGGTCCCTTCTGATAATAGGAACATGTAGGGCTCTTAGTCTTTTGTTTCTCCTTCTTAGAAGAAGATGGTGGACCAGTAGAGTGCTGAGAAGAGGAATCGGATATCTACTTTAGCTTCTACTTCTATGTATCCTGAGGTGTCTTGGCAAGCAATGCCTATGACTGTGAACCTATAAGTGAATCTATATGATTGAGCTTGGATTTCTCATGAGTCAACCTATCACAGAAAGTCTCAGAAGAGGGCATAACATGTCATGTACCTAGTGCATCCATAGTGGAGTAGAAGGTACAAGTGAAAATTTGATAAGGGCCATGAAGCATGGAGAGTATCAGAAAGATACACTCATCATCTAACTTCATCTTTCGAGCAGCCTGTAAAATTGATCGAAGAGACTTGAACTTCATCAAGAAGTCCTCAATGTTGGTGAATGATTCAGGTACCAAGGAGATGAACTCTGCATCTATCTAGAGAACCCCGAACTGATTCATTGTACCAAACAAGGTGGAAAACTTGTTCCACATATCCTTGGGTGTGGTTAAACCATCCAGGTGGAACAACAACCCATCTGAAATGTTCATTGCAATGAGGCTCATTACCTCATCCATCCTATTTCTCTGCATAAGAGCCTCATAAGGCCACTGTAGAATTGGCTGAGTCTCATCGAGGCATGACCATAACCCTTTTTCCATAAGCAATCTGGTCATCTATTCTTTCCAAGTGTGATAGTTGTGAGGTGTAAGGCGGGTGACAGAAGAGTCCACCATTGAGAGAAAGAAGATAGAAGTAGAAGGGTCTTTCTGAAGTAAATTATAGAAATTAAAGAGCACCCCCCCACAAAGTATAATACTATCCCCCGTACACAACAAAGTACTAAGAAAGCACAAGAAATGAGAAAAAAGCCTGAGTTTTAGAAGCAAAACAGGAGCAAAGAAGAAGGTGCATATTTGACTACAAAAAATGGAAATCAAATGGAAAAATCAATAAGTTAAACCTACATGGGGGAAACAAGCTTGGAAAGACCTTTCCGATGATATATTATATGTCAAATTTTAAGTTCGTATGAGCCCTGTAGGACTAAAAAGGCCCAGGTACCCCCAAAATGCAAGCTCCCTGGAAAAAACCAGGCATGGGAAAAAAGTTGATGACCGTCTGTACATCACAAGCACGTCTCACCAAAAAATTTTCTTGGACGTTGAAAAATTCAAAAAGGTCACCAGAAAAAAGTCTAGCGGTGATGTCACTGTTGTGGCTGGAGAGCGGTGAGCGGTGCGGGGGCGGTGCAGGGGTGGTGCAGGGGTGCGGTGGCTGGCGGGTGGTGCGGGGGCTGGGTGGGGGTGGCACCAGGGTGGCGTGGTGGTGTCGTGTTGGTGACACCCCAAAAAAACTTAAAAAATGATTTTTAAATTTTTTTTTTTTTCATTTTTTGAGCCGTACGACCCTAATAGGCCAAGAAAATTTTACCAGAAGCCCCGGAGGCCAAATAGGTCCAATTTTATATGGAAATAGGGGTTTTTGGGCCTTCCAGACATAATTGTGAGGTTATTTTTTGCCCAAAGTGCTCCAAATTTTTTTAGGAAAAAAACAAAAAATAAGGTCTTGCAGAGAATACCAGATCTAAAAAAACTTGAAAACCTTAACCTCAAAAATTGCTTCAAAAACACCAAAATAGGCAATAGCAGGGAAGCTCTGATACCATGTAGAAGTTGAGAAATCCAACTTCATAGTTCACCAAGAACACCTGCATGCAAATGACCTGTTGCTAGAAGGAAGCATAAGACACAAAAAGAAAAGCTTGGAAAATCTCAGTTGTGTGAGATAAAATTGTATTCCAATCTACTGAAAAAAGAATTGCAAGGTTCAACCTATAAAGGTGAACAAAACCCTAAAACTAGAAAAGCTAGGTTGCACATTATAATTAATAAAGATATTAATTATAATGTACCTAAGAGATAGCTTAAGTAAAAAAGAGTAATAAAACTAACTAATTTACTCTAACAAATGGGGGACTGTTTGAAGAAGAGATTTTGATTACCAATGAAGAAATTGGGAGAGAGAATGTATTGCATGTCACATATGAGGATGAGGAGTAAAATAAAGTAGATGTAGACATGAGTGATCATGATTTTGATCTTGCTGGAAATGATGATGATTATTGACAAGCCCCATTTTATGACATTTTATTTAAGGCTTTTATGTCATTTTATGTCAGTTTTATGTTTTGAGGACATGGACCTTCAATCTTTCTTTATTTTCTAAATAGATACATGGCATTAATATTTCACATGACTCTATTAAATGGTAAAAATGCATTATATAAAGAATAAGATGTTGCACATGTTATGGTTCAAAAGGTTTCATTTTGATTTTCATCTTAAACTATTGGGGAAGTTAAAAATAATGACTTGAACTGAAAAATATTATGTTTGAGTTTGTTATATGTGATGACTTCTATTGCTTTTCAATATTGAAGAACTCAAAATATTATGTTTGAGTCTACCTATTATATGTGTCAATATAAGTGTTAAAATGACCTATATTTGTTTGTTCTGCTAAGATTCAAGACACATGACACATGATCATTGTTTTGGAACTGTCCATAAAGTTTTCTTGAACTCTACTATATCTATTGTTGCTCTCCTCAAGACATTCACTTCTTACAAATGTTAATTTTCCTTACTCAATAGAAAGCTGCTGATCAATCATATAATTGGTTTCTATTTGCATATAAGTAAGCATATTTTCTATAACTATTGACTAAATCTGTTATTCATGAAATATTGTTATATAACTAATTTTCTAATTTTCATGACACTTTCTTCATTTGTATCATGACAGTTATCTTCTATCAACAAATCTAATTTCATTAAGAATGAGACCTCATAAACTTGTATTTATGCAATTTTTGTTATGGTTAATTATCTTTATATAAAGTTGCTAATTTATACATTATTATGTTTTTTGACATTAGAAAATGAGGAAAAATAATTTAAGGCACAAATTAGATGATAGTGATCAGAATCTTGAAATTCCAGTGACAAATTATGAGTGCTTTTGTGAAGAACACATGACCAAGAATAATGAGTATTTATCACATCTTGGTTTGACAAATAGGCAAGTTGTAAATCTACTATGTAGTATACTAGCATACCTATATTTTGAATAACGAGTGTCTTCATATAACTTTTTAAAATGCAAAATTATTGGTAACAAAATTATGAGAGAAATTTGATTGTACTTCACTTCTGATTACTTGCTTTATTTTATATAAGAATTTTAGAAATAGGAAATACTGAGAGGGGGGGGGGGGGGGGGGGGTGAATCAATATTTCATAAAATTTAACTTTTGCCCAATTATGGATATAAGAAATTAACTTGTAGCTTGCATAAGAAACTAAAATAAGTAAACTGAATAACAAGCATAACAATAAAATGAATGAACTCATAACACCATGTTTGTTCTCGAGGAAACCCTAGCCAAGGGAAAACCCCGATGGGGATGATACCCACAAATGATCCACTAATCAAAAGTATCTGGTTAAGGATGTTGACCCTGTTAGGAGTCTGTTACATACATATAGTGTCTCTGTCCTAGTTAAAGGACTCTAGGCCTTGTTAGAAGCCTCAACCCTGTTAGGAGTTTATATTAAAAAACAAAATGTTTGCAAGATGAGCTCACTGCCCAAACATGCAATATACAATAATAGCTTTAGATAAAAAGGTAAGATACAAAAACCTTTTTACTACTACCGAATAGCTTTACTATTCTGATCTAGCTTTGTAGGCTCTTCGCTTTGATATACATTACTTTCTTTCTTCTTACAACATATAATTTCTCATCATATATTAACTTATTACAATCGCTATACCTTTCTTGTATATTTTGCATTACCTTGTACTTACATATATACAAGCTATTACAAAATAACTTCCTATCAGCTTACAATAATTTATACTCTTCTCAAAGTATAAATTCATTATATGCTACCTTAGGGTTAACATCTAGGTTATCATCCCTAATTAGTTAAGTCATTATTTTGATAAAAAAAATAATCCCTTAACTCAATATAATCATATTATGTCTTCTACTCTGTTCAGGTCAGCTCAACACTATCTTTGTAAAACATTAATATCTTCTTCCGTACATGTTGTACAGACTTGCACTCTCATATGTGGCTTTGATTTACATAGAATGATCCATGTTCAAGTGTGCATGCACTGAACCTTCTTCTGTGAACATCGCTAATCAAAACCATCTCTGATTAGACTGGTAAACACTATTGTACTTAGACAATTTTCAAATGCGCTCATACAAAACTGCTTCCTCCAATCATGCTATCTTTATGTTGAGTATATGTTGCCATAATGACAACATTTTGATATCCTACTTAGCCAAATTGTCAACAAAGAATACTTGAGCTGATAATGCTGATAAAAGTAATTTGAAAATGTTTTTAAAATATCAATAATCACAAAAGACTAGCTAAACTGGAAATAATATCCAAACTTCAAATGTAGATGGGAAACACAAGTATTGGTATCCCTTCTTATACAAAATGAAGGGATGTGACAAGCTTCAGACTATTTCTATGTATCTGTTCTAAACTAAAATCCTATACTAACAATTCAAGTGAGATTAATCACAACTTGTAAGTTTAACAAACATAAAAAACACAAGATTAAGCTTATCCAAAATATGGGCTGTTTAGTCAGCAACATGCTCATCTCCCTTAGACATTTTCATAGGATCTTTGATAGGCAACTTGATCGGCCTTAGATATTCTCCAACCCATCCTACGATATTTGCATGTTTTGGCCATGCATAATGAAGGACATCTGGCATGTTCAATAGGAAATTCTTCCACCTATTACCTGTGATTGCCCAAACTTCAACTTGGAACTTCGCAAATCGACTTTCAAATGTAATGACCCTGTCTAGGAATGTGTTAAACTTGGAAACACTGAAATATTTGTCCTCTTTCAAATGTGTGATAATATTTGAATCCATATCTTTGTATTCAATCTTCCATTCTTCAATGTTTTTCTGTCTGCCTTCCTTGTCTACAAATTCAATTATGGTCCAATGCTTAATTTTATGAAAGAAGACAATTTCTTTTCAATCCGGTTTTCTTTTGACTCCATCTACCCTAATTCACTTATGATGGCGTCGAGTGTTTCCACTGATTCCTTGATCTTTGTAGGAGCATCTGGATTCCTACGAGTAACCTCTTACAATCTCTTAAGATCAAAATGAGATGACATCCATCTCCTTGATAGTCTTTCTGTAAGACTATAAAAGGCATAGAAAACATAAATGAGAGAACCAAAAATCTCATACACAATATAGGCAAACCAATCTAATCTACCATAAAATCCATTTGAAACAAGGACTCAAAAATATATACAAAAATAACATAAAAACCCCCTTCAAATGTAGCTCCCATGCTCTCCTTTCTTCTCCATTGAAGTTGATTAATGTAGCTCTATGATCTTGACAAAATATGCTCAAATGCTGAAAGAAAAATGATGATAATGAGAATACTAGGAATGTGGTTAGCCAAATTAGTGCAAATGAGGCTAAATTTATAGAATTTGCAAGAGAAATTGAAAATTTAGGAATTAAATGTGCAGAAGGGAAATTGTCATAGATTATGGCAATTGGAAGATTCAAAAGAGAAAATTTGTCATTGATTATGACAACTTATGACAAATTGAATGCACAATTAGAAATTAGTGAGTTAACAAAGGGAAATTTGTCATAAACTATGACAAATATGATAAAAGCAAAAATGGAAAATTGTCATAAACTATGACAATTATGACAAAAGGGAAAAAGGAAAATTTTCATAAACTATGATAATTTATGACAAAAGGAAAAAGGGAAGGTGAAGGCTAAATAAGAGGAAGTGGAGGTTAGAAAAGTGGGTGAAACACAAATTAAGGGATAAAATCCCATTTGGCAAAAGGAGGGAATTATTGAATTTTAAAATTCATTTATTCCCACAAAATGGAAATTAGGATTTAGGAATTATGAAAATTCCACAAATCAATAATCAGCCAATTAATTATTGTCAAATTAATTAATTGTGAAACTTAGGGAAAACAGGATAAATAAATGTAATTTATTTATCAAAGCTAAGACTTAAGGATAAATTATGGGTTATTTACACCTAAAGAGGAAATTAGTTGATTTTGTCCAAATTGATGATTTTGATAATTTTGATAATGACTTGCATTGATTTCACAAGTGACTGATTAGGTAAAAAATGAGTAAACATCAAGGAGAAATATTAGCAAATTAGGGATGAAAATTAGACATTAAAGACATGTTAAAAAAAAGGGGGCACATGGGCGTTAACCATTTTAAGTGTCTACACTTTCAACATTGATTTATTCCTTTTGAATGTGTCCCGCATAGTTAACATGGTGTGGTATCCAGTATAAACCTCATCACATTTACTGATCACCATATCTACCCTAAAAGAAATAAATTGTTCCAGAGTATTGAAAATGACTTTAGAATCATCAAGCACTATTTTCATTGTTATATCTTCTTTTGGATCCTTAAATTGTGTTCCTTGAAGTACAATATGGACCTTATTCTTATCTTCAAACTTCAAACTTTTGATTTCATTTTCTAATGCAACATGTTTTAATTACAATTCATTTATTACCTTATTCATTTCAATTTCTCTTGTTTGAGAGAACTCCAATTTCTCCTGTAAGTGCTTGACTTGGTCTTTATTGAACATAGACTTATGCATCAACTCAGTGGTAGAGCCTAGAGGGTTTGTAGCATCCATTATTTGAGAGATGACAAATCCACCACTTCCCTTCAAAATATCAATCAATTTAGGCCTTTTGTCACACTTAAAACTGATCCATGTAGTCAATGTTTCTATTTTTATATTGTACCTTGGTCCAACAATCCCATCCTCTGAATCAAACTCTTTTACCAGATTTGGATCATCTTTCTTTCTGATTTGATACAGTAGGAAGATTTGTTTGAGTGAGAGACCTAGAATGATCAACATATTACTTTTCTTAACCAGTTCTCTTGCCTCCTCCAAGGTATAATTTAATTCATCTAATTTTATCTCTTTGAGTATCTAGTCAATGATCTCTTCATGTTGAGACTCATCTACTCCCATCAAACTCAATTTCTTCTTCTCCTCAAAATCTCTAGTCTTCAACTTCAACACAAAATATTTAAATTCTTGGAAGTGTAGAAAAGCATCCTCAACGTTAAAATCCATTGAGATAGCTTCCCTTTCATCATCCATATTAGTTGGCTCTTCACCTTCAACTATTTGTGCTTTATATCCATGTATTTCTTCTTGGTACACAAAATGAGGGGATGAAGGTTATGCTATCTCCTTCTTTAGAGCCTTCAATATTTCTGTTGCTTCATCTGATTCCCCAAATTCTTCTACTGAGTCACTATTTGGGACTATTGGAGTAGCTTCCTTTTATTTAGGAGGTGGGGATATGGGTCTAAGTCATTAATGATCAACTTCATATGCCTTTTAAGTGGTTTATCCACCTCAGGCGATGATTCTTCAGCAGCCTTGCCATACAACTTTTCAAAATTTCTAAGACAATTTAATCCTGCAAATTTCATTTTCCTCATCAACATGAAACCTAGGTAACCCTTTCTTAAGCCTTTCTTCTTCTATATTTTTTAATGAGTTCTATTTCCTCCAATGCTCCATTACATCAATAGGATTTACCAAGTTCTTTCCAATATCTTCTTGCAAATCAAACTAATGCTTATAATCTTTAACAAAAGACTTAATGTGTCCCTCTAGATCATAATATCTCCCCTCTCCTCCTTCCATCATGTAATCTTAGTTAAATAATGTTGCAGCTTCTGAAGCATGGAAGGACCAATTTCAAATCCTACAAATGTAACTACATGATGCATAAATGCCTCTTTCCTTCTTGGAGCATTCACCTCTTTTTCAAACCACAACATCTGCCAAATGAAATCCATAAATGCAAGTCTTTCTGATATGAAACTAGGCAATTCATGAGGTCTTTTCTTACATCCATATACCCTAATAAGGGTATGATTTCCTTTAAAAATCACATCAACAAAATTATGCGTGTATCCCTTGTTAGGAAAACATTCCATTTGCCTCAATATAGCTCTAATATGAGGAGGAACTCTCTCAACCAAAATCCCCAAAGATCATATTGCCCATACAAAAAAAGCATCATGAAACAATTTGTAATTACAGTCTCTACTATTCCTATCCCATGTTCTACACCAAAGATGAACCACTGAACTGAGAGTCTTATACCATTTCTATCCAATTTAGTCAATTTCATTGAATGACTAAAAACAAAGGAATTTTGAAACAACAACAAATGACATAACATAGAATAATTTTTAAATCTCCTACTTGTCTTCCATTGAATTAATTTCTTATTCATAATCCTCTCAAGATTTGAGGCTATGTCAAATTCAAAACACATATTGGGATTCTGGATCCTCATTGACATGTACATTAAATCCACTGGCTTTTTTTCCCTAGCATCCTCCCCACGTACTTGAGCCCATCCAAAACAAGTCTTTTGGAAGAAGTCCATGAAACTATTGGTAAGGTAAGGTCCTTTAATTGCAAGATTTACTGCCCTTTTACCATCCCCCCTTTTCATGAAGAATACAACCTCTTTGTACCCCATACTCATAATCATCCTCTCATAATCAAAAGTGAATTGCTCTTTGTCAAATTTTATTAGGGCTTGCGTAGTTAGCCCAAAACATTCTTGAATACATGATTTTGTGATTACTAATAGGGGATGACCATCTATCCTTCTTACGGTTCTAGTCTCTAGCTTATAATGCAAAGTTAAAACGTCAATAAGCTCAATGTCCAAAAATAAATTCGGTACAATAACCTTCCCTAAGTCAAGTCTCCAAGTGTTAAATCTAGGTTCTTTCTGCAATCTATTATGGTAGAAAAACTAGAACAATGATCTCCCTATCACTAGTAATTCTGAATCTCTACATTCGTTCTAGGCATCTAAAAACATACTCTTTGTCCCTATGTCTATTGTTCTCAGTAACAATTTTAACAAGGCTTACTGCAAGGGAACCTTAACAGGGGCTTGAATTGCGGATTCCTCTTTCTTCTTTTTAGGGGCCATCTTTTAGTTAATGTAAGAAACTTTGCAAGGGAAAAAGAAGAATTGAACTTACCAAATAATGTTCACTAAGACGTTGAGATACCTTGAAGCTCCCTAGCTCAAATATCCACTCTTCAATTCATTATTTCTTCAATTCTAGTTTGCTGCAACTCTACTTCACCACTTCATAAATGCAAAAACTTCCCACCAAACACTTCATGTATCATTAAAATAAAACATGCTATTAAGTAGCAATGTCACTCCAAGTTTGTGAAGTACAACCCCATTAAGTTATCCATCACTTCACTCAATGCATTAATAACATAGTACAATTACTTCTACCCCAAAAATACTTTTTTTCTATTTCACGTATCACCTTTATGGCTTTTGGCAAAATAGCCACAAGATTTTACATTATTGTCATTTCATAACCTTGTTATCTATCACTTGGTGAAATAGAGACATGTCACCATTTTGTATTTCCTCTTTTCATTATATGATTTCATTGTTTCATAACCTTCTATTTAAGTATCCAATGAAATAGTGACATCACTATTTCACATTCTCTTTTCTTTACTACTCGTGAAACTATGATAGCTTTGCTATTTCACTGCATTACCATCACCTTTTCTACAAAATAGCAAAATGATGATAATTCCTTACTTTTTCCTTTGTACCAAGCCCATTTATCTCTGAATACTATGACAATGCTCCAATCTTTAATAAAAGGTCACTTAATCATCTATCCTTAATGGTGCCTAGTTGTTATATATTCTTCACTATTTTAGCTATATGAATTAGCACTCCATGAAATATGGTTCATAAATATTCCATATACAACTAGGAATCTCTATTTTGGTCATCAAAATCTTGACACAATTGTAAGCTTAAGACCAATATGATAATCCTTTAACCAAACCAATTTGCCTTCATGAGTACCTTTTCAAACTAGAGATGTATATCCATATATTTATTTGCTAACATACAACATTCATACATCTATCCTTATCTTTGTCTCCATTGGGATGAGTAAGCTTTCTTATTTAAGTATGTTACTCTCTCTTACAAGAAATTGACCTTTTCAATAAAATGCACTCCAATAGCAGGGATCCAACATGCTATTGATGAAACATGTTTATTGTCCGCTCATCCATGAATCTTCCCTTTGATCTCTTGTATGTCATAGTTCACTATTCTTTATATGTAGATCATATGAGACATGATATGATATATATATTTTGTTTTACATGCAAGAAAAATAGTGCAAAGAAAATGCTGAGAAAATAAAAATGAATGTAAGTATACAATGCTGCCAGCTCGTAAAAGCCAACACTTTGGTGATATAGAAAATGCTGATAAAGCACATGATGATGTGTAGTCTGATATAGCACATATTGATGTGCAATCTAATATAGCACATTGTGATGTGCAACCTGATGAAAGTTACAAAGATATTCCACTTGCATCTGATGTGCCACCGTAGAGTGCACCCTTTGCATCTATAAATTTTGATGGAATTGGTGGATCAACCACAAATATTGGTAGTGGTTCAAAAAAGATATTCCTGATATTGTTAAAAGACAAAGATTGAGTCAAACTTTATATAGATCTACAAAGAAGAAAGCAATAGAAAGAATATTAGAAGGGAAGAAGCCATTCCTAGTTGAGATATTAAGAGATGGTTAACCTATTGGGCATAGTGTTTCAAGGTGGGCATCTAAGTTGGGTGTAAGGTGTAGGGACCATTTGGATATTTGAAAATCAAATTTTGTAGAGAAAGATCCACAAAATGTGGAATATGTTATACAAAAAATGGAAAATCCTTTGACACTATTAATGGACAAATCTCTAGAAAAATTTACAAGAACAAGATGAGACTTCTCATGAACAATTTTAGGTACTATTACAGAAAAAAAATCATAGAGAGAAAAGAGAATTCAGACTCCACTCTATCTCCCAAATAGTGGGAGGCATTGAAATAAAGTATGTGCTCTAAAGAATATTGGACTAAGAGTAAAAGAGGCAAGAGAGCAAGAGATAGTGTAAGGGCTGAATATACATTTGATAGAGGCAGGTTGTAGGCCAAAAAGGACAAACTTGGAGTAAGTGTATGAATTATTGGTTAAGTTTACATTGTGCTATTTATTTCAATTTTTTATGAATTGACCATTTTTTGACATTGATATTGTATTTTAGGTGGAGAATAGTAATAGAGAAGTAGGTGTTGAAGATATTGTGAATTATTTGACAACACTAGATCCTGCTAAATCTAAGAGTAGTATCATGTGGAAATCTAGTTCGTAAACACAGATTTCACAACCATCTATTGAATGCCCAGTAAGAGCCTCTCAAAATCATGTCAACTGAAGTGAAGGGTACCAACATATAATGAATTTCTTACATAGTCTCACTGATTAAGTTTCCTAGTTGACTGATTTAGTTCAACCTATAGTTTTTGCATGGGATGAGCATAATTCCATGGATTCAGATCAAGTGAAAGGTTCTATTGATGAGATAACTCTGGTTCATACTAGTGTATCTTTGCATTATTGAAAGCATCATTTTGATATCATCTTTCTAAATCTGTATATACAAAACATCTTAAGCATTGATTCTCATATGCATAATATTGTTGATGTTTCTCTTTCACAATATTCATTTATGAGCTCTCCTCTCTATTATAGAAAAGTGTTGTTAACATCCATAGATTTTAGTTTTTGGCTCCAATTTGATTTTTTTTTGATGTTTAAAATACGTGCAAAATAATTTTATGAAAGAACCACAAAATAAAAAATGTCTCAATGCCAACATAGCTGCTAATATTGATGTTGATCACGAGGAACTAGTGGACAAGAATGTGCAACCCAATAATAGTTATGTTGAAGTCCAGGTAATATAATAGTTGTTATGGAATTTTTTTAATGTCTTTTTCATTATTTATTTGACTTATATTAACTTTACATGATTTTTAAACCATATGCAGAGCAATCATATGAAAGAAAAATGAAAAGGAGAAGACATTGTTGATAGTGATTATGTTGAATATGAAGAGTATGTGCATGATATTCATTGTAGTAGCTATTCTAAACTTGAGATGAGTTATATTCAATGATTTTTTTTTTTATCAGTAATATGTTTTCTATTTAATTAATATTTAGAACATCGGATTAAATCATTGATTACATCTCCAAAAGGCCACCTTGTGGAAAAATACAGACTTGGACTACAAGCAACTACCTTATAACCCCACTGTCACTATGACTAGGGAAAATACATTCATTACATGCATACAGATCATGACTCAAAAAGGGTTGAAATCCACTATGTTATGCCTTGCATATCCATCCCAACATTTTGAGGGACAAAATGTCAGGTCCCCTTTTGTTTTGTTGCTTTGTTCCTTCTTCTTTCTTTTTGTTGTTGTTTTGTTCCCTTCAGGTGTTTCTCTCCCATTCTGTTCTTGTCTTGGGCTTCCTTTCTGAGGGCTGTGGCTTGATATTTGTTTTGAAATTATGAACTCCGGTGTCTGGAGTTTCTCCTTTGTCTTCGTAGAAGGGAGAGACACCATGTGTTTCAGTTCGGAGTTTAGGGTTCCCCACCTCAAGATTCTTGCCCATAATCAATGTGCTTATTTAGGCATTATAAGATCCTTTTACCTCCTCTTTTTACCATTCACCAACACATTTATACCTTCCAAAGAGACACATTTATGAGCATCTTTTCACGAGTGAATTCCCTGAGTTTATCTTCAAGCTAGTGTCTTCGTGTCAAGTTTTCTCTCGTATTAAGGTAGACATTCCTGAGTAAACAAGGTGGTACTTTGAATTCTCTATTTGTAGATGAGTGAATGTGCTTCAACTTATTTTCTTCCACTTTCTCTCAGGTAGGTAAGCCTCGAATTCTCCTTTTTGTTTTTGTTTACTTTTGCTCTTTTTCTCAGTTTGTGTCTTTGGTGTTGTGTTTGTTTTTCATTTCCCTTTGTGGGTTTTGGTCTGTGCCAGAGGCTTCGACTTGTAAATAGGATTGGTGTGAGGTACTGGCGGGTTGTCGTGGGAGTTGTTGTTTTTCCTTTCTATTGTCATTTGGAGTTTCCCACTTCCTCTGTAAATTTTATGTAAATGTTTGTATAGTTTTGTGCCTTGCATTCTTAGGTGTAGGAGTTCTATCCCTTGAACCTCTTGTAAATGGGTGTATATAGTGTGAGTGTGTAAAGTGTCTACTTGTTAGATAGTTCAATGCATGCGGGAGTTGAGTTTTGGCTTGGCTCTGGTTCCGTCTCTAGAACGAGTCCAAAAATGTTAGCACGTGGCTTTCGTGTGTCAAGAGTCAAACTGAGGATTGTCAGTTTTTGTTTGCATGATTAGCATTGTTAGAGTAAATTATTTGTGAGGCCGTGTAGGCCATGTCCAGATAATAACCAACCTCTAGAGGTTCATAGGCCAGTCAAGCCAGTTGCGTGTCTCCTTTCTGGAGAGCCACGCCTAATGCTGGTGAGGCATCACGTCACCAAATCAAGTTACTATATGCAAATTAGATGTCTACCAACTAGAAATGATAAATTAACTATTAAAGCCAATGAATCTATCTAATGCAAACACAATGAAGAATTCAAAGTAACTATGAAATGATGAAACTAATTTAATTACCTTCACCTACCATGCAGCTTGTCTCCATTTTCCTCCTAGCTTTGATTTCTTGAAGATGTTGAGCTCTCAGATTTCCAAAATGAAGCCTTCTCCCAAGATGCTACCAAAGTGTGGAGATTGAATGAAATTGGGTGCACAATAGCTTATGCAAACTAATGGATGAAATGCAAATGAAATGGTGATTGCTATGGAATGCTTGAATGCTTGAATGCTTGGATGCTTGTTATCAAAAATACCTATTAGCTCTCAAATGAGAAATGAGGCTCCTTTTATAGAGTTTTGGAGGATCTAGGCTTAGGTGGCACAATCCTACGGTTGAGAATGAAAGGTGGAAGATCCTAGGGCTAGGATTGACTTGGTTGAAAGAGTTGAGAGAAAGGGGGATGTAGTTGGAATGTGAGAGGAATAATAGGGATGATGTTCCTCTCACATTGACATGGAGGAGAAGAAGGTGGAAGGAAAAGACACATGTCAAGTGTCTCACAAAGACCAAAGAGAGAAAGGGGGAGAGACATTTTCCTCATGAGGACTCTTTGTACAAGTGTCCCATGAGTCACCTTTGACCCTCAGAGGTGGCTTGAGAAGCCCCTTAGGAATAGGGAATGTCTCTTGACTTGGTTGTTGAGAGGACATGTGGTCATGAGACCAAGTCCTATGAGGCCACATAGCCCTTAAGAATAGGACATGTGTGGGTGAGGATAAATATGAATAAATAATTAATAATAATTATTTATTTTAGCCAAGGTGGTGTGTCAGGTGACTAGGTGGATGAAGTGAATTAGAAGACTTAGTCATATTTAGGTGATTGTGTATTTAATTAAATCACTTTAATAGACTATTTAGAAGACTTAGGATATAGAATTAGACTATAGTGAATTTATTAAATAAATAGAATAATTTATTTAATAAATAGAGGAATAATTATTAATTAAATAATAAATATTTAATTAATTTATCAAGTCAATAGTAATTAAATAATAAATAAATAATTAATTAATGAAGCCATTTTTAGGTGTATACATTTTGCCCCTCTTTGAAATAATGTGTGTATCACATTGTTTCAAAGAAAAATTTCAAGCATTTTTGCCCCTGCCCCAGACAATGTCTCAGATGACCTATGCGTGCCCCCTCGAGAGATTGATTGACAAAAAAAATTATTTGAATGTTTATTGGATTTTTAAAATTTTTTCTTAATTTATTTATTTATTATTATTTTTTTTGTTGTGCAATCAAGCTCATGAAAGAACAGTAGAAAAGATGGAGGAAAACGGGGTGGAATGGAAGAAAAATGACAGATAGGGTCCACACACCAAGCACATCGGGTCCACAGGCTATAAATAGGGCTAAGGGGTCCACAATAGGCTCATTGTGCACACTTGTCACTTGGAGATCAGAGCGTGAGAGAGAGAAGAGCAGAGCCATGAGGATGCTGTTCCCGTTGTCAGATCACTGCTGCGAGAGAGTCAGACACTTCCAGCGACCACCCGATTGTCCTTGGTAATTTCATGATTTGATGCATGTTAGAGTAGAATTGTAGCATGTTTAGGATAGATTGAATGATAGAATTAAGTTAGGAATTTTTATGTTTTGAGGCAGAGTACAAATGCACAGTTTCAGTGCACAAATGCACAGGAGCTTTTGATGTTTGCGCAAAAATTCAAAATTTTTGCGCATTCGGTAAGGATAGCTGTGCATTCATATGAAATGAATGTTAGTATTGCACAAGTATGCAATAAAAGTGCGCATAAGTACTTCCTGTGCATTTGTGATGAAAAGCTATGCAAATGTGCAACAAAATGGCGCATATGTAAAAAGCTACGCAAATGTTGAAAAATGTTGCGCAAATGTGGAGGAAAATTGCGCATAGGTGAAAACCTGCACAACTGTGAAAGAAAGTTGCACATGCATGGTTCAATGCCGCACATGTGTTTTAGGTGATAGAATAGGGTTAAAGTGGATAGTCAATTAGGTCAAAATTGATGTCAATAAGCTGATGAGATCTGTCAGTGATTGATTTTGATCGAGTTGATCAAGATGTGGCAACATTGTAGCATGTTCGCTAGTTAACCAATCTTGAATAGATAATTGATAGAATCATTTGTTGAAACACGTGATAAAACATGTTTGAAATTGATATGATAGGATAGATAGATTGATAGATCACTTTATCAAAATTTGATAGGTTGATCATTATTGACTTGCTAGGAGGATATCACAGATGTTCTGATGTCACAGGAGAGATATCCCATCACACAGAACCTTAGACCAGCTCTGTCAGAGATAGACAGACTATTGATTGGAGCATCAGGATTATATTATGTGATATATACACCTGAGATTTGGGTGAATCTGAGTATGATGACTGCCTTAGCAGAGAGATGGCACTCGGAGATGAGTACCTTCCATCTTCTAATAGGGGAGATGATAGTGACACTAGAGGATGTATATCGCATCCTCTGGCTTCCCATCACAAGAGAGTTAGTTCAGTATGATTGGCATAGTGGAGTCACAAAGTGCAGAGCCGTCTTTAGGGATGAGGATATAGAGGATGGAGAGATTAGTTGGGAGGATATGGTCAATTTGTATGACCCTCTGCCAGTGGTTCTAGTAGGTGTGATTGGGGGATTCGTATGCCCTGATCATAGGTCACATAGATTTGCAGTTGGATGGGGCCGCACATTACAGCGGGTGATGGAGGGGACCTGATTTGCCTGGGGGGTGTGTTTATTAGCACATTTGTATCATGATTTACATCAGGTGGTGTACCATAGGGGTGCATCTCTATTAGCAGGTGTGACACTGCTCCATGTTTGGGCATGGGAGCATATTATAGTGACTAGACTAGTGGCGATTAGATTTTGGGGCGCAGGACAACCCTATATTCATTTATACTCCTCAATTTTGTCTCAGGCAAAACTGGGACATTTAGAGTTTTGGTGGTACACTTTTGATACATTAGACACAGTGACATGGAGACCCTACCTAGGTTGTGAGCTATGGGATGATGAGCATCAGCTGGGATTTTGTTTTGAGTCATGATGGCTTATAGGATAGATGCCCTTTATTATCGAGAGATAGCTGGTCAGTCAAGTTCTGTGCCAGTTTGGCAGGATCTAGGGCATGCCCCAGGGAGTGACTGAGTTTGCTCGCATGCATCAGGAGAGACAAGATTAGGGGCCCATGGCATCATTTGATGTTGCTCGGTAGGAGTTTTTAGATGCACCATTCTAGGCATGGTTGATGAGGCAGACAGTTGTTGATCCTAGGATGACTGCTGATTTAGAGCAGTTTTTGAGACTTTCCAGTACCACGGATTACAGATCCTGCAGCTAGGCCTCTAGAGAGAGATTCGATAGAGAGACGATGGGGGAGACTCTGAGGGAGAGATAGACGGGGATGAGGGAGATGAGATGGTGGTGATGGTGGAGGAGATGGAGGAGGAGATGATGGTGGAGATGGAGGGAGAGGGGATAGGGTAGGACCACAGATGAGAGGAGGTGGTGTAAGGCAGAGAGGACTGATGCCACCTCTAGCTAGACAGGGATGGAGATAGCCTCTAGCACAGCCAGCATAGCCAGCTGCAGGAGTGCCACTATAGGTACCAGTCCCTCTGGCATAGATTCCAGTTGCCCTAGTATAGAGACCAGCTGCACAGGTACAGGTGCCATAGGTATAGAGGTAGGGATAGGATGAGGTAGATGTTTTATTGGCCTAGGGTGGCAGGGTACAGGGTAGTCAGGTGCAAAATGATAGACAGGATGAGCCAGACGTTGAGATGCCAGATGTACAGGCATAGGATGAGCCAGCTAATATGGACATCGGGGGACAGGATCCCTATTTACAAAGAGATGCTACGGAGGAGGAGCTAGATATTGATGCACTGCTAGTCTGAATAGTACTTACATAGGTACAGGTAGACCGGGTTCCAGGGCTAGAGAGGCGCATTGAGAGGCTAGAGCGTTAGATGGATGTCTTGAGACATGAGTGGGATGCAATGATTGAGAGACTCGAGGAGTCTGAGATGCTACTAGATGAGTTACAGAGGACAGAGGACCTAGGTCCCCATGGAGATAGCTTGAGAGCCATGATACAAGCTAGGAAGGAGATATCCTACTGGCGAGAGGAATATAGACAGGCAGTGCTAAGGGATCAGTGGATTGGGAGCTTCAGAGAGAGCTCAGTAGCGGTGAGGATAGCAGTATAGGCATCAGCTGGTAGTGGAGGTGTATCATCACATCCTCTGAGAGTACCCACAGGTTCAAGAGACCAGGGTGGATCCTCAGGAGCAGGTGGTTCAGTAGCACAGGGCCATATTGCAGCTCATAGATAGTGATAGATAGATTCAGAAGGCAGTGGGTCATAGATACCACTTGTATACATATTTTTTATTTATATTATCATTGTATCATTATATATTGACTTGATAGACACTAACTATAAACACATTATTATTGATTATATATCATGGGACATTTGGATAGTTTGATGGTATTTATGGACTTTATATGATGGATGCAGTTCTACCATGATTTGCTATGATATTTATATACATGTGCATACTAAAAAATGTAGGATGTGATGATTTACTTTTATATGCATGAAATGGATGTCTTAAAATGAAAAATGATTGATTTTCTATATGATGCTAATGGACAAATAATCTAATATATATGATGATATAAATGCATGTTCTAAATGATGTTCACTAACGCTATGTGATGATGAATGCAATGATGTAAAAACAATGTGAATAATGTAAAATGAATGGATACTAAATGCATAATGATATCAAAAGTAATAAATAAAAATGTACCTAAGTTGATTGACAACATGATAAAATGAAATAAGATGAAATGATAACTATAACAAATATCCAATGAACACACCTAATAATAATTATACATGTCTTAAAATGATTAAGTGTAAAGTATTTTTGATTGTCCAAATGTCCTCAACTGAAATAACAATGTTCTTGACACAAGAAGAATGGACTTAGGAAAAACAAATAACCTAATGAGAAAGATAACTCACAAAACCTTATAAAAGGAGCATTGTTATGAAATTCATGAGATGGTAAAATGCAATGGAAAATGAAATATGAAATGAGTATCTCCACAACTTCATGTAACATCTTAGAACTTCATAATAACTGGAATTTGATTTTCATCATTGAGCTCGTTATGTTGCAAGAAAATGCAAGCATCATGGTATAATTAAACCAGGATGACCTGAGGACTTTTTGCATGGAGTTTAATATTACAAACTTGACAAGCATCTAGGTATAATTGAACTGAGATGACCTGAGTTTCATTTTCATAACAGACAAGGAATATTTCCCCCTCCATCGGGGAACAAATATTTGGAGTCGAGGTATGCGATGGCGTATCACCATAAATAGCATTTGTTAGAACAACATGATTTGTATGTTGTCCATACTATGAAATGGATGAAGGCACTTATAAATAGACACCCCAATTACTTGTTCCTTCAATTTCATTAGAAAATACCCCACAAACAACAATCAAAGAAAATATCATGCCCCATCCCGGCTATTCTAATCAATGACATATGAGAGTTTCAAAATCATGTCAAAGATATCCCGGAATAGCATAGGAAACATGATAACAATGAAATCTAAATATGAATGCATAAGTTATAACAAATCATTCTAACATGCCTGCCATGAATATACATTTCTTTTGCCAAAAAGATTGATTTAGGATATGTTGATCAATTCAAGTGATGATGTGTAGTCAAGATGTATAGATAAGCAGTCACAATTCGAAAGATAGATCATAGATTCTAATTCAGCATGAAGATACCATTGTAAAAGAACATTTGATTGCATTTGCCTTGCCTGGTGAAAATAACTCCATTATGTCCTCTAAGAGTCATGACTATCATAGATCCACTTCCCAAACTAGGTCAAGGACATGCCCCCAGCTAGGTGATGGACTGACTTATTATGGATGAAGAAAGACACAACAAGACTAGGATGAAGACCATGACAAAAGATCAAGCTATGATGGGATTTTATTATAGATAGATACAATGGATAGTGTACGAACTGGCCATTTTATTATGATATATACATGGTGGTGACAAGGATTGAGTAACTATTATATTGTGGATATATACAATGAACGGACACACTAGAAGAATCCTAATAGATAGAGGAGCTAACTTGTCACACATAGCGCCTATTTCTAGGTTTTCACCATATGCTTTTATTGCAGTTTTTCTTTTGATTTTGTGATTTTTTTGTATTTTTGATTATTTTTATTTACAGAATATATATACAGACTATATACATGCCCCTTACATTGAGATTTTAGGGATAGAACTTCTTGAGATGGATGCTGTTAAGAGGTTCATCCAAGGGATCCCCTTCAAGTGTAGATAACTGATAGGCTCCAGAACCATAGACTGCTGTAATCACAAAAGGTCCTAACCAATTAGGTTCAAACTTGCCCTTCTTTTCACGGTGTTGTTGATTCTTAGGATTTTCTCAAAGGACTAAGTCACCCAACTGAAAATATCTGATCTTTACCTTGCTATTGTACTGACAGGATAGACGCTGTTGATAAACTTTGAAATGATCATAGGCTCACTGATGGCATTCATCTAGGAGTTCCAATTTAGTCAGGTGTGCAACTCTATACTCTTCATCAGGATTTAAATCTTTAAGAGTAACACGAAGTGAAGGAAACTCGACCTCGAGGGGCAGGACTACATCAGATCCATAGACAAGGGAGTATGGAGTGGCTCTAGTAGGAGTACAGATGGAGGTGCGGTAAGCCCATAAGGCTGGATTAAGTTGGAGATGCTAGTCACAGCCAGCATCATTGATAGTCTTTTGTAGGATTTTAACAATTGTTTTGTTTGACGCCTCAGCTTGAGGATAGTAGATGGTGGAATAGTTGTGGGTGATGTGGAATTTGGTGCACAAGTCATCCATGTCTTGGTTTTGAAACTATTTCCCATGATTAGTGATAAGATACATAGGTATACCATATCTACAAATGATATAGTTTAAGATAAACATGGAGATTTGTTTCCCTATGGTGGTAATTAATGGAATAGCCTCAATCCATTTAGTGAAGTATTCTATGGTAGTGAGAATCCATTTGTGGCTATTGGAAGATGGAGGATTGATAGCGCCCATGAGGTTGAGTCCCCATTGACTGAATGGAAAAGTAGTTGTAAAAGGATGTAACTCTTGAGTTGGAGCATGGATAAGGTTTCCATGTATCTGACATTTCTTGCATGCCCTAGCAAAATGAAAGGAGTCTGCTTTCATGGTAGGCCAATAATAACCCATACACATGAGTTTCTTAGCCAAGGAGGGACCACTCAAATGTGTCCCACAAATACCTTCATGTACATCACATAAGGAAAGTTGAGCTTCATCATGTTTGAGACATCACAGGAGAGTACCGTCAAAACCTTGCCGATAAAGGGTGTCAGATATTAAGATATAGCGGGAGGTTTGGCGGAGAAAAGTTCATTTTTGATTGCAGGATAGGTCAGGAGGTAGAGTGTTATCTTTGAGGTAAGAATAGATCTTTCCATAGGTTGGGGAGTTAAGTCCAATCAGATGACATATAATACTCATATCAGGGTCATCATATGCAAGACAAGTCAGGGATTCCACCAAGAACTCAAAATGGGCCTTGGTATCTTCTATATCAAATAAAGAAGCAATCGTTGCCATGACATCAGCAGCCTTGTTTTCATGCCGAGGAATCTGCTCAAAAGTGATGATAGAGAAATACTTTTTAAAGTCATCAACCATACGTTTATATGGCAATAACTTATCATCTTTGGTCTGATAATCATCATTAACCTGGTTAATAATCAGCTGAGAATCTCTGTAGACATTTATTTCAGATATGTTCCATTGTAAAGCCATTTTTAACCCAATCAGAAAAGCCTCATATTCTACTACATTATTGGTGCAAGGAAATAACAACTTGAAAGATTTCAGAATAGTGTATCCTTATGGCGTGATAAAAAGAATACCAGCTCTTGAATCCTGTTGATTGTATGAGCCATCAAAGTATAATTTCCATGCTTGTGTAGACAAAGCTAAGATATGAGCATCAGGAAACTCTGTGTGTATAGGTTGGTCATCCATTAATGGAGCATCAGCTAGTTGATCTATGATCACTTGACCTTTGATAGCCTTCCTGTCTACATATTCAATATCAAACTCACTAAGTAGCATGACCCACTTAGCTAACCTGCCTGTCAATGCAGTCTTGCTTAACAAATACTTTAAAGGATCAATCTTTGCAATAAGCTAAGTAGAATGTGACAACATGTAATGTCGCCACTTCTATGAAGCAAAGACAATAGCCAGACATACTCTTTCAATAGGGGAATAGTTTAACTCATATCCCACTAAAGTGCGACTGATGTAGTAGATGGCTTTTTCTTTTCCTTCATGATCTTGCTGAGCGAGAAGAGCACCTAGTGAGGCTGTTGTGGCTAAAATGTAGAGCAAGAGTGGCTTGCCTGGAATTGGTGACATCAAAGTTGGAGGATTCAGTAGATACTGCTTGATTTTGTTAAAAGCTTCCTCACACTTATCATCCCATTGGAATAAGATATTTTTATGCAGCAAATGTTGAAAGGGATGACTACGATCTGCTAGTTGAGAAACAAATCTTCAGATGGATTGTAGATGCCCATGTAAAGATCTTAGCTAACTGATGTTAGTGGGGGAAGCCATCTCCAATATTGCTTTAACCTTTTCTGGATCTACTTCGATGCCTTTAGCTGAGACAATGTAGCCTAATAGTTTGCCAGATGTGACCCTGAATGCACATTTCTTTGGATTAAGTTGAATCTAATATTTTTCCATCCGGGTGAATATTCTATTCTATCCAACAATCTCAAATGACTAGCTCTATCTTTGGATTTTTCTAAAATGTCATCAAAATAATCTTCCATGATGGTATGCATCATGTCATGAAAGATCATGGTCGTGGCTCTTTGGTAAGTTGCTCCAGCATTTTTGAGGCCAAATGGCATCACATTCTAGCAGTATGTACCCCATGGACAAGTAAAAGTAGTTTTTTCCTGGTCTTCTGGCGCAATCTTGATTTGGTTATAGCTAGAAAATCCATCCATTAATGATAACATCTCATGCCCAGCTATTAGGTCAACAATCATATCAATATTTGGCAAAGGAAAGTCATCTTTCGGACAAGCTTTATTAAGATCTCGAAAATCAATACAAATCCTGATAGACTTGTCTAGTTTTGAAACTGGAACAATATTTGAAATCCACTCAGCATAATCAATAGCCTGAATGAATCCAACATCTAGGAGCTTCTTCAATTCTGCTTTCACCATTAGAGCAATGTGAGGATGCATTTTGTGGAGCTTCTGCTTAACTAGTTTTACACCTGGTTTGATAGATAAATGATGCATAATGAGATTGGGGTCCAAACTAGGCATATCAGCATAGGACCAAGCAAAGTTGATTTGTCTTTTTCTAAAGAATTTTGCAAAAGCTTCTTTCTCTGATTCTGTCAAGGATGCTGCTACTTTGAGGATGTGTGGAGACTTCCTCTGTTCCAATGTTAAGTGGTACTGTTGGTTGTATAAGAATGGTAGATTGCTCTTGATATAGATAGTTGGGAAGAGTGTCAATCCTTCCATCATCAGGCACCTCAGAGAGGTTTTCACCAACAGATGCATCTTTTATTTTTACTATTTTTGGATCTAATACTGCCACTGAGTGGTTTTCACCATTAGATCTATTGATTATTTTTATATTTTTATGACTGAAAGGATTGGCACTCTCTCCAAAATAGGCCATGTCATTGAGTTCTATCAGAAATCCTGACTTGTGATCCCCTGGTGGTAAATGATCCCTGATGCCAAGATAGTCAATGATCGTGTCATCAGGAGAATCCCAATCGATAAGGTCAGGATGGACAAGGGGCATTGGATCATTTGGGTTGATTTCAAAAGAAGAGATGGTATTGATGGAAAAGTTGTCAAGGTTTATGATAGTATTAGTGAGGTCTATTTCCATACTCTCATCTGAATCATCTATCACAAGATAATGCTCACTTCGCTCATGATCAACATGAGTAGTATTATGTGGGACCAATCCTAGTGAGTCACTTGTTGAACTCTCACCCTCATGGTAATCGTTACTATATTGATGGACAACATCGACTCCTATTTCTTTAGTATAATTAGATAAGGAATCCCATTCATAATCATTAGAATCAGAATCATCATTATCTTCAAGTCTATCAATGATTCTTTGAGCTATCCTTTGTTTCTCTGGATCTACATACATACCATGCTTTCTGAATTGTAAGGCAGGAGCTTTAGATGTCTCATGAAAAGGTGGTATTTTTGCTTTTCCTTTTGGTTCTTTTGGTTCTTCACCTTTATATCCTAATCCTGTAGTGTCTCTTTGATAATTGGGATTTTTTAAAATTGGTTTTATAACACCTTCTCTTTGTAACCCTAGAGGTCCAGCACCTTGATATCCCATCTTTTGTAGCAAAGTATACCCTTTTCCATAGACATTAGGTGATATACATTCATGTTTAATATCCTCTTCAATCTTCTATGTCTTAAGCCAATAATTTGCATTACGCTCAGCTGCCTCTTTGGATATTGTGCCCCCACTTATAAATGTGTTATAAACAAGCGTGGAAGGGGGTTCTAATTGTTGTTTAGTGATCAAAGATCTACCATATGATTTGGGAGATAAAGGTAACTCAGTGATACAAAGAGCTTGACATAAAGTATATTCTCCCATACTTCTTTCTTTGATGTCTATCTTGATCCCATCTGATTTAGAAGTTGATGCTATATTACTAGGGTCACTGGGTGTAGTTGCAGAAGATCCAGTACGATTATAGGGAACCAAAGAATCAGAAATCTTCACATTGCTACAATATTGAAAAGGATTAGAATCTCCTTTGATAGTGATCTCCTGACCATTGTGAGGGAATTTTATATATTGGTGATAAGTTGAAGGCACAGCTTGCATGGAATGAATCCATGGTCTTCCCAAAAGAAGATTATAAGCAAGATCCATGTCCAGAACTTGACAAGATACATCTTTGACAATAGGACCAATTCTAATTGGAAGAACAACAGACCCCTTGGATGATCTCTCTTCCTCATCATAGGCTTTAATTGTGATTTTCTTTTTTGGATCAATGACATTCTCAAAAAATCCCAATGCAAGGACTAACTTTAATGTGTAGATATTCAAGCTAGCTCCCCCATCTATTAATACTCTTTTAATCTTGTGATTCTAGACAAGGACTTCGATATGTAAGGGAGAATTATGAGGTTGGGTAATGGCTAAATCATCATTTTTAGTAAAGGACAAATAGTGTGGGGTTGTTAAATGGCCCACCATAGCTTGAAATTGATCAGGATCTAGAGTTGTTGGAACTTGGGTCTCTAAGAGAGCTTTTTCAAGGATATCTTTGTGAGATGGGGAAAGATGCAAAAGCTCTAAGATGGATATCTAGGTAGGTGTTTTCTTGAGTTGTTCCAAAATATTGTACTAGTTGGAAGTATTTGGGATAGACTTTGGGACATAAACGAACTTATTTTGTGTAGTGCTTGGTTTAGACTAGACTCCTTGAAGAGTAACTTTGGCTTGAGCACGAGTAGTTGCTTGGACTGGTTGACTCTTTGATTTTTCTTTGATGGTAATAACATTGGCATAATACATAGAAGGATGACATTAAAAAATGTTACCAACATATCGATAGGGAGTGGAATTATAATTAGCTTGATTGTCACCCTTAGTGTTGGAAGAACCCCCTTTTTCATGCTCAGGAAGTGGATCTTTGAAAGCTGTATGTGATTCATTTGAGACATGTCCGTCAACACCAATTTCACCGCTTTCGATTAAATCTTGGATTACATTTTTGAGTCTTTTGCAATCATTTGTTTTATGTCCTCTGCCTCTGTGAAATTTGCAATAATCATTCTCATTCCACCAAGAAGGCTTTACTCTAGGTTCAAAATATTTCATTTCAGGAAGCGTAATGAGTTTCTTTGTGATTAACTTTTGTAATGCTGATTTGAGAGATTCCCACAAAGGAGTAAAGTTTCTTTGAGGTGACATAAAAGGAAATCTTGGTTTAGATGAATCCTTGTTGGTATTTTGATTTGATGATTGATTGTTGTAGGTTCCTTGAGTAGCATTGGCCTGACTGGTGAGATTAAGAAGGGGTTGCGTTGGTTTGACATTACGATTATCAACAATCCCATCATTGACAATGTTTTTGTTTTTATTCCAAAACTTTGATTTGTCATTGTTATAGTTGTTGGAATTGGAATTTGAGGATCCAACATTGTCTTTAGAATAAAGTTTGATCTCACCTTTTCGGACCATGGCTTCCTCAATCTTGATACCATTTTCTATGAGCTTATTGAAATTTGGACATTGCAATTGTAACCTATAACTCATTTCTGGTGTAAGGTTATGCACAAAAATATCCATCTTTTCTTGTTCAGGAACTGTTTGTGGATATTTAGAAAACAATTGATGCCATCTTTGCAAAAAAGTAAGGAAAGGTTCTCCATTCTTTTGATGTGCATTGCAAAGATCAAGCATAGTGACCTCATGTTTGATGTTATATGAATAATGAGTCACAAATTTGTCAAGAAGCTCATTGAAAGAGTTGATGCTGGGGGGAAGTTTAGAGAACCATTCCATGGCTTGTCCTCCTAAACTTTATGGAAATAGTCACATAAGATAAGTGTCATTGTGAGCGACTTCAATACAAGTAGCACAAAACTCATGAATGTGGTCTTGTGGATCCGAATTCCCTTTGTATTTGTCAAATTTTGGTACCTCAAAATGAGGAGGGAATGGAATCATTGCTAAATTCTTATCAAAAGGATAAGGGCATATATCATCCAAGGAATACTTCTTTGTTGATGATCCAATTTGGATGTCATGGATTTGTTGTTGAAGCATTTGGATTTGTTGTAGGATGGGATCAAAAGATGGTGTGTTTCCTTGAGTGTTTTGGGAAACATTGTTGTGAGAAGCATTGTTTTGTGAAGCGTGATTTGGCTGATCATTTTGAGAAATAGTGTGTTGTTCATGACTATGAGAAGCATTGGATTGCTAATTGGTTTCCTTTGCTCCATGAGTATCTTGAGAACCTTTAGGAATTTGTTGATTATTTGTGTGAGCTGGTTCTCTAAGATAAGAAACATCAAAATCACTTGGTAACTTAGCTCCTTGTTGAGCAAGCATGAGAAAATACATCTCTTTATCCAAGCCTAAGAGTCTTTCCATGACATGATAAGATTGAGGATCTTGTGAAGCTTCCCTAAGTTCTTCATTGGTGGGTTCATCAGTGGATGTAAAAAGTGAAGTTTTCTTAGGAGCTTCAGGCCAAGGATTTTCTTCGTTGCTGGTATTGCCTTCCATCTTGTCTAGGGATTTTGGATTGGTGGCTTGTTTAAATTTCTGAGATCAAGTTTGAACCATAAAATTGAAAGAATTGATTGTGGGATGAAAGATTTTTGATGAGAAGATATGGAAAGTGATTGATAGGAAAGATATTGAAATGTGTTGAAAAGTGATAAGACAACTTGATAAACTCTAAGTCAATAGGAGGTATAGATCTCACTATGATATGACAAAGAGAAATCAAGAGATAATAACCTAAGCAAGTTTGATGATTAAGGATGATATATCCTGATATGGTAAACTCACAAAGATCAAAATTTAATAAAATAAGATAATGTTTCAACACAAAATCAAAAATTTCAAAGATTTGGAAGAAAAATGATTTGATGAATCTTGATGAAGGAATGATGAAAGTGATGAAAGGTCAAACTAAAGATCAAAGGTCTATGTAACTTGACTGTTTCTCTAGAATCTTACTAAGGATGAAAATGGGTATCTGAAAAAGTGATTTTGAAAATTGCAAAGTTTGTGGAAATGCTCACTGTTGTAAATGCGCAACAATAAATGCGCAGGACAGATTGATCAATGCGCAACAAAATTAAATAGATGCACAACAATATGTAACAGATGCGACTGGTAATAATCAAAAGCGTAGACAATCTGCACAGATGCACAAATTTTTTTGATAAATGCACAACAAATTTGATCAAATGCGTGGAAAGATGTGATATATGCGCAAGTGTTGAAATTTTGATCTGAATTGAAATGTTTTGGATTTTCCTGGTGTTGGCTGGTTTTTTTTTTTTTTTTGGCAAAGTGAAAAATGCATAAACACACACACACAAGATAGAAATGATGTTAATCTGACTATGCTAATATGAATTCACAAACACGTTTACAATCCTATGGTTGGCAAGGATGATATCTACTAAATCCCCACTAGGATAATAAAATTCAGCCACGCAAATTCACAGCGGACAGCCTAGGAACTTGGAGGCACGGGCTCCTCTTTACAGTGCACTCACTTCTCAGGCACACCAAGTTCCAAATTCAATGGGTCATTACTTCCCAAAGAACTGCTATCTCTACTATGAACCGTGAGTAATGTGGGGTGTCTTCACGAGCTTGGTTGACTCCTTGAGCCAGCAGATAGAAGGTTTTTGGCCACTAAACAAAATTTTTTAGTAAGGACATTCGTTTAGGTGGTTGTGATCAAGTCATTTTCCCAATTAAGGGGGCTCTCCCAATCCTTTCAAAGCAAGGCTTTCACCTCTACTAAGTAGGACTTTAATGCACCACTAGGGTACTGGAGGAGATTTTGGTTGCCACAATGAATTCACACCTGTCTAATGTGAGACTAATCACATTAGCATTTTTTTATATACCAGTTTGGAAGGGCTTGGCTTTAGCCTGTTACCCATTGGGTCGTTCCTTGGGGTGAGTACCTCTTTTCCCACCAAAGACCGCCCTCTAAAAATTATAACAGTTTCTCTTACACCCAAGGTCCACGAATGGTGAGGGGAGAGGATACGTTGTTATAATTTTGGAATTACAGATATGCTATTAAGAAAAACATAATAGACACTTGAATCTATGCTAAGGAAGACACACAAAGCAAAAACATGTCGTATTTTAAGCCCAAATGAGATTATAGTTTATTTTGCAAACCCCTTGGCAATCTGCAATCAAACTTTTAGAATTTTTTTTAGCAATGGGGTCTTCAAAATGACGTCCAAGAAAACAACCTAAAAATACTACCAGAACAAACAGACACTTGTCAAAATGTTAGCTAAAAACAAATCTAACAAAAAACTGAATTTTTCTACAGAAACTGATAAATCAGTAGAACAACGATATAAATGCGCAGTAAGTTTGGATATATGCACAGTAATTATATATGCATGAAACAATTGAATGAATGCGCAACCTAATGATATGTATGCATAGTGAAAAATGATGTATGCGCAAGACAGTTTAACGAATGCACAGAAAATATGTCAGAAAGTGAAAACCAGATAAAGTTTATGTCTGTGGTTGCAGAAAATGGATGCGCAGCAGAAATGAACAAATGCACAGAAATCATGGACAAATGCGTAGAAATAACCTGCACATGGAAAACTAAAAATTGAAAGTGAAAAGCCCGCTTTGGCCCTCCTTCTAGCACCAAAAATGTATGCAAATTAAATGTCTACCAACTAGAAATGATAAATTAACTATTAAAGCCAATGAATCTATCTAATGCAAACACAATGAAGAATGCAAAGTAACTATGAAATGATGAAACTAATTTAATTACCTTCACCTACCATGCAGCTTGTCTCCATTGTCCTCCTAGCTTTGATTTCTTGAAGATGTTGAGCTCTCAGATTTCCAAAATGAAGCCTTCTCCCAAGATGCTACCAAAGTGTGGAGATTGAATGAAATTGGGTGCACAATAGCTTATGCAAACTAATGGATGAAATGCAAATGAAATGGTGATTGCTATGGAATGCTTGAATGCTTGAATGCTTGGATGCTTGTTATCAAAAATACCTATTAGCTCTCAAATGAGAAATGAGGCTCCTTTTATAGAGTTTTGGAGGATCTAGGCTTAGGTGGCACAATCCTATAGTTGAGAATGAAAGGTGGAAGATCCTAGGGCTAGGATTGACTTGGTTGAAGGAGTTGAGAGAAAGGGGGATGTAGTTGGAATGTGAGAGGAAGAATAGGGATGATGTTCCTCTCACATTGACATGGAGGAGAAGAAGGTGGAAGGAAAAGACACATGTCAAGTGTCTCACAAAGACCAAAGAGAGAAAGGGGGAGAGACATTTTCCTCATGAGGACTCTTTGTACAAGTGTCCCATGAGTCACCTTTGACCCTCAGAGGTGGCTTGAGAAGCCCCTTAGGAATAGGGAATGTCTCTTGACTTGGTTGTTGAGAGGACATGTGGTCATGAGACCAAGTCCTATGAGGCCACATAGCCCTTAAGAATAGGACATGTGTGGGTGAGGATAAATATGAATAAATAATTAATAATAATTATTTATTTTAGCCAAGGTGATGTGTTAGGTGACTAGGTGGATGAAGTGAATTAGAAGACTTAGTCATATTTAGGTGATTGTGTATTTAATTAAATCACTTTAATAGACTATTTAGAAGACTTAGGATATAGAATTAGACTATAGTGAATTTATTAAATAAATAGAATAATTTATTTAATAAATAGAGGAATAATTATTAATTAAATAATAAATATTTAATTAATTTATCAAGTCAATAGTAATTAAATAATAAATATTTAATTAATTAATGAAGCCATTTTTAGGTGTATACAGTTACCAATGGCAGGATGATGGATCCTAGTATAATTTCCACTAAGTTTCTTACCACATGCACTTTAATTGTACCCAATGCTTCCTATGAATTAGTGATTAATGTTCTTTTAATAGATTAATTCATGTCCTATCTGTCACGCCAGATGTAAATGTAAATGAAATGAATCCGCATGCATAAAGGTATGATTACCCACATTGGCTATGACCTATCATTTAAGATGAGCATCACATCAAATAACTATTGTACTTTCAACATTCCAAAAATTGATAATGTCCAAAATTCTAGAACCCGGAGGCATCTTTGATGTACTTACATTGTATTCTAATGGTTGTTTGGTCTTGCAAGAAATAACATTGGAAGATGGAAACACCTGGATCCCCTCCCAGAAATCTAGAGCTCCCAAGTTCATCTGCTGGTGTAGTGGAAAAGAAAAAAGATGAAAAGGCTCTAGAAAAACTTGCCCTTGTAATAAAGTATAAGAAAGATGGGGTCATTCATAGGCCCTGGGAAGAAATGCCCCTCAGGGAGATATTAGATACAAATTTTAGCACTTGGGCCAAACTAAAAGGGCTGTAGCAGATAATGTACCAAATAAAAAGGTCTGGTGACCCATTGTCAGTCAATCTATTTGCTTCCAGAATTATGCAAGCAACATTCTTTTGTCATTTAGTGCAAGCCCCATAGTTGATCCTACTCATGGCCAAGAATTATAATTTGGCCATTAGAGATTCCATACTATCCAATGGGGTTCCCATTTCCTCCTTGGATCAAGACACTATTGCTATGGTTTGGAGGATCCTACACTTCAAGGACACCATCGTCATGACCAGAGTCTCTTGACTACAACAATACACAGATGTGCAAGAAGTTGCCCGATGCCATTTGAATAATTCATGGTTGCAAGAAACCCATAAGGACTTTAAAAAAATGAAGATGGATATTCCTCGTACTGACTTCAAAGAGCCAATCCATGTGGGAATAATATACTTGTGTAGGATTTTTGGGGAACCCCATGCTTGAGAGTTCTCTCCATGGATGTACTACTTCATATTTTGCATAACCAATAATAAGCCACATTTTGATTGGGTAGCCATTGTCTCCAACCACCTAGATGTACGAATGAGGAAGGTGGAAGGAGATGTCAAATTTCTCATGACTTCCTTCATGCTGTGGTCCTTAGCTTGGCAGTACAAAGGTGTTTGGGGTTTGACTACAGTTGGTATCCTTAGAACGCAAGTGGAGAAGTATTCCCCATGGAAGTATTTTACTCAAATTCAATGGGATGAGTGCTTACAACATTTTTGTAGGGTTAATGGCACTTTTGTTTACAACATGATGCAACCCAAGGATGGTGGATCCAATGAAGGAAAGTCCAACCTTGAAGCCAATCAACAACACAATGCAATAACATAACAAGGTATGTTTCAAAACATATTTTCCATTAACATGCCCAATTGTAAGGCCTTCTGGGTTAGGGCCAATTACAATCAAAAGGTAATTCTGCAAGATCAACAAGATCAAATACAACTCCAACTAGTTTAGTTCTAAAAACTATCAACAACTGATGGAAACCCTAAGGTAAATCTAAACTTGACCTTGCAAGCCTCCAAGAAATCTCCTTGTCTTTAAGTAAAAAACTACTAGCTCTACTATTACAAACTATCAGAAATCAATCTGATCTGCTAGATCTCGCAGGATCTTTTCCACAACTTCACTTATCTGGTTCTCCCAAACCAGTTGTTAGAACTTCCAATTTGATCTGATCTCCTTAAAAAACTACCTAAACATCTTATAAATACTAATCATCAACCATAAGTCAGCTAGATGACACAATTAACTCCTACAAGCAAATATTAAATACAATACAAGTTTGCTCTCAAATAGCCTTACAATTATTAAATTCAAAATTTCAGCCTCCAAATCCACATAGGATAATCCAAAAAAAGTTACCAAAAATAAATGCACAAATTTAGCCAACCAAACCACCAAGAACTCTAGTCGGTAAACCTGAACTATTGAGTGCCAAAGAAACAACCGAACACCAGTGAAACAACTGACCAAGCCAAGCAACACCAAGCAACACAGGCATCACTGAGCACTAGTTCCAATGAGCACAAGAAGTCTCACTGAGTTCCTTCAACAACCGAGCTTCCTTCAATAACTAAGACCATCGATTAAGGTTGCAATTGAGTAACACTGGCCAAGTAACACACCACTATGTAGATTCACTGAGGACCCAAGAATGCCCCTGCATCAGACACCCCAGGTTCAAAAAGATGTTCATATGTGAGAAGAACATCTTCTAGGATTAAACACATAAACCCCAAACTGGTTCTTCATATACATGTCCTCCAACTTTTTAGATTGCATACTCTTCCACTTTAGCTTCCTCTATCTCTTCAAGTCTTTCCTTGATAACACATAGGTCTTTTCTTCACACTGATCATCCATACCTTCAAGATCTACCAACTCAACTCAGCTACCAATACTCGGACTTCTCCTACCAAGTGTTGTATCTAGCAAAGGCATCAAGGAAAACTTCCTGTCAGCCTTCTCAATAGTAAACACATTCTTCACACAGTCATACATAGCTCTGCAATCATACTACCAAGGTCTACCAAGCAATATATGACAACTATTCATCTCCACAATATCACATAACACAAGATCCTTATACTGGCCAATCTAAATATCATCAAAGCATTGTTCTCTTACTTCCAGAGCATGAACATCTTGCAACCAGCCAATCCTATAAGGATGTGGATGTCTCATCCTACTCAAACCAAGTTTCTGAACCATGTCCTCAGTAACTGAGTCTTGAAAAAGTTAATCCTCTAACAAGGTTCCTCCTTTGTAGCGAGCAATATTCGCTAAACCAGCAAGTTCTCATATTCAGGTTCATTCTAAAAGTTCTCATTCACCATAGCAGTCCGTTAGTCACCAAGCTTCTTCTATGTACACTCAAAATATTGGTGTCCTTCTTCACCATAGTTATAACAAGTACCCTTAAAGATAACTCTACCTATCTTCTTCTTTGGTTCTACAGGTTTCTATTCATCTTCTGCAGTCAGTTTATCCTTTACCGAGTGATCAATCTTTTCCTTCCCTCAGGGATTACCATGTTGTTTCCTCTTCAAATTATCTTCTACCTTCAAAGCATACTGATAAGCATCTTTGATAGAATAAATCTTCATCATACTGAGCTCATCTTGAATATTGAATCTCAAACCATTCACATACCGAGCTACCTTTTCCTTACCAAGTTCTCTGTGTCTAGACCGAATAGTAAGCTTGTAGAACTCCTCAGTATAATCTTCAATGGTTAGATCCTTCTGTTTTAGATTCTACAATTTCTTAAACAAGTCAAGCTCATAGTTAGCAGGTATGAACTTAGCTTTCAACTTGGTCACCATGAACCTCCACCGATTGATCTTAATTTCACCTTCATCTTCTCTATCTCTTTGTAATTATTTCCACCAAAGAGAAGCATGTCCTTTCCATTTTGTCTATACCAATGTCACCCGAAGAGTATCTTCAATTTCTTCCGGCTCAAAGAAATATTCTAATTCACCAATCCAGTCAATAAAGTTCTTGGGTTTCAAAGTACTAGAGAAAGTAGAAACTTCTATTCGATAACTATTACTTTATTGAGCTCTAGATCTATGCAACCAACTAGTTTTGTCTTCACCAGATCTATCCCTCCAGTCATCACCACTAGATCCAATAGCTTCAAAGTCTTCAACAGCTTCCTCATAACCATCCTCAATACCAACATTCTAAGGTGCACTAGTCATAGCTCTCATGATCTCGATGACCATGTCATTCTTCATCAACAACATCTCAGATCTGAAATTAGATTTCACCTTCTCTATAATCCTAGATTCCATAGTATCACAGAGATCTGCAATCACCCTAGGGTCCAATCTTCTTGGAGGCATCCTTAAAGATAAGAAAACCCTCTGCAATGATCCCTACACTGACCACCTTGTGACAATATCCAAGTTGTATGCAAGTCATATTAGCCTGCCACCTTGCATGAACAACTAGGCCAAGATTCTACAAGTTTAGTACCACGGATCTGCAACCCAGATCATACGATCTCTTCACCAACAAGATCAACTTCACAAGATTGGCCTTGCTAGGTCAACCTTTTCTCAACAAGATCAACCCAACTTTGATACCACCTGACACAACCCAAGGATGGTGGATCCAATGAAGGGTAGTCCAACCTTGCAGCCAATCAACAACACAGTAGAATAAAACAACAAGGTATGTTTCAAAACATATTTTCCATTAACATGCCTGACTGTAAGGCCTTCTGGGTTAGGGCCAATTACAATCAAGAGGTAATTCTGCAAGATCAACAAGATCCAATACAACTCCAGCTAGTTCAGTTCTCAAAACTATCAGCAACTAATGGAAACCCTAAGGAAAATCTAAACTTGAGCTCGCAAGCCTCCAAGAAATCTCCTTGTCTCCAAGTAAACAAATACTAGCTTTGCTATTACAAACTATCAGAAATCAATCTGATCTGCTAGATCTCGCAGGATCTATTCCACAACTTCACTTATATGGTTCTCCCAAATCAGCTGCCAGAACTTCCAATCTAGTATGATCTGATCTAATCTCCTCAAACAACTACCCAAACATCCTATAAATAGTAATCATCAGCCACAAGTTGGCTGGATGATATAATTAACTCCTACAAGAAAATATTAAATGCAATATAAGTCAGCTGTCAAATAGTCTTACAATTATTAAATTCAACATGTCAGCCTCCAGATCCACATCGGAGAATCCAAAAAAAGCTACCAAAAATAAATGCACCAAGTCAGCCAACCAAACCACCAAGAACTCCAGTCGGTAAACTAGAACTACCGAGTGCCAAAGAAACAACCAAGCACTAGTGAAACAACGGACCAAGCCAAGCAACACTGAGAAACACAGGCATCACTGAGCATAATAATTATCACTGAGTTCCTTTAGCGAATGATCTTCCTTCAATAACCGAGACCATCGGTTAAGGCTGCAACCGAGTAACACCGGCCAAGTAACACACAACCATGTAGATTCACTGAGGACCCAAGAATGCCCCTGCATCACAATAGAATTAAAGCACTAACCAATGATGTAGGCTTTAGATTTCCTCAAGATGTAAAGGGGATGATAGCATTGTGGGGGTTTTATTTCATCCAATTTTTATAGTTCACCTACATTCACATCATAGGTTTCTTAGTGGAACCATTGCTATTGTAGAGGCATTGTGGTGATAAAGTAGTCTTGTTGGAGTTTTTCTGATAGATCTTTTGCTTGCACACTTTTCTATCATCCAAGAAGGTTGCTTCGATCTCCTTCCCCATCATGTGCTGAAAGTAAACCTACTCCATTACCTCCGCCAAGGAGGCAGAGAATGAATTAAGCAGCCTTAATCTTAGAAATTCCCCATTCTGGTGCAAAAATTATGACCCAAGGGGTCACATTGAGAAAGCGATGCCCCAAGGAGCTCAACCCCATGAACCACACATGGAGGACTCATGGGAAGATTTTTAGGATGAATTTGACATCCGGAATAGAAAGTATGTAAGGATGTCTAAGGGCACGATGGACCAATTGGGTCTCTGGATGTTTCCTTCAAAGTTTTTAGATAAATGACCATTTGAGGACCCTAAGTTTAAAGAAAAATGGGTTGATAAGGTAGACCTTCCTCTAGTAGATTGGGATACCCTAGAGGTGTTAAGCATCAATGCCATAATAAGGGTGGTGATTGAGTGAAGCCATGCTCATTTTGATAAATTTTATGCAAAGAGTGTCCACCTGGACTAAGATTTGAGGGCGATAGGAACTTTGGGACCACAGAAAAGGGGGAGCACTCAAGCCTAAGGGAAACAAAAAATGGGTGATTCATCTCAGCCCTTGGATTTGGCCTCCAAAATTTTGATGTGGCAGGTGGGAGAACAAGTTGAAAGATCTAGAAAGTTGCAGGAGGTGACAAAGTCTAGAGTCATGTGTGGTCTCAGTGCCATTCCTTTGGGTTCCCAGGCTTTGAATGCTCCATCTCCATCTATGTCCACCCCATTTGGCATGCTCCTCTTGGAGGATGAGGGAATGGCTGCAACTACTTTCGGGATGCACCTCAAAAGGAAGAAGAAATAAAAAGCCCCTTGGTCTTCCCCATAACCAAGCCCAGAGCTTGAGTGGGAGGTTGAGGTCCTGAAGCTCCCATCCCCCTCAGAAATAACCAACACCCCTAAAGATCCATCATAGATTTCCCAAACTAGTGTCGATGACTTTTTCCACATCGACAAACAGGGGAGTCTACATCATGCTACAGAACAAGAAGAAGTGACTGCAAAAGTTCTGGAGAAAAATATTGACATCAATTAGAAGGCTGAAGAAGTTGAAGGGGTGAGGAACACCCAAGAGAAATGTGATGAGATCTAGATCCCAGAGGAAGAAGAAAGGGAGGATCTTCCACCTCCAACAGAAGATAGAGTTGAATGATCAAGGGAGGAAGAAGCTACCAAGGCAACTGAAGAAGAAGAAAGAAGAGAACCAGAGGGAAATATAGAGACTAGGGAACAAACTCCTATATTTGAGGAAAATGAACCTTTGGGAACAACCGTACCCTCAAAGACCATTCCCCTTTCTCAAATAGGGAACCAAGATGAACCCATAAATTAGGCAGGTGAAGAGGCACCCCCAGAACAAGAAAGTAAGGAGGTCCATGTCAATCAGACCCCTTTGGAAACCCCATTGACAAAAGAATTCCCCAAAGATAATGTCAAGATACCCAGGGACATCAAAAATAATCCCAACATGAGTGCCAAAGAAATTTTAATGGAATAATTAGAACAAGGACCCATCGGGGATCCCATTCACCTGAGGGTAATAACAGGTGGTGGTCAGGGTCCACTTATGTGGCTGGTTGAATTACGAAGGAAAAAGAGAACTATAGAAACATCTGCTCCCCTTTCAATGACATATATGTTGGCAGAGCAACAGGTCTTGAAGAAGTCCAAAAGGGCCCAAACCTTACACATAACCAAGAGATCCCTATATGGAAGCATCATCACATTAGCTACCACCTTGACACCAAATAGGGAGGAATCAGAAGTACTCCCCAAGGACTATGTAATAACTGAGATTCCCCTACGTCAAAAGGATTGAAGAGGAGAACTAGATCTCTTGGATGATACTAGATGGATCATTTGGGAGAGGTATAAAAAGGAATATCAGAAGAAGAAAAAGCTTCAAGCTTTAGAGTCAAATCTCTATAATCTCTTAACATAATTAGCATCCCCACTTTCAGTAACAGTGCCCGAGGCCTCCACTTCTGGAACCCTGATTCCCTAGGGAGAAATTGATGATTTTGTTATCCATGTTATGCTTGAGTTATGTTATCAACCATTTTCATTACAGTAACTGTTATGTTATCTAAACACTCCCTAGGAGCCATGAATGTATCAACTAGTGATGATGGCCTCTTATAAGTTGATGAAGAAATAAAGATCACTTCTGGTACCATACTTGTAGTGTTCTCCTTCTTTGATTCAGCGAATCGCTTTCATGTTGTATGCTTTCAATGTCTTTTTCTCAAGGTTCCCTAGATTAGTGAAATGCTATCATTTTTCAATACTAACTTGTGTTTCAATTGATGATTAAACATATGTTAGGTATGGTTACTGGTTCTTTTCTTGAGCATGATTGATGTTGAAATGTGTTACTGACATGACTATAAGTAGATAAACTCACTAACCTGGGTCTATCTTTTAATGTTTCTTTGTATTTTAAACTCACTCCTTATAGGGAATCCTATATGTCAAACATCTCCTTGAAGATTCATGAGCACAAACCAACATGTCCCTTAAAAAGAAAATAGTCACATGCCCCACTGATCCCTTTCTAACACCATCATGACCTGACAATCAGGTGCTTGGAGGAAAGGAGGGTTTACCCTCTAGAAAACCTCTTTAGGAAAAGTTGGCCGATACTTTTGTATTCGGTGACAACCATTCCCTTATTGGTGAGACCATCACAAAAGTCCCATCAAAAGAAACTAGTCTAGAAGGAGGGCATGAGATTTCCTTCTTCAAAAGACTTTGAAACCATAGCTCTAGAGGGTTCCCCATGTAGTAGCTTTAGGAGCCAAGCTTTCCATTGTCTAGGGTTATTTTCACCTTCTAGATTTAATAGAATCCTTAGATCAACCCCAAAACCCTGAGAGATTTTAGAGCTTGGGCTCCCTACTCAAGGAAAGAAAACCCATAAGAAATAATAGGCCTCAACCTCTGCGTCTGGGTCTACCACTTTCTAGAGTACATTATCTCCCTATCCCAATACAAGAGAAACCCTATTCCCATAAACCCAATGGTCTCAATGGCTGTATATTTCAATAATACCGGTTCCCCTATGGGCAACTCCCTAACATAATACACTATCTCCCTCCCCATCCGGAGAAAATTTGTCCAAAATACAAGCACTCAGGTCCCCGAATGATATAAGAAAACCTACGTCAAGCCTACAAGGATGTCATGAATAGACACTAAATCCAACATGAAGATGTGGTCTGTCAGATGTTCCCGCTATCTTTGGGGGAAAATAAGCTAAAATGGTATTTAAACCTTTCGAATAACTCTATCAATAGCTAGAAGAACATCTAAGATGCCTTCTTGGCAGCCTTTTGGATACACATAGAGCCCTCTTGGTCCCACAACTAGTTTATTTCCACAAGAAAGGAACCGAATGAACTGCTGGCCACATTTAACCACCAGTTCCAAAGGGTGCTAAAAAGATGCACCAACCTCTTTGTCCCTTCAACAGAGGTAGAAATCCAAACCCATCTCAATGAATTGGATCCCTTTTTCACCATGCTCCTATGGAGAACCACTGCCCTGAATGAGAGGGATACCCTAGCTAAAGTCTACAGCCTTGCCCTAGAGTTATCCCAAAATCTAAACCACACCCTAGGTAGCATAGGGAAAATGTACCTTACATGAAATATCCTAGCAAAAGTGTATACCCCGAATGGTATAATCCTAGTTTAGCAATGGGTGCACCAATGATAAACCCAACACCCTGATATGTTTACCCTACCCAAGCCCATAAACCTACGACCCTTGAGTATGTACCATGGGCCCAGTCACAACAGCAAGTGCCCCAAAATTTGGGGGTCTCTTTCTTTCAAATAACTCCCGCAGCTGGACCATCAATGGGGGATCCCATTTTTTTTCAAATGATTACACCCAATGGATAGTCCAGCATAGCCCCCATAATGGTAACAAAACCACCTCCTCAATCATCGCAATGCGACCCAACAACCCAATTATTCACTGAGGTTGAATTGCTTCAGTGACTAGTCTCATCATTCACCATAGATATGGGACAACTAAAGATGGGACCTTCTACATCCTAGGGGGTTGGTCCTTCCCAGCACAAAAATATCTTCTCAAGACAATGAAATTCCTATAATTATGGACCCCAAAACTATAACCAAAATAATAACAGTAATGGGAATAACAATTTTCAGTCAAACAATCAATAATGGAACAACACAATAAATAATATAGGAGTGGTCCTAGGCCAAACAAGTCCTCAAGGAGTTACAACCTTTGGTCACTTAGCACATCTCACTTAATTTCACCCCTTGACCACCTAGTTTTCCCTACATGATACCGACACACACTCTGAGGTGAATTGTGCCATGCTAGAGAAGATCATCCAAATATCGCAATCAGATTATCAGCCGCATACTGGTCCAACACCTCCCAAGCCTCCATCAGAATCCCATAGTTCTGCTTTCGTGTGTGAAACTGTCTTCTTCAGAATCAAGGGGAACCAATATTGTTGAAATATGAAGCCATTGGGACTGTGGAGGCTGATTGGGGATGGGGAATTGGTATTTCAACAATACCAATTCCCAGAAAACTTCTAATGTATATTTGTGGACAACATCAAAACTCACACTAGTTTCTATTAGGTGGTATTTGAATGATTGTATGGGTTCCTTACAACCCCCTACAACATCAGAGTTTTAGTGTGATTATGGAAGGGTCCATGATGTTCTGCATCATCAATAACCCTAATAAATACCAAATATGACCAAGTATGACTGTTACAAGTGCAGATGTAATAAGTCACTTATGTGTATGTACTTGGATCAGAGTTTTGGCATGAATAGTGGGAGTGATTGTGAATTTTTGATCAGGGGAAGGATGTTCAAGAGGAGTAAGGAGTTTTCTCGAGTTGATATTGAAGAGGAAGTATAATGTATCTAGGCCTAGCCTTTGGGTACTTGGGACAAAGATGAAGGTTTATGGATGAAATTTTGTTGATGAAGAATGAGATTAGTCAAAGGTTCTTATAGTTTGACCCTACATGTTGAGGGTGTGATGATGTCATGAAGTCAATTATGAAGAGTGATATTGATGGTGGGAAGTATAGGTTGGTTATGGCTATGGAAGTTGAGAGGTGTGTGTAGGTGTTAGGGTGATCTGAACCACTATTCCTTCTACCTATTACTTCTTTGATCAAAAGATGCTATATCCTTGCTATCTCTTGATATTGAATATCTTTTATTAAGTTCCATCTTTTGTTATCTTGTTATCATAGTCTTGAAATTCCATCATTCCATATTGATTTAAAAGGGTTTTCAAGTCTTTTGAAAACAAGGGCATCCTACTCTTTGCCACAGTTAGGACTGCCCACATCCTAGGCCTTCTTCTTGTCAAATTTATTAATCACATATAGGGTTATGATATTTTTTGGGGTTACTTGGAAAAGAGATAATTTTGTGTTAACAAGCTATAATAGAAGAGGTTGTAATAGGTTTAAAATGAGTCTCATTTAGATAATGATTTTTCAACTTCTATAAGTCCCAATAAAAATTTAATTTAATTTTATCTTCTCATTGCTGATTGCTGATTTTGAATTGACTAAGTTTAATCCTTCAATGAATTGTTTAACTCTCTAGTCTAAATTGGATCCTCTTTTTCTGAATATTCTTATCTATTGGAGTTAGTTCATTTTCTAGATTGATATCTTATATTCCAGCTCTGTTCGTCTCTATTCTTTTTCAGCCAATGATTTTTATTGTTGGTTATATGTATGTGTTTCCATGGATTTCCTTGTTTGGTTTGAATATTTGTACAAAACTTAGATACTTTGGCATTGGTCACAGAGGTTGTTATATGTATTGTTGCCGTTGTTCATAATATTTATTATTGTTGTTGTTATATGTATTATTTTTGATGTTTGTAATATGTATTATTGTTGCTATTATATGTATTGTTGTTGTTTTTATATGTATTATTGGTATTGTTTGTTATATGGATTGATTGAGGGATATCATCCTTGTTTTAATAATCAAATGTGTAACAATTTTTTCATAACCTTATTTGTCTGATATGCGTGCATGGTAATGTAGTGTTTATATTTGTGGCTTTCATAATTACCTATGTAATATAATGTGTTTCTTTTCCTTTTTGGAGAAATGTATTGATAATAAGCTCAAAGAAGGGTATAAAGTTAGGGTGTTGGATCTATATGATGGTGATGTTGTGGGAATTGGGTGGCGATTCATTCTCTATCTATTTCTCATGCAGTCAATTTGAAAGGAATGAGAGATGCAAACGTAAACATTTTAAAGGTCACAAGTAATGTTCCTCTTGTTTATGAAGACAAAATAGATGGATCCATTCACTTGAAAGAGAAAGAGGGAATCTTCACACGGTGGCCACTAAAGTATTTGCAAAAAAATGCATAATTAAACATGCTTATCATGTACTAGATGTTGTTAGATATCTTGGCTCATTAAAACTTTATGCAGTGTTTTGAATGTGTTGTTTAAGGATCTTAGTTATCATGGTGTATTTGAAAGAGTCAGAAAATCTTAAGACAACTTTGATTAAGTTAGATATATACTCTAAGCTTTTACATTTTTGATTAAGTGAGATATATAATCTAAGATTTGACATCTATATATATTTGCATTAAGTTTTTTTTAATTGCAGATTACATTTATTTATTAGAATATTACATTAATATTATAATTCTAGCATGTTGTAGCTGTAATAACCAAATTTTTGTCTAGTAAAACCTAAGCCCTTGATCTTGATCAATTTTCCTAATTTAAAATCTAAATCCCTGTAAAAAAATTTACTCGACATAATTATGTAGAATAACCCTGAAAATCCCCTTTGCATAATTAAATCAAAAATAATTTTTTTAATATCAAGTTTATACTATGGTCTAATTTCTAGGGCTTGCATATTTATTTAATTTTTGTAATATTGCTTTCTATAAAAAGTTTCTACACTTTAATTAAAAAAACACATTCACACGTCTGCACATACTGAATCCTAATTAATTAGAAATTAAAGGAGATTTGTGCTTTCAAAATTTCTATTTTGTCTTATTCTACCTAACATTTCCTTTTCCTCTTAATCCTCACCACTCATTTCTACCTAACCTTGCATCTCCTTCATTCTCCTTTTGCCTCTTAATCTCAATCACATATTCTTTGCCACTTAATCTTAACCCTCTATTGTAGAGGCAAATTATTTCAAAGCTCTTCTCTCCATTGAACAAAGTATCCATAAGCAAGCATTCAAGAAAATTTCATTCTAGAGCACTTTTTGACATTCTTGAGCATTCTTAGAAATCTAGTTTACTTTCTTGCATTGTTTATCATAGCATAGTTTCTTGCATTTTCATTCTAGAATACTAGTTTCTTTGCATCCATTCTAGCTTAGTTTTTTCATTTTATAGTTGTTAATTTTGCATTGCATCATAGATTACTATTTCATTTTCTTAATCTAGTTCATTTCTATAGCTTACTTTTCATTATCATTCTTAGTTTAATCTTGCATTTCATAGCTTTACAATCCTCCTAGTTTACTTTACATTTCATCTTGAAACTCAAAGAAGATTGGGATCATCTTGTGAATATTCCATTTTGAGGTTTTCTAGTCATTAATTATATTGTCTCAATATGATGAGCACAATCTAAAACTAAAATCACTTCAAATAGGAAGCAATAATGGTGCAGGAGCACCCCAATAAAATCAACAAATACGTGATCATCAAAGTCCTAAGAACATCTAGTTTAGGTTAGATCTTCTATCTAGGCATCTAGACCAAATTGTAAGGCCTAGTCCCAAGATTGACATAACTATAAGCCCTTGGTCAACTATGGTCAAAAGTGGTTAAAAGGCCTAGAAACTTAGGATTTTTGTTATTTTCATGCTTTTAATGCTTTAGATCCATGTTGGATCAATAGATTAGGTCTAGACCAAGTTTGGTCTCCTAAAATGTAAAAATTGCAAAAATGTTGTAAAAGTTGCTTAGAAACTTTGACAACTTTTGCCAAAAGTTGTAACCAAAGCCCCAATGGTCATATGGTTTGAAATTCAGTTTTAACCAATGGGGGACACCTTCATAAGCCCTGACAGGTGGGTGGAAGGTAAGGAATATGTAATTTGGCAATTTGAATCAATAAAAACATAACCATTTCTCTGCAAATCCGATTATCAGAAAGCTTGTACGGACGTGTACGGGGATTGAGCATGAAAGTCTAATAATTTTGGTTACCTTTGTGAGTTTTCTTTACTTGTGTTTGATCGCATGTACTGATCTTTTAGAAGTTGAAAGTTATTCAAGTTTTGTCCTGAGTTTTCCGGATTAAGACCCTGAACCAGGGTTCCAATTGGTCTTGTGTGTCCTAATCAATTCCATCATGGGAATCTAATGCCCCTTGGTGGAATTAAAGTTTTATCTATGTATGTTCAAATTATGTAGGTTAGAGGTGGTAATTTGCAGGGAAATGACTTCGTCATGATGCCCTAGGTGTACATCTCTATGTGTGCACCTTCAGAATTCAGACACCAGTCCACACAAATCACTATTGGAGAATCACTAGGCCCTGTGCCCTGGTATCTAGAAGACTCTTATGTACCCTCACATGATCCAAGTATTGGATTTGGAATTGGGTGTACCGACGGGGTACCTGTAGTGCAAATCTAGCCCAATTAGGCCTAAGCCCAAGGGAAAATTAGCATTCCATTGTGTCTTTCACTCATAATTAGGTCTTACGCCCTTATCATGTTGTGTTAGGCCCAAAAGGGTACCCAAATATATGATTTATTGACAAGTTTGTGTGGAACTATGTGATCGCAATCAATATTAATGCTCCTGGAAGGCTACAAGCCTAAAACTGGATTAGTAAGGCTAACATACCCAAATTGTTGTCTTTGTTGAATATAAGAAGTTGTGCTCTTGTGTTAGGAACCTAAATAGACCAAGGAAAGATGTGTGGTCACCCATGGTTCTGATTATGACATTTGGGGAAGTTTTGTGCAGAACAACTTAAGTGTCTGGTTGCCGACTAGTGATTAGTTAGACTTGGAAGACTTGATAGGTCTCAGTGATTGAGTACCCTATAGATTAGGTTGGGATAACCTAGAAACAAGTCATTTCCTACACTTGTGATAAGTGTGAGAGGCACTCATTTTTGGAAAACTTTCTTGCAGTTTCTACCTTGAATCCTTTGAGGTTTTGTTGAGGGACTAGTTTGGTCCTTGTTCATGCTTCTGGCTGCCCGCTTTGCATCAAATAATCTGCTTTCAAACATTTCTTTGTTTATTTCATGTTCTTACTAGATTATGAAAATTTGATGTAATGGTTTATTGAAATGTGTGATTTGTAGGTCTAGAGCATCACATTTTTATCACACACATCTTTGGCACCCATAGTGGGGCTCACATCCCTAATTTTCCTTCATTTTATTTACACTTTTTAGATTTTCTAACCTTGCATAGTTATTTTATCTATGTTTTTCAAGGCTAACCCTTGTGCAGGTTGAGTTGAAGACAAAGATCAAATGCCATGGAAAGGTATGTAATCTACTTATAGATTCTAGTTCAACTGAAAATCTTGTATCTTGTGAAATGGTTGAAAAGTTAAACCTCCCTAACAAGCCACACCCTTGCCCCTATCATGTCTCTTGGCTAACAAAAGGCCAACAAACTCTAGTAATAGAACAAGCATGGATAGAGTTCTCAATTGTAGACTTTAAGGACAAAGTTCTTTGTGATGTGGTTGAAATGGATGCCTCACACATCTTTCTAGGTAGGCCTTGGAAATTTGATGTAGATGCCATACACTATTGTAGGAAGAACACCTACTCCATCAGCAAGGATGGGAAAACTTTTACCATGAAGCCCCTTCTTGATAGAAAATATGAAAAAGAACCTACTATCATCATCATGGGAGAGAAATAAATGTTAAAAACATTGAAGGAACCTAATACTAAAGCCTTTGTCCTAATCTCCAAACCCAAAGACAACATGAAGTCTGACCAAAAAGATCCTATACCAAGAGAAGCTATGAAACTACTGGAAAAGTATAGAGATGTCACTACTAGTGACCTACTCACAAGTCTCCCTCCCTTAAGAGATATCAGTCACCAAATTGACTTGATACCTAGTTCCTCTCTACCTAATAAGGTCCCATATAAAATGACACCATTGTAGCATGTAGAGATTGCAAAGCAAGTTGGACAACTATTGGAAAGAGGACTCATTCAAAAGAGTCTCAGTCCATGTGCAGTGCCATCAGTTCTAGCCCCTAAAAAGGATGGCAAATAAAGGTTATGTACTGATAGTAGGGCCATCAACAAGATCACCATAAGGTATAGATTCCTCATGCCAAGGATTAAGGATCTATTGGATCAACTAGGAGGTGCTTGCTACTTCACCAAGATAGACTTAAAGTTTAGATACCATCAAATTAGGATCAAACTAGGAGATTAATGGAAAACAACATTCAAGACTACTGAAGGTTTGTTTGAATGGTTAGTAATGCCCTTTGGCTTAAGCAATGCTCCTAACACTCTTATGAGCCTTATGAATGAGATATTCATTTAGTTTATTGGAAAATTTGTTGTTGTTTACCTTGATGACATACTAATATTTAGTCATAGCAAGGAAGACCATCTTGATAATGTGGAACAGGTATTACGAAGAGTTCATCAACACAAGTTGGTAATCAACTTTGAGAAGTGCATGTTTATGAGGAAGGAACTTGTGTTCTTAGGATTTGTGATCTCACAAGGTACCCTCAAGATGGACCCTAAGAAGGTAGAAGAAATCATCAACTTGCCTCCACCAAAGAATCAAGGTGATGTAAGAAGCTTCCATGGACTTGCAACTTTCTATAGAAATTTCATCAAAATTTTTAGTCATGTGTGTGCACCGATGCTTGAAACCATTAAAGGAGGAAAGAAAACTAAGTTTACATGGACAAAGGAAGAAAATGATGCATTCCAATACTTGAAGAATAGGGTTTCCCAATATCCTATCTTGGTCCTCCTTGATTTCAACAAAGTCTTCACCGTGGAGACAGATGCTAGCAATTTGGCTATAGGTGTAGTCCTAAGTCAGGAAGGTAGGGAAGTTGTCTTTTTCTCAGAGACACTAAATGAGGCCAAAAGGAAATACTCTACATATGACCTAGAGATTTATGCCATGGTCCAAACCCTCAAGAAATGAAGGCACTATTTGATCCCAAAGGAATTTGTGGTATATACTGATAACCATGCATTAAGCTTCCTTAATTCACAAGAAAAACTCTCTGTCAGACATCTGGAATGGGTAGAATAGTTGGAGGACTACACTTTCAACATTAAGCATAAGAAGGGTGTAATAAACAAAGTTGTTGATGCCCTTAGTAGAAGGGTTGGTCTGATTGAAGAAATACAACTACAAATTGTGGGAGTTGAGTTTCTCAAGCACCTATACCCTGTTGACCCTAATTTTGTAGATATATATCAAATTTGCACAAAGAAGGTTGGAAGATACCATACTGACTTTTTTGAATATCTAATTTAGAATGGAATCCTATTCAAAGGAGCTCAACTATGTATACCAAAATGTTTGACGAGGACAAATATAATTAGGGAAAAGCACTGTGGTAGCCTAGGAGGTCACTTTGGCATTGATAAGACAATAGACATGGTAAGGATAAGTTATTTTTGGCCTAAAATGAACAATGATGTTAAGAAGTTCATAGAAACTTGCACAATATGTCAGCAAGCTAAAGGTGTGTCAACTAATCAAGGACTATATCAACCCTTACCAATTCCCTCTAGACCATGGGAGTCCATCTCAATGGATTTTGTAATGGGGTTTCCTAAAATAAAGCAAGGCTTTGATAGTGTTTTTGTAATAGTGGATAGGCTTAGTAAAATGGTCCATTTTGTACCATGTAAAAGCACAAATGATGCTTCCCACATTGCTCATCTTTTCTTCAAAGAGGTAGTTAGGATCCATGGTCTACCCCAGACAATTGTATCTGATAGGGATGTAAAGTTCCAAGGCCATTTTTGGAGGACACTCTTCAAGAAATTTGGAACAAATCTTACCTATAGCTCTACCTATCACCCACAAACAGATGGGTAGACTGAAGTAGTAAACAAATCCTTAGGCAATCTCCTAAGATGACTAACCAAACAATATGCTAAGAGTTGGTATACACTCCTACCCTAGGGAGAGTTTGCATTTAAAGATTCCATGAATAGGTCAACCGGAAAAACCCCATTCCAAGCAGTATATGGTCTTCATCCCAAAGGACCATTAGACCTGATAGAACTACCATCTGACTTCAAAGTCAATGCTCAAGGCCAAGAACTAGAAGAACTCATCACAAAGGTGTAGCATGAGGTCAAAGAAGCATTGCAAAGATCCAATTTGAAGTACAAGGAACATGCTGATAAGAGAAGAAGGGAGATCCACTTCAAAGTAGGAGACAAGGTTTGGGCATTTCTGAGGAGAGAGAGACTACCTAAGGATAGATACTCTAAAATTCATATGAAGAAAGTAGGACCCTACAGTATACTAAAAAAAATGGGTGAGAATGCTTATGAGATCTCTCTTCCCCTAACCTTGCAAATCTCCCCAATATTCAATGTTGCAGACCTCACCCCCCACAAAGCTATAATAGATTCAATGACTGAATAAGGTGAGGAAACAAACATCAATGATGAAGACTATGTCACAAATCTTCCTCAAAGGAAACCAATAGAGTTAGAAGAAATATTGGACACTAAGTTGCTGAAGTAAACCAGAACCAAGAAGTATATGTAGTAATTGTCAAATGGAAAGGGCTCCCCAACATAGATGCAACTTGGCTGACCAAAGACCAAATCAAGCAACATGGGACTTCAGTGGAACAGTTAACCTCAAGTAGGAACTTGAGTTTTAAAACTCAAGGGGATTATGGTGTAGGAGCACCCCAATAAAATCAACAAATAAGTGATCATCAAAGTCCTAAGAACATCTAGTTTAGGTTAGATCTTCTATCTAGGCATCTAGACCAAATGGTAAGGCCTAGTCCCAAGATTGACATAACTATAAGCCCTTGGTCAACTATGGTCAAAGGTGGTTAAAATGCCTAGAAACTTAGGATTTTTGTTATTTTCATTCTTTTAATGCTTTAGATCCATGTTGGATCAATAGATTAGGTCTAGACCAAGTTTGGTCTCCTAGTATGCAAAAATTACAAAAACGTTGTAAAAGTTGCTTAGCAACTTTGACAACTTTTGCCAAAAGTTGTAACCAAAGCCCCAATGATCATATGGTTTGAAATTTAGTTGTAACCAATGGGGGACACCTTCATAAGCCCTTACAGGCAGGTAGAAGGTAAGGAATATATAATTTTGCAATTTGAATCAATAAAAACATAACCATTTCTTTGCAAATCTGATTATCAGAAAGCTTGTATGGACGTGTACGAGGCTTGAGCATGAAAGTATGATACTTTTGGTTACCTTTGTGAGTTTTCTTTACTTGTGTTTGATCGCATGTATTGATCTTTTAAAAGTTGAAAGTTATTCAAGTTTTGTCCCAGGTTTTCCGAATTAAGACCCTGAACCAGGGTTCCAATTGGTCTTGTGTGTCCTAATCAGTTCCACCATGGGAATCTGATGCCCCTTGGTGGAATTCAAGTTTTATCTATTTATGTTCAACTTATGTAGGTTAGAGGTGGTAATTTGTAGGAAAATGACTTCTCCATGATGCCCTAGGTGTACATCTCTATGTGTGCACCTTCAGAATTCAGACACTAGTCCACACAACTCGCTATTGGAGAATCATGAGGCCCTATGCCTTGGTATCTAGAAGAATCATATGTACCCTCACATGATCCAAGTATTGGATTTGGAATCAAGTGTACGAACGGGGTACCTGTAGTGCAAATCTAGCCCAATCAGGCCTAAGCCCAAGGGAAAATTAGCATTCCATTGTGTCTTTCACTCACAATTAGGTCTTACGCCCTTAGCATGTTGTGTTAGGCCCAAAAGGGTACCCAAATATATGATTTATTGACAAGTTTGTGTGGAACTGTGTGATCGCAATCAATATTAATGCTCTTGGAAGGCTACAAGCCTAAAACTGGATTAGTAAGGCTAACATGCCCAAATTGTTGTCTCTGTTGAATATGAGTAGTTGTGCTCTTGTTTTAGGAACCTAAATAGACCAAGGAAAAGTGTGTGATCACCCCTAGTTCTGATTATGACATTTGGGGAAGTTTTGTGCAGAACAACTTAAGTGTCTGGTTGCCGACTAGTTATTAGTTGGACGTGGAAGACTTGATAGGTCTCAATGATTGAGTACCCTATAGATTAGGTTGGGATAACCTAGAAACAAGTCATTTCCTACACTTGTGATAAGTGTGAGAGGCACTCATTTTTGGAAAAATTTCTTGCAGTTTCTACCTTGAATCCTTTGAGGTTTTGTTGAGGGACTAGTTTGGTCCTTGTTCGTGCTTCTGGCTGCCCACTTTGCATCAAATAATCCACTTGCAAAAATTTCTTTGTTTATTTCATGTTCTTACTAGATTATGAAAATTTGATGTAATGGTTTATTGAAATGTGTGATTTGTAGGTCTAGAGCATCACATTTTTATCACACACATCTTTGGCGCCCATAGTGGGGCTCACATCCCTAATTTTCCTTTGTTTTATTTACACTTTTTAAATTTTCTAACCTTTCATAGTTGTTTTATCTATGTTTTTCAAGGCTAACCCTTGTGTAGGTTGAGTTGAAGACAAAATCCAAGGGTTTTTAAAGATTTGATTATATCTCACAAACAACTTGGAGTTTTGGTCTAAATATTTTTACTGTAGGTCAGGGATGTTTCAGATGTGTCTTAGTCCAAAAATCAGATTTTTTTGATCACTTTTCTATGAGTTAAATTATTTATTTATTATTTTTCATAAAAATTCATTTCTGGTTGCAAATTAGAGAATTTTTTTAAAAAATTTTATTTTCGTGAAGGTCTAAGAATTCTACAGGGGGTGTGTTCTTTCTGTTTTTAATTTGAATGAAATATAAGAGTTCAAAAACTCAATCTTTAAAAATTGGTCTGTTTTCATAAATTTGGTCTGTAAGGCACAAATAAGGGAATATTGCTAAAATTTTTACATTTTTGGAAAGCTCAGATTTTTAGCTTCTTTGCATTTCTAAATTTGGGGCCAAAATTATAGCAAACAAATCACTTGTTGACTAGGTCAAAATAAAAAAAATAAAAAATAAAATTAACTTATAATCTTCATGACGAGCTTGCATTTTTATTTGTAAATAGTATAATGCACCATAATATCACTTTACTTTTGTGGGAAATAGGTCCTATTATGAGTCTCAATTTCATGTGAAATCCACTTTTTAATGTTGGCATTATCATCTTTTTCATGATTTCACATGCTTGATTTGAGTTTGTGATTGTAGGATATTTGACCAAGATAATTCCATTAAACTACTAACACATTATTTTGTAGGATGCTTGAAAAAAGACTTAAAATCATTCAAACTACTAAAATTGTGGTTTTGTAGGTTATCTTGGAGATACAAATAAAAATTGTGTCTTGGTTAGCTATTTTTTCCCTTAGGAACATAGTCTAATTAGGAATGTTGATTTCTTATCTAATTGGGTAGTAGGAGAGTATGCTCTTTCCTCTTTAAGGGGAAATTAGAAACCTAGATCTACTTATTTTGGTCATTAGAAAGGGATCTTGTTTAATTAATGTATATTTTTTGTGTTTGGGAGAAGCCATTGAAGTAAGATAGTATGCTATTTTCCTTCAAGGAAAATTAGAAATATAAACCTTCCTTGGTTATTCATTTTTATTTTAAAATATTACCTTTAGAGGGCCTGCTTAGAGAAAGATCTTTTGGGAACAACCCAAGTGGGGAACAAGAGAAAATGGCTAGTCCACCCCACTATAATCAAAATCTTCCTTCAATCCAAAGAGAGAGAAGACTTGGCTATTATTTACTTCCAATGCTTCTTCATGTGTAGGGCCTAGTTGCCTCAATCTTGCTAAGGAATACTACACTCGTATAGGCGCTTGTAGGGCCATCTTGGTCTCAATCTTGTTTACAAGACTACAAGGGTAGTACATCCAAATTTTATAGGGAAAAGATGTCTCAATATTTCTTGCAAGACTACATTTTTGGGTTATTGTAGGGCTATAGGCCTCAATTCTGCTTGCAAAACTACAAGGGGTAGTCATGAACATAGACCCTTAATAGATACCGTAGGATTTAGAGGCCAACCATTTTAACTGTGTGACTTCTTTTGTGAAAGGATTGATCCAATTGGGCTACCCATATCACCCCAATATTACTCACCATATGTTCTCCCTTGGATGACAAGGCTTGAATGTGGCAATGTGGAAAGACATGTGCTGCAAGCATTGATCTATTCCAATTGATCCATAACTTGCATAGTCCTAGGAAAGGAAATTCAACCACTTTATTGTGGGGCTAAGAGAATCAAGTTGTGGGAAAATGTTGGAACACTTCCCTTTTTTACCTTAGGTAGAGTGTGTTTTATGTATCTTCAATTGTGTTGAGACCCATGGAAATCTTGTGGACATACACAAGCGCTATTGCATAAAACTTTGAAACTAGGACTCCACATGGTCTTGTCTCCCCAAGGTTTCTTTGTCCCTTGGTGGATTGCTTGAAAATTTTTTGTTTGGTCACAATTCTTGCAACATTGAAACACATCCCTACCAACTTGACAGGTGCAATATCCAATTTCAACTTCCAAGGGTTCCTAAATACTCCTATTGATTTCCAAGCTTTCCTAATTGGGCCCTATTTGATCCCATTTGATCCTAAGACAATCCTAATCACACTAAGAGGATCTTACAAGATTATTTTGGCTTTCATACTTTCCCTAATTTGACCATAGGTTTCCTATACCCTCTTTTTTTGTAGTTTCCCTCTTGGACTTTTATCACCTAGCTATTGGTTTAGTCTTACATCCTAAGTTGTGATTGACACTATCTAATTTGACTCCAAAATTGGTCTTAGGCTATTCTCTTCTCAACCTACTATTGAATTTAATTCTTCCTTATCCCTAATTTTCTTCGTGAAGTAATCTAGTGGACCATTGATCTCGTGGATACAATAGTTTCTTAATTCATTGCTTCATACACTTTGAGGTTCTTACTGATCCTAATCTATCTAAATCTATCCTAATATTCTATCAGACTATGATCAAACTTTACTATGAGTGTTAAAAGGTACTCAGACCTCATATCACACCTCAAACTAAGTTTACATAGTCTCTCATCAACTTTTCTTATCTACCTATCCTTTGGATCAACCAATACTTTGGATTGTTTGGACCTTGAATCTAATTACTCAAGTTGAAACTTTTTTGTGTTCACTTGGATAATTTCATGCTAGTCTTTACCCATATTTAGTATCAACTAGCTAAGGATAAGAGTCCTAAATTTTAATTTTAACCCTCTACCTCAAATTTAATCAACCTACCACACCCAATCCATCTATTTTCCAAGCTTTACATAACACCTTGCACAGACCTTTCCAAATGCCCTTTTCAGGACCTTTCCACTCCACCATATACCAAAAAAACTTGTTTGACCAAACTGAGAAGACTCCTGAGATTAATCACACTAGTCATACCAATATGGCTGATCATAATGACAATGATAGACTCCACCATGACTCAGATGATGAGGTTATTGAGGAAGAAATTTGAAAGTTCCAAGAGGACAAAGGCTTCCTAAAACTCCTACATGCTGTCCTAGAGAATTATAATTAAGACAAGTACTTCACACTCCTTTCATCCCAAGGAGTTAAATTACCCACAAAATTTGACATTGAAGGCCTCATTGAGAAATAGGAAGAGTCCCCTATGATGGCCTTAACTAGACAACTCCAAGATCTTAAGTGGGAGCTCATGAAAATGAAGAAATCTAATGAGACTTCATCTAACAAATATTCTCTTGAGAATATATTTCCCTTTCCTTTTGATAAGAACCTCTCTCTATATGACACCATTTCCACCCAAAGTTGAGATGCCAAAATATGACAAGTATGATGGTAGTGGTGACCCTCAAGACCATGTTAGGGAGTTTTGCACCCTTAGTATGGAGTTCATTCACAAATTAAAATACCTCATGAGACAATTTCCTAGAAGTCTTGGTGGCCAGGCCATGTATTAGTTCATGTCTCTCGCACTTGGTATCAAGAGCTTTGATGAGATGGTCTGAAAGCATCCATCATTACTCCTATAACATACAACACCCCATCACCATGCTAGACCTTTTCAACACCAAGCAAAGAGTGGGTGAACCTTTTATCACTTTCCTTCAGTGATGGAGGAAGATGTTTTCTAGATATCCAAGGAATATTCCTAAGATGGAAAAGATTGACATTTTTGTAAACAAAGTGGTTTATAAAATGAACTATTCTCTACAAGTCCAAATCCATTCCTCTTTTGATAAACTTGTTGAATATTCCTTTAGGGTACAGGATGTCATAGTCCACAAGGGTGATATCACTTTACAAAAAGAGCATAAATTCTCTAAAAAGGACCAGAAAAAATGGTGGAATAAAACAAAGAATGTTGTCAATGATGGAATTATTTCTACAACCTCATCCAAGTCTAGGGAGCAATCCTTCAACCTCACCACCAATATCCAAGTTGCAAAATCTTAGGTTAATTCCTCTCCTAATCCTAAATATAATTCAAATTAGAATAAGGATAAACCTTGGGTTTATAGACCTAAAATAACCTTCACTCCCATAGGATATCCATTAGAGGATTGCTACGAATAGTCCCAAGAGATAACTAAGAGGGGGGGGGGGGGGGTTGAATCAGTTATCTACAAGTTTCACTTATTTATCCAATTAAATATACTTAAACATAAAGCATAAACATAATGAAAGAGCACTTGAACATGACACCAATATTTTGGTTACGGGGAAACCCAAATAGGTAAAAACCCCGGTGGGAATTGACACCCACTAATATTCTACACTTGTGTATTGTGATCCTTGTTAGAAGATCCTTAACCTTGTTAGGAGTTGCTTTATAATATATTTAGTATAGTAGACTTGGTCAAGGGTTGGACCCTATTAGGAGTCTTTTACAATAGTCCCTGTTAGGGGAGAGTACGCATTGTCTGAGAGTACACTGCTCAAAAGGGGTGAAGGCTACAACCTTTTGAATAATAGATACACACTATATCTGGATCTTGGTGAACTACGCTTAGAACTTCTATCTAGATTAGTTCCAATGTATAGGAAAAAACTTTACTTGGTCACATATACTTTCTTCTGATGGCTCAACACTTCGCACACTCTGCTCTACTTTACACAATCAACTCTGAACCACACTCAAGCAATCACAAATGACTACCTATAAATATCTTTCCTCTAAATGATATAATCAAGTCGGCCTATTAGAACCAACTTGAAATCATATTAGAGAAGCCATAAAAAAATCCAATAATAATTCAGCCAGCTCTACTAAGCACGCAACATATTTTGGGACTTGTCCAATAAGATAATTGTAGACGCATGCTACACACTGTCGGCTCTACCAAAATAATTGTATATTTCTCCTCAAGCTGAATTAATTCATGTGCTCTTCAATAAACATCACTAAATCTTCTCCAAGCTTAAATCCAAGGGCGCATACCAAAATAATTGGTGCAACTCTAGAACCAATATAATCTCTATCGGCTCTTCTGAACAAACACAGGAAATTGCTACAGCTGAATAGCGACTACATAAATTCACTTCTACTGATCATCAGATACTACATCCATGAATGTAAAATCACTAATATGTCTTCATCATATATCCAAGTGTGCAAGGCTCCATGATAGTGTACAGACAACCATACACAAAACACTGCCTGTTACTCTATTAGAAACACTGCTGGCACAAGCTGCTATATAACTGGCTGTACTAATAGTTAACCTTTGCACCCATGATGTCATGCTGATATCATGTCCATGCTACATATACTAAAATCTTACTACATAAGACTTCCATGCATGCTACTTTCCTTATGTTCTCATTAATGACAAACATACAGTCAGTACTGGCTTGCTGGCAAATCTCCAACAATCTCCCCCTTTGGCATTGATGCAAACATATGGAATGAAAAACTCCACCAATCCAAATGAATAATTATTTTATAACATTCTCCATTTCCTCTTCAAGACTCCCCCAAAGATGAGTCCTCCATCTGCTTCAATATTGTTCAACATTCTCCATTTCCTCAATTTAACTGCTGACATAACTGAATGTTGCTTCCCCTTAGTATAGTACTTCTCCTTTTACTCCTATTTTTCATGAATATATATTAATCCCCCTTTGACATCAATGGAAAAGTGCACCAAATAGTTTAAGCACTGGTACTACTCTAGAAGTAGAGTAGTCAACCATCCATCAGTCCTTGAGGACTGATGCTTTTCCTTCTGTCTTCTAAGCAGACTCAGGGAAGGGAATTACTCCCATCTTTTCCCTGAGATACTCAAAAGTATCCTTAGGAAAGGGTTTTGTGAATATGTCTGCTAAGTGATCCTTAGTACTTACATTGTCTAGCTTGACTTCTTTCTCTGCCACTTTCTCTCTTAGGAAGTGATACTTGATCTCAATATACTTTGTCTTTGCATGCATCACAGGGTTCTTTGACATATTGATAGTGCTAGTGTTATCACAGTGAATAACAATAGGATAATCAATCTAAATTCCAACATCCTTTATCATCTACTTGATCCAAACAATGGTAGAAAAATTCAAGGCTGTTGCAACATACTTTGCTTCTACTGTTGATTGAGAAATATAGTTTTATTTCTTGCTTGTCCAAGTGACAAGTCTATCACCAAGAAACACTGCTCTACCTGATGTACTCTTCCTTTCATCAACACATCTTGCCCAATCAGCATCAATGTACACATGAAGCTCAACATTTTTTGAAATAGGATATCATAGACCATAGTCTATAGTGCCTTACAGATACCTGAATATCCTTTTTACTACCATGAGGTGACTTTGTTTAGGCTTTACTAAAAAGCTTCCAACTATGCCAACTATATTGGAAATGTCTGGTCTGGTCTGAGTAAGATAAATAAGTTTGCCAATCATAGACTTGTACAATGTTGTATCTACTACTAATGAGTCATCTTCTTTTGTAAGCTTGCATCCAATTATCATAGGTGTCCCTACTGGCTTACAATCATCCATATTGAATTTCTTCAATATATCCTTCACATAATTTGATTGATTAATGAAAATTCCTTTGTCTATCTGTTGTACATTCAATCCCAAAAAGTATTTGAAAGGTCTAATCATGCTCATCTCAGATTCACTCTACATCTCTTTAGCAAATTCAGCACTGAGTTTGTCATTACCTCCAAAGATAATGTCATCAAAAAATATTGCTACAAGTAGTAGTCCTTTAGATGTCTCTCTTATGAATAGGTTACAATCTGCTACTCCTTTCTTGAATCCAATTTTTGGTAGATACCCATCAAGTCTCTCATACCAAGCCCTAGGGGCTTGCTTAAGTCCATAGAGGGCTTTCTTCAATTTACATACCATATCAGGTCTATTTGATAGAGTAAATCCTTCAGGCTACTCAATATATACTTCTTTTAATTCACCATCCATGAATGCTGACTTGACATCCATTTGATAAACTTTGTAGTTTTTGAATGTTGCATAAGCTAGAAACAACTTAATAGCTTCTAATATGCTCGCTGGTGCAAATGTGTCTGAATAATCAATGCCTTCTCTTTGCACACATCCCTTACATACTAACCTTGCTTTATTTCTTACTACTATACCATCTTCAATCATCTTGTTTCTAAATATCCACTTTGTTCCAATCACATTCTCATCACTAGGTCTTGGGACTAGTTACCAAGTGTCATTCTTAATAATCTGATCAAGTTCTTCTTTCATAGCATTATGCCAATTTGAATCATTACATGCATCTTCAACACTTAAGGGTTCAATCTGAGATAGTAAGCATACCACCTCATTGCTAGTTGAGTTATTTTCTTGTGATCTTGTTAAGACTTTGCCGCTCTGATCTCCAATGATGTCTTTCTTAGAATGGTTTCTAGATGTAAACTTTTGAACTTTAGGTGATGCAAACTCATCAACCTTAGGAGTTTCTTCTTCGCTTGTCTCAAGGTCATTGAATAACACATTAATACTATCAAACATTTCTTCAATAACCATCTCACTAGTGGAGGGTCTGGGTTCTTCTTCAATCTTGGGTGAGTAATCATGATATCTTTCTTGAACCATAAACTTTTCATCAATATTAACATGAGCACTTTCAATGATCTTTTTCAATCTTAAATTGAAACATCTATAATCTTTTCTTTTAGTAGAGTAACCAAGAAAAATACCTTCATCACTTCTTGCATCAAACTTGCCTACTGCTTCATCCCTCTTGATGTAGTACTTACTTCCAAAGATTCTGAAGTATTTTACTATGGGAACATTACCAAACCATAGCTCATATGGTGTTTTTTCAGTGCTAGGCCTCAATTGAATTCTATTGATGGTGTAGATTGCTGTATTAACCGCATCTCTCCAATAGGTGTGAGCAACTTTTCCTTCAATCATGATGGTGTGCGCTATATCAAGGATGATCCTATTCCTTCTCTCTGTAATTCCATTTTGTTGAGGGGTTCTAGGTGCACTCAACTTCCTCTTTATGGCATATTCTTTGCAGTGCTCATAGAATCCATCAGAGGTGAATTCTCCTCCTCTATCCAATCTCAGACATTTTATCTTTAGTCCAGATTCATTCTCAACCTTAACTTTTAATATCTTGAACTTTTCAAATGCTTTTGACTTATCTTTCAAGAACACAACCCACATCATCCTATTATAATAATCAACAAACAAAATGAAATACCTTTCACCATAGTATGATCTTGTTTGAGTTGATCCACATAGGTTTGTATGAATTAGATCCAGCTTGTTCTCTACTGAATTTAGCTTGCTCTTGAATGAGTTTCTCACATGTTTTCCCATCACACATTCCTTGCATATAGTATCAAATAGCTTGGCTATGCAAGGTAGATCTCTTACCACCTTTACATTTCTTATCTTTACTATGTTATCAAAATTGATATGACATAGTCTTTTATGCCACAACCAAGTGTCATCTACTTTAGCAAAAAAACAACTTTCCTCTGAATTGAGTTGGAAAACATTACCTTTAGTTTTTGAGCCTGATGCAATCATAACACCATCCTTGTTGTTAATGATGCATTTGTCATTTTTGAACTCCAGTTGATAACCTTTTCCAAGTAACTGCCCAACAATAAGAAAGTTATGTTTCAAACCATAAACATAAAGAACATCATCAGTAATATTCTTTCCATCCAAGGTAATGGCTCCTCTACCAATGATGGGTTTAGGAGTGTTATCTCCAAATATAACCATGCCACCATTGTATTTGTCTAGATGAATAAATCTATCTTTATCACCTGTCATGTGATGTGAACAAGTACTATCTATAATCTAGTCTGTCCTTATATCAGCTTAGGAAATAAATGATAGCTCTTGTTTCTCTTTCCCATCTTCATGATCTATCTTATTGTTCATCCAATTTCTTCTTCAGCTGAATCATCATCTGAGACTCCATCTCCAACATAGTAACATTCCTTAGAGAATTTAGGCTTGTAGTCATTTTTGAACTTTCTAGCTCTTAAGGGACATTTAGATGCAGTGACCAATCTTATTACATGAAAAGCATTTAAATGGAAATTGACCTTCATATTTTCCTTTTCCTTTCTTCTCTCTTTTGGAAATCATAGCAATGAAATCATCTTTTATTTTTTCTTCATCATCATCATCAAAATTACTAGAAGTGTTTGTAGATTTCTTACCATGAACTGTTGCTTTGAAGGTTGTCTCACTTTTAGGTCATGTCTTCAATCTTGAATTCTCAAAAGTTGATATTTTGTTGATCAAGGTCTCTCTCTTGAAATTTGATGTAAGCTGCATGGTCTCATCAAGGATGTTGATCTTGTTTTCATAGTGGAGTGAGAGTAGTCATTAATTTGTCCATGATGTCTTCCTTTGAGATCTCTCCACCATTGTTCTTGATTCCAACAATTGCTTCATTGATCCTTTGATTGTAATCTTTGATGTTTTCTTCAAGAAGCATCTCTAATGCATTGTATCTTTTCTTCCATGTTTTTCTGCATGCATATTTTTCTTGTTTGTCTCCTTCAAATATGTCTTCTAGGTACTTCCATATTTTGTGGGCTGTATCTACCTTCTTTATTTCTGAAAACTCACTATCAGAAAGGGCACTGATAAGGGCTTCTTTGGCTATTGCATTCTGATGAAACAATTCCTTTTTCTTTTTAGTAGCATCATCCTTAGCAAGGTCTTCCAAGGTAGGGATCTTGACTTCTTTGATAGTTACATCAAAAACTTGAAAAGCAATGCATTGCAAATGAGTCACCATTTTGTTCTTCCAATCAAGATAATTCTCTCCATCAAACTTAGGACTTTCTTTTCTAAAGTATGCCATCTGATCAACCTCAAGCTGTTAAAATTTCTCTTCGAGGCACCAAGCTTTGATACCAGTTGTTAGGAATAGTCCCAAGAGATAACTGAGAGGGGGGGGGGGGAATTGGTTATCTACAAGTTTCAATTATTTATTCAATTAAATATAATTAAACATAAAGTATAAACATAATGAAAGAACACTTGAACACAACACCAATATTTTGGTTACGGGGAAACCCAAATAGGTAAAAACCCCTATGGGAATTGACACCCACTAATATTCTACACTAGTGTATTGTGATCCTTATTAGAAGATCCTTAACCCTATTAGGATTTTCTTTACAATATATTTAGTACAATAGATCTGGTCAAGGGTTAGACCCTATTAGGAGTCTTTTGCAATAGTCCCTATTAGGGGAGAGGACACACTATTCGAGAGCACACTACTCAAAAGGGGTGAAGGCTACTACCTTCTGAATAACAGATACATACTATATCTCAATCTTGGTGAACTATGCTTAGACCTCCTATTTGGATCAGTTCCAATGTATAGAAAAAAACTTTACTTGGTCACATAGACCTTCTTCTGATGGCACAACACTTCGCACACTCTGCTCTACTTTACACAATCAACTCTGAACCATACTCAAGCAATCACAAATGACTGCCTATAAATCTCTTTCCTCTAAATGATATAATCAAGTCAGCCTATTAGAACCACCTTGAAATCATATTAGAGAATCCATAACAAACTCCAATAATAATTTAGTTGGCTCTACTAGGCATGCAACATATTTTGGGACCTGTCCAATAAGATAATTGTAGATGCACGCTACACACTGTCAGCTCTACCAAAATAGTTGTGTCTTTCTCCTCAGGCTGAATTACTTCATGCACTCTTAACTAAACATCACTAACTCTTCTCCAAGCTTAAATCCAAGGGCACATACCAAAATGATTGGCACAACTCTAGAACCAATATAGTCTCTGTCGGCTCTTCTGAACAAACACAAGAAACTGCTATAGGTGAATAGAGACTACATAACTTCACTTCTACTAATCATCATGCACTGTGTCCATGAATGCAACATCATTAATATGTCTTCATCATATATCCAAGTGCACAAGGATCCATGATAATTTTACAGACAACCATACACATAACACTGCCTGCTACTCTGTCAGGAACACTGCTAACACAAGCTGCTATATAACTATCCATACTAATAGTTAACCTCTGCACCCATGATGTCATGCTAATATAATATCCATGCTACATATATTGAAAGATTATTTCATAAGACTTCCACGTATGCTACTTTCCATATGTTATCATCAATGACAAACATACAGTCAGTACTGGCCTGCTGGCAAATCTCCAACAATTGCTTAAAAACTCTTGTTTCAAACAAGATTATCACTCTTCTTGATAATTCCAAACCCTATGATCCTCCAGTTAAGTCTAAGTGATGGAATGATAACTACTATTGTGAATATCATAGGAACAACAGACATAGTAATAATGAATGCATAAAGCTCAAACACTTGGTCCATGATTTGATTGACCATGGGACCATATTTGTGGATGAACCTAAAACTAATACTGATCATAATACCTAAAAAGAACCATTCCCTAAATATGAAAAAGGAGAATCTTCTAAATCTCAAGAAAACAAAGTTGGCTATACTTAGACTGATATAGACAATGTCATTTACATGATTGAGTGAAACAACCAGTTGATCAATGTCATAAAAATCAAAGAGAAAGACACTTCCCAACCAGGGAATGAGTCTTCTAATGATGTTACCTAATCCTAGGGAATAATTGTCAAGTGAGGTCCTAATTATACTGCTAGTACCAAACAAGCCTCAACTTTAGCTCAAAATCCTTCTAAGAAAACTATATCCTCCTCAAATGAGTATAGACTTGTGGATAAGATTTAGCATACCTTAGTTCATATATATATATCTTTGAATTTATGAAGATTTCCCCTGTGCATCATGAGATCCTCAATGAAATGTTTCTAAAAAAAGTGTACCTAAGGATTTAGAGAGTTAAATTCTAGTCCATGGTGAGACATCTTACATCCCACATTACCTTACCTTTTCAAAAGAAGATGATAGATCTATATACCCTCCACATAATCTACCTCTCCACATTCAAGTCATTATCCAAAAACATAGAGGTAGGCGTGTCTTGATAGATGGAGGTGTAGGTTTAAATTATTGTACACTTAATCTTGTCTATACTCTTGGGTTCTTAGAGAATGCCATTGATCCAAGGAGAAACAATAATATTAAGGCTTATGATGAAGATGAGAGATCTTCTAAGGGAACAATTGTCCTTCCTTTCTGAGTCAGACCTATAGAGAGACATTATTTGTCAAGTCTTAGATATTCCTTTAGCATATGATATTGTCTTAGGAAGGCCATGGATTCATGTGATGCAAACAATGCCTTCTACATATCACCAATGCCTAAAGTTCCCATACAAAGGTGTTGAGATAAATATTCTTTTTGATTCTGATAACCGATGTAATGCCATCAAACAAGAAGAGAGAATTGTTCCCCATAACAAAGAATGGTCAAACACTAAAGAAGAAGATAAAAAAAGAAAAGCCACTTTATTTAATTATGGAAAAATAATAGTAGTCATACCCACTAATATGGGAGAATACAGAGTAGACACTCTTCCAATTTCCCTAAGATCTTATGGAAAAGCATCACCCTCATTTACTCCTATAGTTGCAATAACATCTGTCATACATCAAGGAATGAGAATGGTTAAAGCTAAAGTCTCCCTTGCTGAGGAAAATGAGGAGAAAGTGGTATTATAATGGCTATATATGGAAGAAGAATCTGAAGCTGATACCAAAGTTGCAGAGATCTCTCCTAATAAATATGGTATTAGGTACAATTTAGCTAAAAAGATGGGGTATTATGGCTGTGGTCCTTTAGGAAAAGGAAAAGGAATTGAGGAACCTATACATACTAAATTTAGAAATCTCAGAGACAAGAATGGTATTGGATATTGTGAACATAAGTTTGACAAACCTACAAGAAGTGCTCCTATATTTGACCAATATGACAACTCATATGAAGAAGAAGAAGATGAAATTCAATCAATATCATATGAGATTATTTTTCACATTCAATCTACAAATTCAAACTATTAAGGAGAACCATATGTGCCATCTCAAGTTCCTCAAAAACATAACCAAGTGGAATCCATGAACCTAGAAGGAAATGGTCATAATCAAGAGGATTCCAACTAACCTACTAAACATATCACTACTAATACTGATGTTACTACTTCTATTACTTCTACTACTACTTAAATAATTACTAATTTTGATTATGAACACCCTAATTGGGGGCAACATGTTGACATCTATCATATCTTAGATTCATGCCTATTCTAGACTATACTACCACTACTTCTAATGACAACATCACTACTACAGTTACTGAACAACCCTCTACTACTAAAAATTTACAAGACCATGTTGAAGATACTAGTATTGAACAAACACAAGATGATACCATTGAGCAACAACCAGCTCTCGAGAAAGAAGAAAGTGATGATGAGAATCTACCTCCTACAATGCCCCTAGATGAATACATAAAACATTACCATAATAATGAAATAGATTCAAATGAATATGAATGGGACTCATTATCAAATGCTAAAATTGATATTAAGGTAGATGTTGTGCACAAATATGCTACTACAAAAAATTTTGAATGAGGAGAAAGCTCAAGTTCTAAAAATCAATTGAATGATGAGGATTCCTATAATCCTCCTATGGATATCACCCCCATGGCTCCTAGGAAATCTTATTTTGATCAAGTCAACACTCCAACTAATCAAGAAAACCATGGGTTCATCAAACCTCACCCTACAACAACTACATGGAATTTGGGAAGATCTAGGTTTGAGATGGATCCCATTTGTACAATTATAGAGTGCATGCCTATCTGAGAATGGGAAGATAGATTTAGCTCTAGGAGTAGGCCCTCTTAGATAGGTTCATGTAACACTCCTCTAAAATCCTCTTATTCTTTTAGGATAACACTTGATTGACAACACTCTATGGAGGATAACATTCTTGACCTCTTAGAGACATTCATTGATAGAAACACTCCAAGATGTGCTTGCACAAACACTTATCTAGGACTTTACTTGTCCTAACCTTCCCAAGATCCTATGAACAATTCTAGGACCTTAATATTATTTTCTCTCTTAGCCTAAGACTGCTCCAACTCAAGTCTATGAATTGATCTTCTTGTGCTTCACCTTGAGGGGTCACTATCACTAAGGGTACTTCAACACTTCACTCCTCCCTTGATGAATCCAAGTGAAAATTCACCATAAAATCCTCACAAGTGCTATAGGGGGGTGCATTATTCACTAAAACATCTATTTGACTCCCTAATGATTCCATTTTAATAGGGCATCAAGATTTTTCCCATCGAGTTCAAGATTCACTATGCTTTTGGCCTAATAGGCCTAATTGGTCTACTAGCCCTAGATAGTGTCATTTTCCCAATTCTTCTTAAAATCTCCCAAATGAATCCAAAAAAAAACCTCACATTTGGATACCATTTTGGAAAACCTTGAATATTTTGGTGGTCTCAGGGTTCTAGGGCCTCCATATAGTAGTTTCCTAGAATTTAGGGCTAATAGGGCTTTAATTGTGTAGTCCACTGATTTCTACATAGAAATTTACCTAAATGGATTGGCAAATGCCTAATCTCACCATTAGGTATCTGTAGGACCATTAAATTTCTAAAACCATACTTGGTTCAAGCTTCCATTTCTTTCCCCTACAAATGCACATCAAATTCACTCTGTCATGCACCTAGCCGGGCACACTATTTTCGCCCGAGGGGTGATGCTAAAAATAACATTCTTGTTATTCTAGTCTCCTACCTACATATTTAAAATGTATAGGGGCCCCTCTAACATATTCATCCAAACCCTGATGGTTTCCACAGTTGGATTCTATGGGGGAGCCATTCTACCCAAAATCATCTAAACTACAACAACTAGCCTAGTTACAAAACAATTTGAAAGACTAATCTAGAGAGCTCAAAACCTCTACACTATTGAACATAAATTGCTTATAAATAAAAACAATACACAAATCTAACACTAAATATCTTACTTGAATGCATGCAATAAATCATACACTCAATACAACTCGTCTGTCACAGAAAACCAGAACTTTGAGTCTTCATTCCAATTCAAAAATCTTCTTACACCGTACTACCTTAGGAAATTGGATCCTATAATAGTTAAAATATGCCTCCTCCATGTTTTTAAGACACTATCATTAATGAAACTCCTTAAATTTGAAAGGGATCAATGTTTTCAATGTTGCATGCAACATTTACAAAGTTACAAATGTTGTCATGACAACATTATGGCAAGTTTTGCATCATTGCTCCAAACTAACTTTTATGATCACTAACTCATACCAAATGATGTATAAACATAATATAGGCCTTTTTAGGCATTTTTCTAATCTTACCTAAGTCTAGAGGACTTTTAGACCCAAATTCCTACTTTTAGGCTACATTAGCACTAATTACTAGTGTATGCAAAATTAGGTGAATACTATTCTAAATGATAAATTAACTATTCTAAGATTAATAAATCTATCTAATTAGCAAACTACAATGAAGAATACAATCAAAATGAAGCTAAAATAACATTTTACCTTCACCTACCATGTAGCTTATCTCCATTGCTCTCCTAGCCTTGATTTCTTGAAGATGTTGAGCTCTCAGATTTCCAAATGAAGCCTTTTCCCAAGATGCTACCAAAGTGTGGAGATTTGATGATGAATGCAAGGAAGATTAAAGCTTGATTATGCAACTAATGGATGGAATTCAAAATGGATTTGATGATAATATGGATGCTTGATTGCTCTTAGAATGCTTGGATGCTTGATTGCTTGAATGCTTGAATGCTTGATTACAAAAATACCTATTAGATCACAAAGGGGAAATGAGGCTGATTTTATAGATTTTTGGAGGATCTAAGCCTAGGTGGCACAATCCTATGGTGGGGAATGAAAGGTGGAAGATCCTAGGGTTAGGATTGACTTGGTTGAAGGAGTTGAGAGAAAGGGGGATGTAGTTGGAATGTGAGTGGGAGAATAGGGATGATGTTCCTCTCACATTGACATGGAGGAGAACAAGGTGGAAGGGAAAGACACATGTCAAGTGTTTCTCAAAGACCCAAGAGAGAAAGAGGGAGAGACCTTTTCCTCATGAGGACTATTTGTACAAGTGTCCCATGAGTCACCTTTGACCCTTAGAGGTGGCTTAAGAAGCCCCTTAGGAATAGGGCATGTCTCTTGAGTTGGTTTAAGAGAGGACATGTGGTCATGAGACCAAGTCCTATAAGGCCACATAGCCCTTAAGAATAGGACGTGTGGGTGAGGATAATTACTAATAAATAATTAATAATAATTATTTATTTTAGCGAAAGTGATGTGTCAGCTGATAGGTAGGTGAGGTGGACTAGGGGACTTAGTCATATTTAGGTGATTGTGTATTTAATTAAATCACTTTAATAAGAATAATTAGAAGACTTAGGATAGAGGAATAAACTATAGTGAATTTACTAAATAAATTGAATAATTTATTTAATAAATAGAGGAATAATTATTAATTAAATAATAAATATTTAATTAATTAATGAAGGCATTTTTAAGTGTATACATTTTTCCTCTCTTTGAAATAATGTGTGTGCTGCATTATTTCAAAGAAAAATTCAAGTATTTTGCCCCTACCCCAGACAATGTCTGAGATGACCTAAGCATGCCCCCATGAGAGATTGATTAACAAAAAAAATGATTTGAATTTTATGATTTTATTTTTTATTTTTTATAATTTTTTGAGTTGGATAATCAATCTCACGAAAGAAACAGGAGAAAAGATGGGTGAAAATAGGGTGAAATAGAATAAAAATGGGAGGTAGGGTCCACACACCAAGCACATAGGGTCCATAGGCTATAAATAAGGCAAAGGGGTCCACAATAGGCTCATTGTGCACACTTGTCATTTGGAGATTTAGAGTGCGAGAGAGAGAAGAGCAGAGCCACCAGGATGTCATTCCCGTTGTTAGATCACCACTTCGAGAGGGCCAGATGCTTCCAGTGACCACTCAATTCGGGTGAGCTAGTAGGTGATTCGATCCTCTTTATCAATTTGTGATTTGCAGCATGATAGAATAGAATTTAGCATGTGTAGTGTAGGATGAATCATATGTTATATTAGATAAACAATTTTGTTCTTGGCTGGAATATGAATGTGCCATTGCAGCACGTGAATGCGCAACAACTTGCAACATTTGAGCAGAAAATCAAAACTTCTGCACATTCGTTTAGGGCAGCTGCGCATGCATGTTAGTGGAAATGTTTTTCTATGCAAATGCTTGTTAAAAGTGTGCATAGGTACTTGCTGTGCATTCATTGTGAATTATTGTGCAAATGTGTAATAAATCTGTGCATGTATGAAAAATAGCGCAAATGTTAAAGGTTATGGCACATGCATTTTTCTGTGTTGCCCATTTGTTTTATGGATTGAATTTGGTCAAATTAGAAAGTCAAATAGGTCAAACTAGATGTCAATAAGCTGATTTGATCCATCGGCGGTTAAATTTGATCGATTAGGTCAAGATAGGCAACATTGTAGCATGGTTGCTAGTTAACCAGTCTTGATACTAGATGATTGATAAAATCATTTGTTAAAACACATGATAGAACATGTTTGTAGTTGATATAATAGGATAGATAGATGTTGTAGATCAGTTTATCAAAATTTGATAGCTTGATTTTATTTGATTTGTATAGGAGGATATTACTGATATTCTAGTGTCATGGGAGAGATATCCCGTCACACAGAATCTAAGACTAGCACTGTCAGAGACTGACAAACTTCTGATTGGTGCATCTAGTTTATATCATGTTATTTACATGCCTAAGATTAGGGTGAACTGGAGTATGATGATGGCACTGGCAGAGTGGTGGCACTTAGAGATGTGTACCTTCAATATTCTGATAGGGGAGATGATAGTTACACTAGAGGATGTATATCACATCCTCTGACTTCCTATCATAGGGGAGTTAGTACATTATGATTGACACGACAGAGTGATGGAGTGCAGAGCCATCTTTGGAGATGATGACATTGAGGATGGAGAGATTAGCTAGGAGGACATGGTGGATTTGTATGAGCCTCTACCAGTGGTACTAGATGGAGTGATGGGGGGTTTCATTTGCCCTGATTGTAGATCACATGGATTTGTAGTTGGATGGGGCCACACTTTACAATAGATGTTGGATGGGAACCATTTTGCTTGGGGGGTTTGTTTATTAGCGCACTTATATCATGATCTTCATCAAGTGGTGTATCATAGGGGTGCATCACTATTAGCAGGTGTCACACTACTCCATGTTTGGGCATGGGAGCACATTGCAGTGACACAGCCATTAGCCATTAGATTTTGCAGTGCAGGACAACTGTACACACATTTATATTCATTAGTTTTGTCTCAGGCAAAACTGTGTCATTTAGAGTTTTGGCGGTACACTTTTGATACTTTAGATATAGTCACATGGAGACCATACCTAGGTTGCGAGCCTTGGGATGATGAGTGGTAGCTGGGATTTTTCTTTGAGTCATGATGGCTTATAGGGTGGATGCCCTTCATTTTGGAGAGATAGTTAGTTAGCCGGGTTTTGTGCCAATTCGGCAGGATCCAGGGCATGCCCCAGGAAGTTACAAAGTTTGCTAGGACTCATCAAGAGAGATGAGACTGGGGGCTGATGGCATCTTTTGATATGGTGAGACAGGAGTTTTTGGACATGCCATTCCAGGCATGGATGATGAGATAGAGTGTTGTGGACCTCGAGATGATAGCAGATCTAGAGCAGTTCTTGAGAGACTTTCCTATTCTACGCTTGACAGATCCGATAGCTAGGCCACCAGAGAGAGACCCAATAGATAGACACTATGGGAGACACCAAGGGTGAGATAGGTGGGGATGAGGGAGAGGAGATGGTGGTGATGGTGGAGGAGGTGATGGAGGAGATGAAGGAGATGGAGGGAGAAGTGATTGGGCTGGACCATGGATGAGAGGAGGTGGTGTGAGGTAGAGGGGATTGATGCCACCCCCAGCTAGACAAGGATGGAGACAACCTCTAACATAGCCATCGTAGCCAGCTGTAGGAGCTCCACTACAGGTACCAGTGGCTCAGGTACAGATACCAACTGCCCCAATACAGGGAGTAGTTGTACAGGATGATGCAAACATTTTATTAGCTCAGGGCAGAGTTGTACAGGGTGGATAGATCCTTGATGATGGATTAGATGAGTAGGATGTTCCTATGGAGGATGTGGATGTAGATGCTCAGGAGGAGCCAATAGAGATGGACATCAGGGGACATGATCCCTATTTACGGAGAGATGCTACGGAGGAGGAGGATCCTGATATAGATTCATTACTAGTCCAACTAGCCATGACACAAGTGTAGGTAGACCATGTTCCTGGTTTGGAGAGGTAGATTGAGAGGCTAGAGAGCTAGATGGGACTATTGAGACATGAGCAGGATGTAGTGATTGAGAGACTCGGGGAGTCAGAGATGTTTTTAGATGAGCTGCAATGTACAGAGGATTTGGGTCCTCATGGAGATATTTTGAGAGCCATTGTACATGTCGGGAAGGAGATATCCTACTAGCGAGAGGCTTATAGATAGGTGGTCCCAAGGGATCAGTGGATTGGGAGCTACAAGGAGAGCTCAGGAGCTATTAGGATTGCAGTTTATGAGAGAGAGGCACTAGTTGGTAGTGGAGGTGTATCATCACACCCTCCTAGAGCACTAACAGGTTGAGGAGATCAGGGTGGATCCTTAGCATTAGGTGATTCAGTAGCATGGGGCCACATTGCATCTCACAGATAGAGACAGATAGAGTCTGGAGGTAGCGGATCATAGATTTTTTAGAGATCATTATATACACTTTTGTATCATGTTATCATGTTATCATTATATTTTTGACTTGATGGACACTGACTTTGGACACATTGTTATATTTCTTTATATCATTAGACATTTGGATAGTTTTGTTGTATCTGATGGACTTTATATTATTGACTCTATATGATGGATTCTATATATATAGTGATGCAGTTCTATCATGATTTACTTTGATGATTTTATACATGTGCGTATTGACATATGTAGGATGTGATGATTTACTTTAAAATACATAGAATGTATGTCTTAGAATGCAAAATGCTTTATATTCTATTTGATATATTTGATGCTTAATGGTTAATCATATGATGTTGATATAAATGCATGTCTTAAATGATTTTACACTATGCAATGCTATGTGATGACTAATGAAATGATGTAATGAACAATGTGGATAATGGATAAACAATGGACAATGAATAAATGATATAAATGAATTATGATTTGAAATACATGCAATGGATAATAAATAAATGAAATGCATATAATGGATAATAAATGAATGATATATAATGCATATAATGGATAATGAATGAAAATGTTCATAAGATGACTAAAATATACAATGTTCACCCTAATGAAAAGATAATGAGATTTGAATGACAACTATAACAAAACAACACATGAAACATGCATGTAATATAGATGGATAATATACAAATGAACATAACAAATAAAGATAATGCATGGCCTAAATGAATTTGATTATAAGCAATACAATTGAAAATGAAACATTAATGTTTGTATTGTCCAAATGTCCTCAACTTTAATAACAATGTATTTGACATAAGAAGAATGGACTAGGAGAAAAGATGACCTAATAAGAAAGGTAACCTACAAATCCCTATAAAAGGAGCACTGGTATGCAAGTCATGAACTATTTAAATGAAATGCACTATGAAATGAGTATATCTCCACAACTTTAGGTAACATCTTAGAACTTCATAATAACTGGAATTTGATTTTCATCATTGAGCTCATTATGTTGCAAGGAAATGAAAGCATCATCGTATAATTAAACCAGGATGACTTGAGCACTTCTTGCATGGAGTTTAATGTAGCAAACTTGACAAGCATCTAGGTATAATTGAGTCGAGATGACCTGAGTTTCATTTGCATAACAGATAAGGAATATCCCCCCCTCCATCGAGGAACAAATATTTGGAGTCGAGGTATGTGCTGGCGTATCACCATAAATAGCATTTGTAGAACAACATGATTTTCATGTTGTCAATGCTATTAAATTGATGAAGGCACTTATGTACAGACACCCCAACTATTTGTTCCTTCAATTTCATAGAAAATATCCCACAAACAGCAATCAAAGAAAATACCATGCCCCATCCTGGCTATCCTAATCAATGACATATGAGAGTTTCAAACCCATGTCAAAGATACCACTGAATAGCATAGGAAACATGATAACAATGAAATCCAGATATGAATGCATAATCAACAACAAATCATTCTAACATGCCTGCCATGAATATACATTTCTTTTGCCAAAAGATAGTGTAAGGTATAGTGATTAGTTCAATTGATGATGTATAGTCAAGATTCAATAGATAAACAACCATGTTTCAAAGGATAGATCATAGCTTCTGATTCATCATAAAGATATCATTGTGAAAGAACATTTGATTGCATTTTCATGTCTGGTGAGAGTAATCCATTTTGTCCTCTAAGAGTCATGACTATCATAGATCCACTTCCTAAAATAAGTCAAGGACATGCCCCTATCTAGGTGATGGACTGACTTATTAGGGATGAAGAAAGACACAACAAGATTAAGATGAAGACCATGACAAATGAGCAAGCTATGATGGGGTTTTATTATTGGTAAATACAATGGATGGTGTATGAACTAGCCAATTTATTATGATATGTACATGGCGGGAATGGGGACTGACTAGCCATTTTATTATGGATATATACAATTAACGAACACACTAGAAGAATCCTAATAGATAAAGGAGCTAACTTGATACACATGGCACCTATTTCTAGGTTTTCACCACATGCTTTTATTGCAATTTTCTTTTGATTTTTTGATTTTTTTGTATTTTTATGATTTTTTTGTATTTACAAAATAATACATAGCCTTTGCATTGGAATTTCAAGGATAGAACTTCTTGGGGTGGATACAGTTAAGAGGTTCATCTAAAGAATCTCCCTCAGGTGTGGACAATTGATAAGCCCCAGAACCATAAACTGCTGTAACTAGAAAAGGACATAAGCAATTGGGTTTGAACTTGCCTTTCTTCTCACAATGCAATTGATTATTTGGATTTTCTTGAAGGACTAAGTCACCCAATTGAAAGTCTTTGATGTTTACCTTGATGTTATATTGATGAGACATACACTACTGATAGAATTTCAAATGATCATAAGCTCTCTGACAACATTCATCTAGAAGCTCTACTTCAGTCAATCGTACAACTCTATAGTCTTCATCAGGAATCAAATCTTTGAGAGTGACACGAAGTGAAGGCAACTTGACCTTGAGGGGTAGGACTGCTTCAGATCCATAGACAAGGGAATATGGGGTGGCTCCAGTAGGAGTACAGATGGAGGTATGGTAAGCCCATAAGGCTAGATTTAGTTGGATATGCTAGTCACAACCAACGTCATTGATAGTATTTTGTAGGATTTTAACAATTGTTTTATTTGACGCCTCAGCTTGGCCATTTCCTTGGGGATAGTATATGGTGGAATAGTTATGGGTGATATAAAATTTTGTGCACAGTTCATCCATGTCCTAATTTTGAAACTGGTTCCCATGATTGGTAATGAGATACATAGGTATACCATATCTACAAATGATATAATTTAGGATAAACATGGATATTTGTTTTCCTATGGTGGTAATCAATGGAATGACCTCAATCCATTTAGTAAAATACTCTGTTGCAGTGAGAATCCATTTGTGACCATTGGAAGATGGAGGGTTGATAGCACCCACAAGGTCAAGTCCCGATCGACTGAATGGAAAGGTAGTTGTAAAAGGATGTAACTCTTGTGTTGGAGCATGAATAAGGTTTCCATGTATCTAACATTTCTTGCATGCCCTAGAAAAATGAAAGGAATCTATTTCCATGGTAGGCCAATAATAACCCATACGCATGAGTTTCTTAGCCAAAGAGGGACCACTCGAATGTGTCCCACAAATACCCTCATGTACATCTCGCAAGGTAGTTTGAGCTTCATCATGCTCAAGACATCGTAGGAGAGTACCATCAAGACCTCGCTAATAAAGGGTGTCGAGTATTAAGACATAGCGGGAGGCTTGGTAGAGAAAAGTTCATTTTTGATTTTGGGATAGGTCAAGGGGTAGGATGTCATTTTTTAGATAGGAATAAATTTTTCCATAGATTGGGGAGTTGTGTCCAATTAGATGACATATAATACTTGTATCAAGATCATCATATGTAGGACAAGTCAGGGATTCCACCAAGAACTCAAAATGGACCTTGGTATCTTCTGTATCAAACAAAGAAGCAATTGTTGCCATTGCATCAGTAGCCTTATTATCATGCCAAGGAATCTTCTCAAAAGTGATGACTGAGAAATCTCATTTGAAGTCATCAACCATATGTTTATATGGTAATAACTTATGATCTTTAGTCTGATAATCATCATTAACCTGGTTTATAATCAACTGAGAATCCCCATAGACATTTATTTCAATTACTTTCCATTGTAAAGCCATCTTTAATCCAATCAGAAAAGCTTCATATTCTACTACATTATTGGTGCAAGGAAAGAGCAGCTTGTAAGATTTTGGAATTGTATATCCTTGCGGCGTGACAAAGAGAATACCAGCTCCTGAACCCTATTGAGTATATGATCCATCAAAATATAGTTGCCATGTTTCTATGGATAAAGCCAAGATGTGTGCATCAGGAAAATTTTTGTGTATAGGTTGGTCATCTGTTAATGGAGCATCTACTAGTTGATCTACTATCACTTGACCTTTGATAGCCTTCCTATCTACATATTCAATATCAAATTCACTAAGTAGCATGACCCACTTAGCCAATCTACCTGTCAATGCTGTTTTGCTTAATAGATACTTTAAAGGATCAATCTTTGTGATGAGCTTGATTGAATGTGACAACATGTAATGTTGCCACTTCTGTGAAGCAAAAAGAATGGCTAGACATGCTCTTTCTATAGGAGAATAGTTTAGCTCATATCCCACTAGGGTGCGACTGATATAATAGATGGATTTTTCTTTTCTGTCATGATCTTGCAGAGCCAGAAGAGCACCTAGTGAAACTACTATAGCTGAAATGTAGAGAAAGAGTGCCTTGCCCAGAATTGGTGACATCAGGGTTGGAGGATTTTCCAGATATTGCTTGATTTTATTGAAAGCTTCTTAACACTTCTCATCCCATTGGAATAAGACATTTTTATGCAACAAATGTTGAAAGGGATGACTTCAATTTTCTAGTTGAGAAAAAAATCTTTGGATGGATTGGAGACGTCCCTGTAAAGATCTTAACTGACTGATGTTAGTGGGGGAAGCCATCTCCATAATTGCTTTAACTTTTTATGGATCTACTTTGATTCCTTTGGCTGAGACAATGTACCATACCAGTTTACCGGATGTGACTCCAAATGCACATTTCTTTGGATTGAGTCAAATTTGATACTTTTCCATCTGGGTGAATATTCTATCCAACACTCTCAAATGACCAGCTCTATCTTTGGATTTTGCTAAAATATCATCAACATAATCTTCCATAATAGTATGCATCATATCATGAAAGATTGTGGTCATTGTTCTTTGGTAAGTTGCTTCGACATTTTTGAGGCCAAAAGGCATCACATTCCAATAGTATGTACCCCAAGGACAAGTAAAAGTAGTCTTTTCTTGGTCTTCCAGTGCAATCTTGATTTGGTTATAGCTAGAAAATCCATCCATTAATGATAACATCTCATGCCCAGCTGTTAGACCAACAATGATGTCAATATTTGGCAAAGGAAAGTAATCTTTTGGACAAGCCTTATTAAGATCATGAAAATCAATACAAATTCTAATAGATTTGTCTGGTTTTGAGACAGGGATAATATTTGAAATCCACTTAGCATAATCAATAGGATGAATGAATCCAACATCTAGGAGCTTCTTCAATTCTACTTTAACCATTAGTGCAATGTGCAGGTGCATCTTGCGGAGCTTCTGATTAACTGGTTTTACACCTAGTCTGATAGGTAAATGATGCATAATGAGATTCAGATCCAAGCCAGGCATATCAGCATAGGACCAAGCAAAGTTGATTTGTCTCTCTTTGAAAATTTTTGCAAAAGCTTCTGTCTCTGATTCTATCAAGGATGCTCCTACTTTGAGGATGTGTGGAGACTCTTCTATTCCAATGTTAAGAGGTATTGTTGGTTCTATAAGAATAGTAGATTTTTCTTGATATAGATAGTTGGGAAGAGTGTTAATCCTTCCATCGTCAGGCACCTCAGAGAGGTTTTCACCATCAGATGCGTCATTTGTTTTTACTATTTTTGGATCTAATACTGCCACTGAGTGGTTTTCACCATTAGATCTGTTGATTATTTTTATATTTTTATGACTGAAAGGATTGGCACTCTCACTAAAGTAGGCCATGTCATTGAGTTCTATCAGAAATCCTGACTTGTGATCTCTTGGTGGTAAATGATCTTTGATTCCAAGATAGTCAATGATTGCATCATCATTATGGAATACATCAAGTTCTGGATGATTGGGAGAATCCCAATCAATAAGCTCAGGATGTACAAGGGGCATTGGATCATTTGGGTTAGTTTCAAAGGTAGAGATGGTATTGATGGAAAAGTTGTCAAGGTTTATGATGGTATCAGCGACGTCTATTTCCATACTCTCATTTGATTCGTCTATTGCAAGATATAGGTCACTTTCCTCATAATAAAAAAAAGTAGTATCACGGGGGACCAATCCTAGTGAGTCAATCTTTGAACTCTCTCCCTCATGGTAATCCTTACTATGGTGATGGACAACATCAACTACTATCTCTTTAGTACAATCAGATAATGAATCCCATTCATAATCATTTGAGTCAGAATCATCATTATCCCTAAGTCTATCAATGATTCTCTATGCTATCCATTGTTTTTCTGGATCTACATTGTTAGGAATGAATGCTAAAGCCTTTTGGTAGTCATTCTATAGTAGTGGTTGTTGCATTCATGACTATGATTGTCATTGATGTCAGAAATAGTGATATTCTGGAGTTTAGTAGAGAAGCAGGCATAGTTTTGTTTTGCGCACATGTTATATTGTAGATTGAGTTATGCCACATTGATGATAAGTTCTTTGGTGTGTTATTAGCCTATGGTTAAGAGGGATAAAATAAATTCATTTATTCATGAAAGTTATAAGCATTTTGGTGGAAGCAGTGTTCTGGCAGTATTCCTGTGTAGCGGTTTTTGGTAATTGGAGGATATCTCCTAACCGGGATGGAATCTGATTCTCTATAGTTAAAGGGATGTTTGAGACTCATTTTTGGTGATGTGGATCATAGTGCAAACTTTGAGGTCACACGATTGGGAAGTTATTGTATCTGGAAGCTGACAGTTTTATGTAATTCTGATGTAGTGTGTTGAAATTATTATTTTGTATTTGCATGCCGACTCATTTGTAATTATTTGACTATGGTATAAAGAAAGGAATTTTTTCATTGTTATAAGAGGATTGTAATAGTTTTGATATGAAATTATGAAAATTGTGATGCGAATGTATGCATGAAGTGAAGAAAAGAGCTAATTTAGTGATGAAGGAAGACTTGCGAAGTTCAGAGATCTAGATTTGTGATCTTGTGTAGCAGAGAGTGTGGTTTTGGCATAGTGTGAAGGAGGTAACATATTTCATATTATTTTGTTGAATAATCCTAAGATCTATTGGACAGTGAGTTCACAGATCTTGCCTTGAAGCTGTTTGGGCAGTGGGTCCTTCTGTCTTCCATAAATCCTAACAGGGTTAGAATCTTTTAATAGGGATTCAAATCTCCTAACATAGATTCATATGTACTAAATGTATTTCATAAGACTCCTAAAAATGTCCATCCTCTAACAAGGAACTTTGATATTAGTACATCATTTTGTGGGCATCATTCCCACCAGGGTTTACTCTTTGATCAAGAGGTTCCCTAGTTAACATATATTGTGTTATTGTGTCATTGTGTATGATTATCTTTCTATGGTTGGTTACTACATTAATTATATGGTTTAAAGCTATTGAAGTTGATATTGAAGTTAATGATGATAAATGGTTTAATGATTAGATAACTAATTCAACCCCCCCTCTCAGTTATCTTGGTGGTCTTTACTTTCTAACAATTGGTATGAGAGTGGCAGGTCCTTGAAAAAGAAGTTTAACAACTTAAGGAGATCCATGGAAAATTTTAGGAAAGAAAGCCCTAAGTTTGATGGAGTAAATTTTGACAGCTGGAAAGAAAAGATGAAGAAACATCTCTTGTGTTTAGGACCAGGTTATTGGTTGATTACAAAAAATGAAAGGACTATAATTGAATACAATATTGAAACAAGTTCTAAAGATGAGGTAGATCTATTTATGTGTAATATACTTTCAAGAGAAGCACTTTTATCAGCACTTCCAGAGAATGAATACAGTCAGGTAAAAGGTTTAACTAAATCTCATGATATTTGGAAAGCTTTACATTCTACTTTTCAAGGTGATGAACATGCAAAGAAAGCTAGGTTACATAATTGGATTTGTGCATTTGAAGACAAAAGAATGATGGAAGATGAATCTGTTAGAAGCTATATTTGTAGGATGTCAGAAATTGTTGGAGGAATAAAGTCTTGTGGAGGTGAAAAGATAGAGAATGAAGTAATATGGAAGATTTTGAGAACATTGACATCGGTATTCAGGCAGACTACACAAATGATCGAACAAGTGATACCTTATACACCAAAATTTTCAAGAGAGACTCTTCTTGGAAGATTGGAAGCAACAGAGATGAATTGGAGATTATCAAGAGAACTACCTAGAGTCGAGACAACATTCAGTGCTCTTAGCATCAGACTGACTTTGTCTAGAAGTACAAGTGTGAAAGGAGATTCTGCCAGCAGTAGTAGATCCAAATCTGATGAAGATAAGAAGATTGAAGAAGGTATTGCCTTGTTTGTGAAAAGAGAACCAGATAGTAAGAAATTTTTTAAATGTTGGACATGTCAAAATATGGTCATTTTGCATCTAAGTGTCCTAAGAGAGTTAAGAAGTATAGGAACAATTTTAAGCCTAGAAGATCTAAAGAATGTTATTATGCAAATGATGAAGAAATTGAAGTAGGAATTGAAAGAATTTTAAGTGACAGTGATAATGATAACTTTGATGACATAGGATTTGTAGCAATTAAGGAAGAAAATTCTAAATTTGATATTAAAGAAGAAAAAGCTTTAGTTTCCTAGGTTGAAAAGAAAGTTGATTGGATTATAGACAGTGGTTGTTCACATCATATGATTGGTGATAAAGGAAAATTCATAAAGTTTAACAATTATGATGGAGGAGTTTTTAGAGTTGGTAACAATGCACCTTTTTTGATTAAAGGTATAGGATCTATTACTCTTGATGGAAAGACTAATACTGATGATGTTTACTTTGTTGATGGATTGAAACATAATCTTTTGAGTGTTGGTCAGTTAGTGTATAGAGGATATCAAGTTTGGTTTACTGAGAAAACTTGTGTGATTAAGGATAAAGATGGAAATCTAATTGGAACTGGATCTAGAACTAGAGGTAATATATTTCAGTTGAACCCTACTGAGATGACATGCTTGATGACTAAGATTGATGACAGTTGGTTATGGCATAGAAGGTTTTGTCATATAAACTTTGATAATATTGTGAAAGTGAGTTCTACACTTGCAGTAAGAGACTTACCTAAGATTATGAAGCCTACTAACAAGATTTGCAAGGAATGTGTGATGGCTAAGCAGAAAAGAAGTTCATTTCCTAGCAAGAAGTTCACATGTATAGAAAAGTTGGAGATTGTTCATATAGACTTGAGTGGTCCTACTAGGACTATAGGATTCTATGGAGAAAGGTATTTTATGATTCTTGTTGATGATTTTACAAAAATGATGTGGATTGCATTTTTGAAAGAAAAATTTGAAGCATTTGATAAGTTTAAGGTCATGAAGAATAAAGTTGAGAATGAATCAAGAATGAGGATTAAATGTTTGAGATCTGATAGAGGTGGAGAATTTACATCTACATAGTTTAACACTTTTTGTGAAGTGAATGGTATTAAGAGATAGTTATCAGCCCCTAGAACACCTGAACAAAATGGTATTGTAGAAAGTAGGAAAAAATCAGTAACTGAAGTAGCTAGAGCTATGTTAGTTGAAGGTGATTTGGCAAAGACATTTTGGAGAGAAGTAGTGAATACAACAGTATATACAATGAACAGAGTACAAATCAGAGTAGACACAGACAAGACACCTTATGAATTATGGTTTGGACATGCACCCTTAGTTAAGTATTTTAGAATTTTTGGAAGCAAATGTCATATTAAGAGAGATGATGATATATGAAAGTTTGATCCTAGAAGTGATGAAGGAATTTTTCTTGGATATTCTTTGAAAAGCAAATCATATAGATGTTACAATAAGAGAACTAAAACTATTGTTGAAAGTGCAAATGTAAAAGTTGATGAGAAGTTTAAAATTCAGGAAAGAATGCTTGATTATGAATCTGATGAAGGAACTAACCCTTAGCCTAAGATTGAAACTACTGAATAATTTTTTGAGATTGACAGTGAATTGTTGAATGAAAGTCATGGTGAAGAAAATAAAGAAGAATCTAGAAAAGAATCTACAGTTGAAGAAAGATCAGTGACTATGACACCTAACAGGTATATATCAAGACATCATCCTATTGAGCAAGTTATTGGAAGTTTGGACAGAGTAGTTATGACGAGAAAGAAGGTACATTTATGTTTGATTTCTCAAATTGAACCTAAGTCTAATAATGAAGCTTGTGAAGATGAACATTGGATTAAATCTATGAAAGAAGAATTGGATCAGATTGAAAAGAATAAGACATGGGAATTGGTCCCTAGACCTAAAGACAAAAATGTGATTGGAACTAAATGGGTATTCAGGAACAAGATGAATGAACAAGGAGAAGTAATTAGAAACAAAGCAAGATTGGTATGTAAGAGATACTCACAGCAAGAAGGAATTGACTATGAAGAGACTTTTGCCCCTATGGCAAGACTTGAAGCAGTAAGAATATTTTTGGCTTATGCAACGTTTAAGAAATTCAAAGTGTATCAGATGGATGTGAAGTCAGCATTTCTGAATGGTGAGTTAGAGGAAGAAGTCTACATTGAGCAACCCGAAGGTTTTCCTTTGACTCAAGAAGGAGACATGGTATCTAAACTAAAGAAAGCATTGTACGGACTAAAGCAAGCACCTAGAACTTGGTATGCTAGATTAGATAATTATTTTTTAAAATTGGGATTTACAAAAGGAATAGCTGAAAGTAACTTATACACAAAAGAAATTGAGAATGGATTGTTAGTTTTGGTTATTTTTGTTGATGACATTATTTTTGGAGGAGAAGATGAAGCTAGTGACAAATTTGCTGATGAAATGAAGACAAAATTTGAAATGAGTATGATTGGAGAAATGAAATACTTTTTGGGATTAAAAATAACATAAAACAAAGATGGTCTCTTTATAAGTCAGACAAATTACTTGAATGATTTGTTGAAAAGATTTGATATGGAGAATTGTAAACCAGTTGGAACACCTATGGTTACAGGACATAAACTATCGAGTAAAGATGAGACAGAAGAAGTTGAGAAAAAGAAATATAGATATATGATTGGTGGATTGTAGTACTTGACACACACTAGACCAGATATACAACATTCAGTTGGGATGGTAGAAGGATTTCAAGCTGAACCTAGAGAGTCACATTATGCAGCAGTAAAAAGGATATTGAGATATCTTAGAGGCACAATGGACTATGGACCGTGGTATGAAAATTCTGATGATTTTACCCTATGTGCATATACTGATGTTGATTGGGGAGGCAGTGTTGATGACAAGAAAAGAACCAGTGGTGGAGCCTTTTTTCTTAGAGGAAGATTAGTTTCTTGGTTGAGAAAAAAGCAGAATTGTCTCTCATAGAGTACAATAGAAGTAGAATATGTAGCAGCAGTAAACAGTTGTAATCAGATAATATGGATGAAGCAGATTTTGATGGACATTGGAATCAAGTTTGATGAGCCTATTGTCATATATTGTGACAATACAAGTACAGTTAGTATGTCTAAGAATCTAGTTTTACATTCTAAAACAAACCATATAGAGATCAAGTATAATGTTGTAAGAGAGAAAGTTGTAGATAAAGAAGTTAGATTGGAGTACATAAGCACAAAGGAGATGATAGTAGATATATTTACTAAGCCTTTGCCTAAGGATACATTTGAGTATCTGAGAGGTATGCTTGGGGTTATGCCCCAACCTACTTTTGAGTAATGATGCAGTTGGTTGCTTCCGTGTAGTGGTTTATGGCCCTATCTATTTTCTAGATTGGATTATGGTACTTTCTCTATGGGGGAGTGTGTATCTAAGCTGAGTCATTGAGAACTCTTGTGAATGTATTTTCTGAATAGTGTCTTTTGACATTGAGCTATTGTTTGACATAGTGATAGAATTTTTGTCATTGATGTCAATGTGGGAGAGAATCATGAAAAACATTGAGGAAACATTGAGGAACTACATTTGTTGAGAGATTGAATAGGACAACGAAGCAAGATTTGATTGATGATGAGTAGTAGTGCAGTTGAGCAACAGTGATTGGATTTTTGGAACATTGGATGTTTTTTCATCTATGTTGCCATCAATGAAAATGGGGGAGATTGTTAGGAATGAATGTTGAAGCCTTTTGGTAGTCATTCTATAGCAGTGGTTGTTGCATTCATGACTATGATTGTCATTGATGTCAACATAATGATATTCTAGAGTTTAGCAGAGAAGTAGGCACAGTTTTGTTTTGTGCACATGTTATATTGTAGATTGAGTTATGCACAGTTGATGATATGTTATTTGGTGTGTTATTATCCTATTGTTAAGATCACAAAAAGAAATTCATTTATTCATGAAAGTTATAATCATTTTGGTGGAAGCAGTGTTCTGGCAGTATTCCTGTGTAGCTATTTTTGGTAATCGGAGGATATCTCCTAACCAGGATGTAATCTGATTTTGTGTAGTTAAAGGGAAGTTTGAGAATCATTTTTTTTGATGTGGTTCATAGCACAAACTTCAAGGTCACATGATTGGGAAATTATTGTATCTGGAAGCTGACAATTTTATGTAATTCTGATGTAGCGTGTTGAAATTATTATTTTGTATTTGCATGCCAACTCATTTGTAATTATTTGAGTGTGGTATAAAGGAAGGAATGTTTTCCTTGTTATAAGAGTATTTTAATAGTTGTGATATGAAATTATGAAATTTGTGATGCGAATGTATGCATGAAGTGAAGAAAAGAGCTAATTCAGTGATGAAGGAAGACTTGCGAAGTACAGAGATTTGGATTTGTGATCTTGTGTAGCAGAGAGTGTGGTTTTCACATAGTGTGAAAGAGGTAACATATTTCATATTATTCTATTGAATAATCCTAAGATCTTTTGGACAGCGAGTTCAGAGATCTTGCCTTGAAGCTGTTTGGGCAGTGGGTCCTTCTGTCTTCCATAACTCCTAACAGGGTTAGAATCTTTTAACAGGGATTCAAAATCTCCTAACAGAGATTCATATGTACTAAATATATTTCATAAGACTCCTAATAGGGTCCATTCTCTAACAAGGAACTTTGATATTAGTACATCATTTTGTGGGCATCATTCCCACTGGGGTTTACTCTTTGATCAAGAGGTTCCCTAGTTAACATATCTTGTGTTATTGTTTCATTGTGTATGATTATCCTTCTACAGTTGGTTACTACATTAATTATATGGTTTAAAGCTGTTGAAGTTGATATTGAAGTTAATGATGATAAATGGTTTAATTATCAAATAAATGATTCACCCCCCCCCTCTCAGTTATCTTGGTGGTCTTTACTTTCTTTTCAAAGAATATCCAAGAAAAATTCCTTGATCGCTTCTAGGATCAAACTTTCCTATATCATCATCTCTCTTAATATAACATTTGCTTCCAAAAATTCTAAAATACTTAACTGAGTGTGCATGTCCAAACCATAATTCATAAGGTGTCTTGTCTGTGTCTGCTTTGATTTGTACTCTGTTCATTGTATATACTGTTGTATTCACTACTTCTCTCCAAAATGTCTTTGCCAAATCACCTTCAAATAACATAGCTCTAGCTACTTTAGTTATTGATCTATTCCTTCTTTCTACAATACCATTTTGTTCAAGTGTTCTAGGGGCTGATAACTATCTCTTAATACCATTCACTTCACAAAAAGTTTTAAACTCTTTAGATGTAAATTCTCCACCTCTATTGGATCTCAAACATTTAATCCTCATTCCTGATTCATTCTCAACTTTATTCTTCATGACCTTAAACTTATCAAATGCTTCAAATTTTTCTTTCAAAAATGCAATCCACATCATTTTTGTAAAATCATCAACAAGAATCATAAAATACCTTTCTCCATAGAATGCTCTAGTCCTAGTAGGACCGCTCAAGTCTGTATGAACAATCTCCAACTTTTCTATAGATGTGAACTTCTTGCTAGGAAATGAACTCTTTTTCTGCTTAGCCATCACACATTCCTTGCAAATTATGTTAGTAGGCTTCATTATCTTAGGTAAGTCTCTTACTACAAGTGTAGAACTCACTTTCACAATATTATCAAAGTTTATATGATGAAACCTTCTATGCCATAACCAACTGTCATCAATCTTAGTCATCAAGCATGTCATCTCAGTAGGGTTCAACTAAAATACATTACCTCTGGTTCTAGATCTAGTTCCAATTAGATTTCCATCTTTATACTTAATCACACAAGTTTTCTCAGTAAACCAAACTTGATATCCTTTATCCATTAACTATCCAACACTCAAAAGATTATGTATCAATCCATCAACAAAGTAAACATCATCAGTATTAGTCTTTCCATCAAGAGTAATAGATCCTATACCTTTAATCAAACAAGGTGCATTATTACCAACTCTAACAACTCCTCCATTATAATTGTTAAACTTTATGAATTTTCCTTTATCACCAGTCATATGATGTGAACAACCACTATCTATAATCCAATCAACTTTCTTTTCAACCTGGGAAACTAAAGCTTTTTCTTCTTTAATATTAGGTTTAGAATTTTCTTCCTTAATTGCTACAAATCCTATGTCATCAAAGTTATCATTATCACTGTCACTCAAATGTCTTTCAATTCCTACTTCAATTTCTTCATCATTTGCATAATAACATTCTTTAGATCTTCTAGGCTTAAAATTGTTCCTATACTTCTTAACTCTCTTAGGACACTTAGATGCAAAATGACCATATTCTTGACATGTCCAACATTAAAAAAATTTCTTACCATCTGGTTCTCTTTTCACAAGCAAGGAAATACCTTCTTCAATCTTCTTATCTTCATCAGATTTGGATCTGCTACTGCTGACATAATCTCCATTCACACTTGTACTTCTAGACAAAGTCGGTCTGATGCTAAGAGGACTGAATGCTATCTCCACTCTAGGTAGTTCTCCTGATAATCTCCAATTCATCTCTGCTGCTTCCAATCTTCCAAGAAGAGTCTCTCTTGAAAATTTTGGTGTACAAGGTATCACTTGTTCAATCATTTGTGTAGTCTTCCTGAATACCGGTGTCAATGTTCTCAAAATATTCCATATTACTTCTTTCTCTGTCTTTTCACCTCGACTAGACTTTATTCCTGCAATAATTTTTGACATCCTAAAAATATAGCTTCTAACAGATTCATTTTACATCATTCTTATGTCTTCAAATAAACAAATCCAATTATGTAACCTAGCTTTCTTTGCATGTTCATCACCTTGAAAAGTAGAATGTAAAGCTTTCCAAATATCATGAGATTTAGTTAAACCTTTTACCTGACTGTATTCATTCTCTGGAAGTGCTGATAAAAGTGCTTCTCTTGCAAGTATATTACACATAAATAGATCTACCTCATCTTTAGAGCTTGTTTCAAGATTGTCTTCTTCAATTATAGTCCTTTCATTTTTTGTAATCAACCAATAACCTAGTCCTAAACACAAGAGATGTGTCTTCATCTTTTCTTTCTAGCTGTCAAAATTTACTCCATCAAACTTAGGGCTTTCTTTCCTAAAATTTTCCATGGATCTCCTTAAGTTGTTAAACTTCTCTTTCAAGGACCTACTGCTCTGATACCAATTGTTAGAAAGTAAAGACCACCAAGATAACTGAGAGGGGGGGGGGGGGGTGAATTAGTTATCTGATAATTAAACCATTTATCATCATTAACTTCAATATCAACTTCAATAGCTTTAAACCATATAATTAATGAAGTAACCAACCATAGAAGGATAATCATACACAATGACACAATAACACAAGATATGTTAACCAGGGAACCTCTTGATCAAAGAGTAAACCCCGGTGGGAATGATGCCCACAAAATGATGTACTAATATCAAAGTTCCTTGTTAGAGGATGGACCCTATTAGGAGTCCTATGAAATAAATTCAGTACATATGAATCTCTATTAGGAGATTTGAATCCCTGTTAAAAGATTCTAACCTTGTTAGGAGTTATGGAAGACAAAAGGACCCACTACCCAAACAACTTCAAGGCAAGATATCTGAACTCACTGTCCAAAAGATGTTAGGATTATTCAATAGAAAAATATGAAATATGTTACCTCCTTCACATTATGCCAAAACCACACTCTCTTCTACACAAGATCTCAAATCCAGATCTCTGTACTTCGCAAGTCTTCCTTCATCACTGAATTATCTCTTTTCTTCACTTCATGCATACATTCACATCAAAAATTTCATAATTTCATATCAAAACTATTACAATCCTCTTATAACAAGGAAAAAATTCCTTCCTTTATACCACACTCAAATAATTATAAATGAGTCAGCATGCAAATACAAAATAATAATTTCAACAGGCTACATAAGAATTACATAAAACTGTCAGCTTCCAGATACAATAACTTCCCAATTGTGTGACCTCAAAGTTTTTTCTATGAACCACATCACAAAGAATGAGTCACAAACTTCCCTTTAACTACAAAAAATCAGATTCCATCCCGGTTAGGAGATATCTTATGATTACCAAAAACCACTAAATAGGAATACTGCTAGAACACTACTTCCACCAAAATGTTTATAACTTTCATGAATAAATGAATTTCTTTTTGTGCTCTTAACCATAGGCTAATAACACACCAAAGAACATTTCATCAACTATGTATAACTCAATCTACAATATAACATGTGCGCAAAACAAAACTGTGCTTGCTTCTCTTGTAAACTCTAGAATATCACTGCGTTGACATCAATGACGAGTATAGTCATGAATGCAACAACCATTGCTATGGAATGATTTCCAAAAGGCTTCAACATTCATTTATAACAATCTCCCCCATTGGAATTGATGATAACATAGATGAAAAAACATCCAATGTTCCAAAAATCCAATCACTACTACTCAACTACACTGCTACTCATCATCAATCAAATCTTGCTTCGTTGTCCTATTCAATCTCTCAAAAAATGTAGTTCCTCAATGTTTCCTCAATGTTTTTCATGATTGTCTCCCCCAGTGACATCAATGACAAAAATTCTATCACTATGTCAAACAATAGCTCAATGTCAAAAGACACTATTTAGAAAATACATTCACAAGAATCCTCAATGACTCAGCTCAGATACACATACTCCCCCATAGAGGAAGTACCAACATCAAATCCAAAAAATAGATAGGGCCATAAACCACTGGACAGATGCAACCAACTACATCATTACTCAAAAGTAGGTTGGGGCATAACCCCAAGCATACCTCTCAGATACTCAAGTGTATTCTTAGGCAAAGGCTTAGTAAATATATCTGCTATCTTCTCCTTTGTGCTTATGTACTCTAGTCTGACTTCTTTATCTACAACTTTATCTCTTTCAACATGATACTTGATCTCTATATGCTTTGTTTTAGAATGTAAAACTTGATTCTTAGACATACTAACTATACTTGTATTGTCACAATATATGACAATAGGCTCATCAAACTTGAATCCAATGTCCATCAACATCTGCTTCATCCATATTATCTGATTACAATTGTTTGCTACTGCTACATATTCTACTTCTGCTGTACTCTATGAGATACAATTCTACTTTTTGCTCAACCAAGAAACTAATCTTCCTCCAAGAAAAAAGGCTCCACCACTGGTTCTTTTCTTGTCATCAACGCTGCCTCCCTAATCAACATCCGTATATGCACATAGGGTAAAATCATCAAAATTTTCATACCATAGTCCATAGTCCATTGTGCCTCTAAGATATCTCAATATCCTTTTTAATGCTATATAATGTGACTCTCTAGGTTCAACTTGAAATCTTGCTACCATCCCAACTGAATGTTGTATATCTGGTTTAGTGTGTGTCAAGTACTGCAATCCACCAATCATAGATCTATATTTCTTTTGCTCAACTTCTGGTGTCTCATCTTTACTAGATAGTTTATGTCCTATAACCATAGGTGTTCCAATTGGTTTACAATTCTCCATATAGAATCTTTTCAAAAAATCATTCAAGTACTTTGTCTAACTTATAAAGATACCATCTTTGCTTTTCTATTATTTGCAATCCCAAAAAGTATTTCATTTCTGCAATCATACTCATTTCAAATTTTGTCTTCATTTCATCAGCAAATTTTTCACTAGCTTCATCTTCTCCTCCAAAAATAATGTCATCAACAAAAATAACCAAAACTAACAATCCATTCTCAATTTCTTTTGTGTATAAGTTACTTTCAGCTGTTCCTTTTGTAAATCCCAATTTTAACAAATATTTGTCTAATCTAGCATACGAAGTTCTAGGTGCTTGCTTTAGTCCATACAATGCTTTCTTTAGTTTACATACCATGTCTCCTTCTTGAGTCAAATTAAAACCTTCAGGTTACTCAATGTAGACTTCTTCCTCTAATTCACCATTCAGAAATGCTAACTTCACATCCATCTGATACACTTTGAATTTCTTAAATGCTGCATAAGACAAAAATATTCTTACTGCTTCAAGTCTTGCCACAAGGGCAAAAGTCTCCTCATAGTCAATTCCTTCTTGTTGTGAGTATCCCTTACATACCAATCTTTCTTTGTTTCTAATTACTTCTCCTTGTTCATTCATCTTGTTCTTGAATACCCATTTAGTTCCAATCACATTTTTGTCTTTAGGTCTAGGGACCAATTCCCATGTCTTGTTCTTTTCAATTTGATCCAATTCTTCTTTCATAGATTTAATCCAATGTTCATCTTCACAAGCTTCATTAGTAGACTTAGGTTCAATTTGAGAAATAAAACATAAATGTACCTTCTTTCTAGTCATAACTGCTCTGTCCAAACTTTGAATAAATTGCTCAATAGGATGATGTCTTGATATATACCTGTTAGGTGTCATAGTCACTGATCTTTCTTCAATTGTAGATTCTTCTTTGTTTTCTTCACCATGAATTTCATTCAACAATTCACTGTCAGTCTCAAAAAATTGTTCAATAGTTTCAATGTTAGGCTGAGGGTTAGTTCCTTCATCAGATTCATAATCAAGCATTCTTTCCTGAATTGTAAACTTCTCATCAACTTTTACATTTGCACTTTCAACAATACTTTTAGCTCTCTTATTGTAACATGTATATGCTTTGCTTTTCAAAGAATATCCAAGAAAAATTCCTTCATCGTTTCTAGGATCAAACTTTCCTATATCATCATCTCTCTTAATATAACATTTGCTTCCAAAAATTCTAAAATACTTAACTAAGGGTGCATGTCGAAACCATAATTCATAAGGTGTCTTTTCTGTGTCTACTCTAATTTGTACTCTGTTCATTGTATATACTGCTGTATTCTCCAAAATGTCTTTGCCAAATCACCTTCAAACAACATAGCTTTAGCTGCTTCAGTTACTGATCTGTTACTTCTTTCTACAATACCATTTTGTTCAGGTGTTCTAGGGGCTGATAACTGTCTCTTAATACCATTCTTTCTAAATTGTAAGGCAGGAGCTTTAGATATCTCATGAAAAGGTGTGATCTTTTCTTTTCCATTTGGTTCTTTTGGTCCTTCTCCTTTGTACCCTAATCCTATTTTATCTATTTGATAGTTTGGATTTTGCAAAATCGGTTTGAGAACACCTTCTCTTTGTAACCCTATAGGTGTAGTACCTTGGTATCCCATCTTTTGTAGAAAAGTATACCCATTACCATAGACATCAGGTGATATATATTCATGTTTGATATCCTTTTCATTTTTCTATGACTTAAGCAAATGATTAGCATTAAGCTTAGCTACCTCTTTGGATATTGTGCCCCGACTTATAAATGTGTCATAAACAAGTGTTGAAGGGGGTTCTGATTGTTGTTTAGTGATGAAAGATCGACCATATGATCTAGGAGATAAAGGTAACTTTGTGATGCAAAGAGCTTGACCTAAAGTGTATTCTCCCATACTTCTTTCTTTGATGTCTATCTTGATCCCATTTGATTTAGAAGTTGATGCTATATTACTATGATCACTGGGTATAGTCGTAGAAGATCCAGTATAGTTATAAGGTATCAAAGAACCAGATGTCTTCACAGAGCTACAATACTAGAATGGATTAGTATCTCCTTTGATAGTGACCTCTTGACCATTATGAGGGAATTTCAAGCATTGATGATAAGTTGATGGTATAGCTTACATGGAATGAATCCATGGTCTTCCAAAGAGAATGTTATGAGAAAGATCCATGTCTAGAACTTGGCAAGGTACATCTTTGATTATAGGACCTACTCTGATGGGTAGACCAACATACCCCTTGGATGACCGCTCTTCCTCATCATAAGCTTTTATCATGATTTTCTTTTTGGGATCAACAACATTTTTAGAGAATCCAAATGCAAGGACTAGTTTCAATGTATAGATATTTAAGCTAGCTCCTCCATCTATTAGTACTCATTTGATTTTGTGACTCTGGACAAGGACTTCAATATGTAAGGGAGAATTATGAGGTTCGGTAATAGCTAATTCATCATTTTTAGTGAAGGATAGGTAATGCGGGGTTGTTAAATGGCCCACCATAGCTTGAAATTGATCATGATCTAGATTTGTGGGGACTTGGGTCTCTAAGAGAGCTTTTTCAAAGATATCTTTGTGAGATGGGGAAAGATGCAAAAGCTCTAAGATGGATATCTAGGTAGGTGTTTTCTTGAGTTGTTCCAAAAGATTGTACTGGTTGGAAATATTAGGTGTAGACTTTGGGACATAAACTAGCTTGTTTTGAGGTGCATTTGGTTTAGACTGGACTATAAGGAAACTCAGGTGCAGAAACAACTTCCTACACTAATCTCTAAAGGAAAGTATTGTGGAAATTCTTTTAAATCCTTACAATCTTAGATTCATTAACTACTTTAACAATGATATTACAACCATATACCATGCATATAGAAAATAGAGAATGACACAATGATTTACCCTGGGGAAACCTTTCAGTAAAAACCCCAGCACTCCAAAACCTGCACAGTGTATTAATCAATACTATTATAGTTTACAATACACTTGCAATGCAAGTTTTTTCAGAAGATTTTTCCAACTCTTGAAGACAAATTGCGACAGCATAAAATGTTCCAACAATACACTAACTTCTCCTATCTTTGCAACCCTAAAAAATGCTTATATCATGCGCTTCCCTTTTTAGGGAAACTTCCAAAGATAGCCATATTAGGGTTTTACCATTCTCCAAGAAAATAATCAACTTTATCTATTGCCACTTGTCTTCACCCATCATTGATTCTTCCAGACATAGCTCTTACATGTCATAGTTATCTATCATAACTATTTCAGCCATGATCTCCTTACACACAATTCAAGATGTCAACACATCAAGTGGAGTGACACATCAACATGCCGACTTGACATGTACACTCACACTTAATTACATTAATTGCAAGAAATACATTTTACAAAACAAATAATAAGAATATGGATTATCCAAGGTTGACACCCCTTATTCCTAACATGGACTCTTTGGAGAGTAACTTTGGATTGAGCATGAGTAGTAACATGGACTGGTTGATTCTCTGATTTGCCTTTGATGGTAATGACTTTGGCATAATACTTAGAAGGATGACATTCATAAATGTTACCAACATATTGATAGGGAGTAGAATTATAATTAGCTTGATTGTCACTCTTAGTGTTGGAAGAACCTCCTTTTTCATGCTCAGGAAGTGGATCTTTGAAATCCATATGTGATTCATTCGAGGTATGTCCATCAACACCAATTTCACCACTTTCAATTAAGTCTTGAAGTACATTTTTGAGTCTTAGGCAGTCATTGGTTTTATGTCCTTTTCCTCTGTGAAACTCACAATAATCATTCACATTCCACCAAGAAGGTTTTACTCTAGGTTCAAAGTCATTCATTTCAAGAAGTGTAATGAGTTTCTTTGTGATTAACTTCCATAATGCTGATTCGAGAGATTCTCCTAAAGGAGTAAAATTTCACCGAGGTGACATAAAAGGCAATCTTGGTTTAGATAAATCTTTGTTGGTGTTTTGATTTGATGATTGATTGCTGTAGGTACCTTGAGTAGCATTAGCCTGACTTGTGAGTTGAGAAGGGGTTGTGTTGGTTTGACATTATGATTATTGACAATCCCATCATTGATAATGTTTTTGTTTTTATTCCAGAATTCTGATTTGTCATTGTTGTAGTTGTTGGAATTGGAATTTGAGGATCCAGCATTGTCTTTAGAATAAAGTTTGATCTCACCTTTTCAGACCATGGCTTCCTCAATTTTGATACCATTTTCTATGAGCTTATTGAAGTTTGGTGGACATTGCAATTGTAACCTATAACTCATTTCTAGTGTAAGGTTATGCACAAAGATATCCATCTTTTCTTGTTTAGGAATTGTTCATGGATATTTGGAAAACAATTGACGCCATCTTTGCAAAAAAGTAAGGAAGGGTTCTCCATTCTTTTGGTGTGCATTACAAAGATCAAGCATAGTGACTTCATGTTTGATGTTATATGAATAATGAGTCACAAATTTGTCAAGAAGCTCATTGAAAGATTTGATGCTTGGGGGTAGTTTGGAGAACCATTCCATGGCTTGTCCTCCTAAACTTCATTGAAATAGTCGCATAAGATAAGTGTCATTATGAGTGACTTCAATAAAAGCAGCACAAAACTCATGAATGTGGTCTTGTGGATCCGAATTCCCTTTGTATTTGTCAAATTTTGGTACCTCAAAATGAGGAGGGAATGGAATCATTGCTAAATTCTTATCAAAAGGATAAGGACATATATCATCCAAGGAATACTTCTTAGTTGATGATCAAATTTGGATGTCATAGATTTGTTGTTGAAGCATCTGGATTTGTTGTTGAATGGGATCCAAAGATAACGTGTTTCCTTGAGTGTTTTGGGAAACATTGTTGTGGGAAGCATTGTTTTGAGAAGCATGATTTTGGGAAGCATGGTTTTGCTGATCATTTTGAGAAGCATCAGATGGCTGTTTGGTTTCTTTTGCTCCATGAGTATCTTGAGAACTACTAGGAATTTCTTAATTGGTTACAATAGTTGGTTCTCTAAGATGAGAGATATCAAAATCACTTGGTAGTTTGGCTCCTTGTTGAGCAAGCATGAGGAAATACATCTCTCTATCTAGGTCTAGGAGTTTTTCCATGACATGATAAAATCTAGTATCTTGTGTAGCATCCCTAAGTTCTTGATCTGTGGGTTCCTCTTCGGATGTAAAAAGTGAAGTTTTCTTAGGAGCTTCAGGCCAAGGATTCTCATCATTACTTTTGTTTCCGTCCATTTTGTCTAGGGATTTTGAATCAACGGGTTGTGTTAGTTTTTGAGATTGAGTTTGAACCATAAAATGGGAAAATTGATTTGTGGAATGAAAGATTTTTGATGAAAAGATATGGAAAGAAATGGTAGAGAGAAAAGATAGTGAAAAGGTGTTGAAAAATGATGAGACAACTTGATAAAATATAAGTCAATAGGAAGTATAGAGTTCACTATGATATGACAAAGAAAATCAAGAGATAGTAACCTAGGTAAGTTTGATAGAGGATGATAGATCTTGATAGGATAAACTCACAAAGATCAAAATCTGATAGATAAGGGAATGTTTCAACACTAGATTTGGAATTTCAGAGGATTAGAAGAAATGATGTGATGATTCTTGGTGAAGAAAGATAGATGAAAATTAATAAAAAGTGATGAAAATGGTCAAACTAAAGATCAGAGGTCTGTGTAACTCGAATGTTTTTCCAAAATCTTACCAAGGATGAAAATGGGTATCTGAAAAAGTGATTTTGAAAATTTTAAAGTTTGTGGAAATGCTCACTGTACTAAATACATAGCAACAAATGTGTAGGACAAATTGATAAATGCACAACAAGATGAGAGAAATGCACAACAAGTTGTAACTGATGTGTGGAAAAAGTATCAAATGCGTAGAACAGTTTAATGTATGCGCAAAAAATTGGTATGAATGCGCAGGTTTTTGTTTCTGATTGATTTGAACTGCAAGATTGTGAATTTTGTCTAATTTTTTGATTATTCTCTGGTTTTTGGCTAATGAAAAATACATAAACACACACACACCAGATAGAAATGATTTTAATCTAACTATTCTAATATGAATGCACAAACACTCTTACAATCCCATGGTTGGCAAGGACAATATCTGTTGAATCCCCACTAGGATAATAAAATCCAGCCACACAAATTCATAGCAGACAACCTAGGAACTTGGAGACATGAGCTCCTCGTTACAGTGCACTCACTTCTCAGGCACACCAAGTTCCAAATTCAATGGGTCATTACTTCCCAAAGAATTTCTATCTCTACTATGAACCGTGAGTAATGTGGGGTGTCTTCATGATCTTGGGTGACTCCTTGAGCCAACAGATAGAAGGTTTTTGGCCACTATACAAAAGCTTTTAATAAGGACATCCGTTCAGGTGGTTGTGATCAAGTCATTTTCCCAATTAAGGGGGCTCTCCCAATCCTTTCAAAGCAAGGCTTTCACCTCTACTAAGTAGGACTTTAGTGCACCACTAGGGTACTGGAGGAGATTTTGGTTACCACAATGAATTCACATGTGTCTAATGTGAGGCTAATCACACTAGCATTTTTTATATACCGGTTTGGAAGGGCTTGGCTTTAGCCTGTTACTAGTTGGGTTGTTCCTTGGGGTGAATACCTCTTTTCCCACCAAAGACCGCCCTCTAAAAATTATAACAGTTTGTCTTACACCCAAGGTCCACGAATGATGAGGGGAGAGGATACGTTGTTATAATTTTGGGATTAAAAATAGCTTATTAAGCAAAACATGATAGACACTTGATTCTATGCTAAAGAAGACACAAAGAAAAAAACTTGTCTTTTTTTAAGCCCAAACGAGATTGTAGTTTATTTTGCAAACCCCTTGGCAATCTGCAATAAAACTGTTAGAATTTTTTATTTTATTTTAGCAATGGGGTCTTCAAAATTACATCCTACAAAAATAGCCTAAGTATTACCAGAACGAACAGACACTTGTTAAAGATTAGCAAAAACCCAAATAACTTTGAAAAATTGAATGCAAACTACTGTATGAAATAAATGCCTAGCGACAACAAATTAATGTACAGGAATCAGACATGAAAGCACATAAATGATGGATGCGCAGGAGAAATATATGAATGCGCAGGGAGATGGTGTATATGCATAGTAAGTATGAATGTGCAGCAAAATGGTATGTATGCGCAAAATAGTTGAATGAAAGCACAACACCTTGGCAGAAAGTGGAAGTGCAAAATGGAAAATTGTGACTGTGGTGTCAGTAAATGGATGCGCAATAGAAATGAACAGAAGCGCAAGAATCATGGATGAATGCACATAAATAACCTGTAGAAAAACTTACACATGGAAAACTGAAAATTGATGGTGAAAATTTGTGGGTTGCCCCACAGTGGGCACAAAAAATGTATGCAAAATTAGGTGAATACTATTCTAAATAATAAATTAACTATTCTAAGATTAATAAATCTATCTAATTAGCAAACTACAATGAAGAAAAGAATCAAAATGAAGCTAAAATAACATTTTACCTTCACCTACCATGTAGCTTGTCTCCATTGCTCTCCTAGCCTTGATTTATTGAAGATGTTGAGCTCTTAGATTTCCAAATGAAGCCTTTTCCCAAGATGCTACCAAAGTGTGGAGATTTGATGATGAATGCAAGGAAGCTTAAAGCTTGATTATGCAACTAATGGATGGAATTCAAAATGGATTAGATGATAAAATGGATGCTTGATTGCTCTTAGAATGCTTGGATGCTTGGATGCTTGGATGCTTGATTGCTTGAATGCTTGATTACAAAAATACCTATTACCTCACAAAGGGGAAATGAAGCTCCTTTTATAAATTTTTGGAGGATCTAAGCCTAGGTGGCACAATCCTACGGTGGAGAATGAAAGGTGGAAGATCCTAGGGTTAGGATTGAATTGGTTGAAGGAGTTGAGAGAAAAGGGGATGTAGCTGGAATGTGAGATGGAGAATAGGGATGATGTTCCTCTCACATTGACATGGAGGAGAACAAGGTGGAAGGGAAAGACACATGTCAAGTGTTTCTCAAAGACCCAAGAGAGAAAGAGGAAGAGACGTTTTCCTCATGAGGACTCCTTGTACAAGTGTCCCATGAGTCACCTTTGACCCTTAGAGGTGGCTTAAAAAGACCCTTAGGAATAGGGCATGTCTCTTGAGTTGGTTTAAGAGAGGACATGTGGTCATGAGACCAAGTCCTATAAGGCCACATAGCCCTTAAGAATAGGACATGTGTGGTTGAGGATAATTACTAATAAATAATTAATAATAATTATTTATTTTAGCCAAAGTGATGTGTCAGGTGACTAGGTAGGTGAGGTGGACTAGGGGATTTAGTCATATTTAGGTGATTATGTATTTAATTAAATCACTTTAATAAGATTGATTAGAAGACTTAGGATAGAGGAATAAACTATAGTGAATTTACTAAATAAATTGAATAATTTATTTAATAAATAGAGGAATAATTATTAATTAAATAATAAATATTTAATTAATTTATCAAGTCAATATCAATTATATAATAAATATTTAATTAATTAATGAAGCTATTTTTAAGTGTATAAACTAGAAAAGCTTTAAACATATAGGTTGGATTGAGCCTAGTCTAATCCACCTAGGAACACACTTGCAAGACCTTCTAAGGTAAAAAAATAAACACTACTGACTTGGCTAAGGTCAGTACAAGAAAAAACTCTAAACTATATTAGGGGTTAGCCTAGGTGCTCCTGCACCATTTATGAATGATGAGGATGATACCAATGTCTTTTCACTTGAGCTTGTTGAACCCTTATCCCTCATCCATCCTGATTTAATTGACTGGACCCCTTTTGAATCTATAAATCTGATATCCTTTGATAGTGTTCATGAACTATCCTATCACCTTAATGCTTTTGAGCCCTCTTACCCTTCTACCAGTGCAATGAGCACACACATGAGCATGGAAGATATCAAGTATCTCATTCTCAAAAGGAAAAAGAAAAAGAAAAAGAGATCTGATGGGGAAATCCACTTCATGGCCGTGTCATATCCCAAAATAGTAAAAAAAAAAGATGTATCCAAAGGTGAAAGCCGCTTTGAGGTGCTTGAGGATGGGAGGCTTGATGTTCTTCCCAATCATTTTCAAGAAAGATATTTAGTGTTGATAGAATCCACTCAGTCAGTTAACTTGGGTATTTTGGAGAATCCTGAAATCATATATCTAGCAGAGTCATTGAGTGAGGAAGAAAAACAACAATTCATTCATTTTTTCAAGGCAAAGAAAATCAATTTTGCATGGTCATATTTAAATATGCCTGGATTGGATACAAATCTAATTATGCATAATCTATCTATTGCACCAGGTGTCAAACTAGTGAAACAAAATCTAAGAAAGATACATCCTCACATTTCCTTACCTGTGAAGTTTGAATTGGACAAATTGATAAAAGCTGGTTTCATTAAAGTAATTGATTATGCCAAATCAATTTCTAACATTGTACTAGTATCAAAACCCAACAAATCCATTTGGGTCTTCACCAAATTTAAATATCTTAACAAGGCATTTCCTAAAGATGAATTCCCACTACCCAACATAGACATGATTGTTGATCTCACAACTAGAATCCAAATGCAGTCTCTAACAGATGGATTCTATGGGTACAATAAAATCAAAATTGCACTAGAAGATGAAGAAAAGACTGCCTTTACCTGTGCATGGGGTACTTTCTATTGGAATGTAATTCCCTTCGGATTGAAAAATTATGGAGCAACCTATCAATGAGCTATGACAATAATATTCCATGAGATGATGCATAAATGCATGGAGGAATATGTGGATGAAACTTTGGCTAAGTCTGCCATAAGAAATGCTCATCTTTATATCCTAAATGATATCCTTGATCACATGAATAAATTCAAATTAAGATTAAATCCAAAAAAGTGTTCCTTTGGGGTAACCTCAGGTGAACTTCTAGGATATATTGTTTCAGCAAGAGGCATTGAAGTAGACCCTGCCAAGGTGAACTACATACTTGAAATGACACCTCCTTGCAATACAAGTCAGATGAGATATATACCAAGATGTTGCATAAAGGGGTTACTTTCAATTGGAATGAGGATTATGAAATAAATTCTCAGCAAATCAAGGACTATCTAGCTAATCCTCCAATTCTCATGTCTCCCATTGTAGTAAAACCCTTACTGCTCTATATCTCAGCTACAACAACATCCTTAGGTGCATTACTCACACAACATGATGAACAAGGAAATTAATGAGTAATATACTACATCATCCACACATTGGTTTCCTATGAGCTCAATTATTCAACCATTGAAAAATCATTCTTGGAAGTTGTACTTGCATCTCAAAAATTTAGACATTACACGCTATCACATTTTGTTCAACTAATTGCTAAAATTGATCCTCTTAAGTACTTTCTTGGTAAAGCTTCTCTCATGGGTTAATTAGCTAAGTGGGTTATGATCCTTAGTGAATTTGACATGACTTATGTTGATAGAAAACCTATCAAAGGACAAGGCCTTATAGATCAAATTTCATATGCACATTTAGAAGACGACAAACCAATTCAAACAAAGTTTCTAGATGAATTAATTATGCATCTTACTCAAGGAAGTTGGCATTGGCAACCACATAAGAGCTGGAATGAAGAAAAAAGGAATGGAGATGATGGACCAGAATGCTAATATGGACCTTTTGGCTGTTCATGCCTCTGATTTGATGGACATCAATTAGCTATTGCTTTCTCCTATATGTGCTATCTTTTTCTGCGTCTGACTATTTGGCAGTCTTTTTTGCTGTCTTTTGTTGGGCCAAGTGCCTTAGTTTTTTTGTTGTTCTCTTTTCTAGGTTGACTGATTAGTGTTGAATATCTTCTGATCTTTTGTACAAGGTTTCAGGACCTTTCAAATCTTGTTTTTACTTAATCAGAACATCCCTGAAAGATGTATTTTGATGGCTCATTTACACAAGGCACTGGGGCTGGGGTTTTGTTTATTACTCAAGAATATAAAATTCTAAAAGCTTACAAAATGATGTTCCCATGTACTAATAATGTGGTTAAATATGAATCTCTTGCTGATGGATTAAAAATTTCCATCGAGTGAAAAATAAAAGAAATACATATCTATGGTGATTCTCAACTTGTGATTAACCAAGTAAATAATGAATACCAAACTAAAGATGAGACGTTGACACCATACAAGAAGATGGTTGATGATTCTAAGAAATATTTTTCCTTCATTACCTTTCAACAAGTTCCAAGAGAAGAAAACAAGGTAGTTGATGCTATGGCCACATTAGAATCTATGTTAAAAATTCAAGAACATCAATTCCTCTATGACTTCCATGTGGAAGAATTTCCTTTCCTTTCTTATGACTCACCTAAGACAAATATTGTATGTACCATTATTGCCTCCAACTCTTCATGCTACTTCCAAATCTATAATTAGATTAAAAAACCAAACCATTCATAAAGGCGTATCTAAAAAAAAAGAGAAAACTTATAAGAAGTGCATCTAGATATCTACTTGTCTCTATTGAATTGTTTAAGAGGAGTCTAGACGGTACCCTCCTTAGGTGTCTAGAGCATGAGGAATCTGACAAAGTGTTGAGAGAAGTCCACAAGGGTGTTTGTAGATCTAATTCGAATGGTCTCTCCTTGGATAAGAAACTCTTGTGAGAAGGATACTATTGGCCTACCATAGAAAAAGATGTTGTCCACTTTGCTAAAACCCATTAGAGGTGTCAGTTCTATGGAAACTTGATTCACGCTCCTGCTCTGGACCTATTACCTTTTATAAATTACTATCCATTCTAGAAATGGGATTTTGATCTCATGGGTTAGATATATCCTTCATAATCTAATGGACACAAGTTCATTATTAGAGAAACTGAATACTTTAATAAATGGGTTGAAGTTGTACCTCTTATCAAGGAAACATGAAATTAGGTGGCCATGTTTATTCTCAACTACATTATATGCAGGTATGAAATACCCTTCTTAATTATCATAGACAATGTAAGATAGTTTAAGAATAATGATATTGATGAGATTTGTGCTAAGTTTCACATCATGAATTATTCCTCCTCTATTTACTATCCTTGAGGGAATGGAGAAGATAAATCTTCAAACAAAACAATCCTTAAGGTCTTGCACATAACAGTTAGAAAATTAGGGAGGGATTGGCATTTACAATTGAATCCATCTTTATGGGCTTATCGAACAAGCATCAGAATTCATATAGGAGATACACATTTCTCATTGGTTTATGGTTCTAAAGTAGTATTACGAATAGAAGTCAAAATACCTTCATTGAGGGTATCCCTACATGGACTCATCATAGATTAAGGTTATAGAACCTCCCGAGTTCAAGAGATGGAATTACATGATGAGCACATAAAGGAAACATTTGACCATATAAGGGTATATAAAAAGAGAATGTCTAAAGGCTACAACAAAAAGGATTCACCATAATGAATTTCAATTCACTGATCTTGTTTTAAGAGAGAACCCAAATAATCAACAACATAGAGAACAAAAGGGAAAATTTGAACCTAACTATTTGGGTATTTTAGTCATTACTATAGCATTTGGTTCTAGAGCTTATTATCTGGCAACTCTAGAAGGTGATGTTCAAAGAGCCTATCAATGCTCTCCACTTGCAATGACTCTACAACTAGAAATTTTCCATCTTGTACAATAACTTATGATCCCAAAAATGAAATCCTAAAAATTGTATAAAGTCCTAAAAAAATGGTTATCCTGGTGAAAGCCTAGCAATAGGCATCTTGATAACACCAAAAAAAATAAAATAAAAATTGTGCATTGGTGAAAACCTGGAAATAGGCACCATGGTAGAAAAAATGCAATAATGCCAAGTGGTGAAAACCTAGAAACATGCACTACCTTTAACTTGAGCTCTATCTATCAATCCATTATGTTTCCTCTTGCCTCCATCTCACTTCACCTTCTTATCTTATCTCTCCATTCTCTTTCCCTTAGGTCACCTTGGATTAGACTCTTGATCTTTGTCTTTGGTCCTTGATTTCCACTCAGGAGAATCTTCTATCACTTCCTATTTGAGCTGAGCTACCATTATTTGGCCTTTCTTTTTTGAGCCTAACCTAAGTCAGTCATCTTTCCTTCTTGGGAGCCAATCATCATTGACACCAATCACAATATTTCTTAACACTACCCTTGGACATCAACTTTGTTTTTCAACACATATCAGATATTTCACTATCTAACACACTTGCATACAAATGCACTAGTGTTTCTTAACACTCACACATACATATGAGACAAAACATGAAACTTGTTGAGATATGCTGAACTTATTTTCTTTGTGTGCTGTCTGTTATCATTGGCTTTTGCTTGTTGTGTGCCCATGACTCTTTAGGATGTCACTAGACTAGAGACGTATGATTGGGGGCATACCATTTTCTTTTTCCTATAATTTCTTCTTGTGTGTGTATGCGGGATAGCACTCATGGTTATCCTGACATTTATATCATGGCATTGGTGTGATCCTTCTACATCAACTTGGAAACATTATTCTGGTCATCTCAACCTCTATATGTAGATTCTTATGGTTGTTTCCTACATTCTATCTGATAGGGTCCATGTTCATATCTTCATGGTTCTTCTGAGATGAGTGAATATTTTATTGAACCTAATGTCCCAACACTGCTCAAATGATGATTAAAATGACATAATATCCTATGGACTAGTGACTAGAAACACTTTGTCCCTTGCATTTCATTCTAGGTTTGCATTTAGTTTTGCATCTTGGATCCTTTGATCATCTCCCTTCTATCCTCCTACTAAAGTGGTCCACTATATTTATCCTTCACATATCTACCATCACAAGATCGATTCCCTACTAGGGGAACGAAGTTCTAAACTCTCATAAGCTTCATCTGATTTCGATGTCCTAAATCCATTTTTTGGGCTCAAAATCAAAATTTGGAGCCTGTTTGTACCTCAAATTGTAGATTTATAGTTTTTAAGACAAATATAGCCTATGATCACATCTTGATCCCAAATCATCCTATTTCTATCCTCTTTCATCTTGGTCAACTCTAGACAAACTTGGATAAACCTAGTCAATAGGACACCGAAAATTGATTCCAATCACTATATCAAACATCCAAAAATATTTTCATGTTGAACTCATTATTCTACATCTCATTTCACCTCTTTTCCACCCCTCTTTGCATCATTCTAATTTTGAGCTCGAGGGGGCATGAAAATATAGAAAATCTTCTTCATCAATCAAATCTCCTCATCTACAAATCTAGCAATTGAACCAAATCTTTATCGATAAAGTCAATCAGTGACTAAAAAATCATCACTCGAGGCATCTCAGCTTCAAGAACCATATTAAGTTGAGATTCTCTGCATCCTTTCTGGAAGAGTGTTCTCATTGCTTCATATTAGTTCACTCAAATAGATAATCTAGCTATCTCTCAAGGAATACCAATCTGAGACTGCTTCTCTATTTAGCCTCTTATCTCAATCTATATTTGAGTTTTACCAATTTCATTGCATCTCACCAAACTGGTTAGTTTTCATCTATCTCTCAATCAAGTTTTTTGTTTCATCGCACCACATCAGATTGGGCACTCTGGTCTCGCTCATTAGTCTTCGCTCAATCAAGTCTAGAGTTGATATCTGCTATCTTAATTGATCCCTAGAAATAGCTTCATCACTTTACACCAAGTGGTTTCTTGAACTACCTTTTAGTCTATTCTTTGAATCAATATGCTAGCTCACACATTGATTCAAAGAGGGGCAAATGTAATCACCAAAATTTGGTCTAGTAAAACCTAAGCCCCCGATCTTGATCAATTTGCCTAATTTCAAATCTAAATCCCTATGAAAAAATTTACTAGACATAATTGTGCAGAATAAACCTGAAAATCCCCTTTGCATAATTAAATAAAAAAATCAATTTTTTTATATCAAGCTTATACTATGGTCTAATTTCTGGAGCTTTCATATTTATTTAATTGCTGTAATATTGCTTTTAATATAAAGTTTCTACACTTTTATTAAAAGAACACATTCACATGTGTGCACATACTTAATCCCAATTAATTAGGATTTAAAGGGGATTTGTACTTTCAAAATTTCTATTTTGTCTTATTCTACCTAACATCTCTACCTAACATTTCTTTTGCCTCTTAATTCTCACCACTCATTTCTACCTAATCTTGCATCTCCTTCGTTATCCTTTTGCCTCTTAATCTCAATCACACATTCTTTGCCACTTAATCTTAACCCTTTGTTTTAGAGGCAAATTCTTTAAAAGATCTTCTCTCAATTGAATACATGATCCATAATCAAGAATTCAAGCAAAATTTCATTCTAGAGAACTTTTTGGCATTCTTAGCAATCTAGTTTACTTTCTTGCATTATTTATCATAGCATAGTTTCTTTCATTTTCATTCTAGAATACTAGTTGCTTTGCATCCATTCTATCTTAGTTCTTTCATTTTATAGTTGTTAATATTGCATTGCATCATAGATTACTATTTCATTTGCTTAATCTAGTTCATTTCTATAGCTTACTTTTCATTATCATTCTTAGTTTAATCTTGCATTTCATAGCTTTACAGTCGTCCTAGTTTACTTTACATTTCATCTTGCAACTCAAAGAAGATTGGGATCATCTTGTGAATCTTCCATTTTGAGGTTGTCTAGTCACTACTTCTATTGTCTCAATATGATTATCACAATCTAGAACTAAACTTGCTTCAAATAGGAAACAATAAGCCGCATTCAAAATTTAGTTGTTTATTTCATGTTCTTACTAGATTAGGAATGTTTGATGTAATGGTTTATTGAAGTGTGTGATTTGCAGGTCTAAAGCATCACATTTTTATCAGATAGTAGCTTGTTCATATATGTAATATTTTTATTTTATTTTATATTTTAGTTTAAGTTTAATATTATGTTATTTTGCATTATAAAATTTATGGCATTTAATAAATTATTCATTGCATGGCTATATTTAATACGACCAAATCAATGACCAAATAAATAACCAAATCAAGGACCAAATCAATGAATAAATCAATGACTAAATCACTAATCAAAATTAGTGACTAAATTAGTGACTAAATCAATGACTAAATCAATGATCGAAATCAATGACTAAAATCATTTAGTCATCAATTTAGTTGCATTATAAATGACTACAAATTAACTACTAATAGTCACGTGACTAAACTTAGTCATTTATATACAATTTTTAGTAGTTTTATTAGTCACATATTGTTGTTTTTGTACTAGTGACTTCTCATCTATATATTATCCTCAAGGAAATGGACAAGCAATGACTTCAAACAAAAACATCTTGAAAATCCTAAAGAAAACAATTGATGACTTTAGAAGGGATTGTCATATTCAACTAAACCTTGCATTGTGGACCTAGTAAACCAATGTTAGAACACTAGTAGGAGATACACCTTTCTCCTTAGTCTATGGATTATAATAAATTATACCCCTAGAAGTGGAGATACCTTCTCTAAGAATCGTATTACATGCCATTTTATTTGATGAGGACTATAGAGTGTCTAGATTGAAAGAGCGAGAACTACTTGATGAGAAGAGACAAAAAGCTTATGATCATTTTAAAGTACATAAAAAATGCATGCCAAGTAGTTACAACAAGAAGGTGAAACCTAGGGAATTCCAAGTGGGTGACCTAGTATTTAGAGAAAATCCAATAAATCAGTAAGATAGAGAAAAGAAAGGAAAATTTGAAGCTAACTCAATAGGTCCTTTTTTCATAGTATCAGCATATGGATCAAGTACTTGTAGAAATTATCAACATGTGAAAGAGACCCACTATAAGAACCTATCAACAATATTAATCTCAAAAGGGTCTATACTTGATATTTTGAGTTTAGTTTGTACAATAGAAACTGATCTTGAAGAAATCCAAAAATAACAAAAATTGGTCCTGAAGAAATCCAAAAATAACAAAAATTGATCTTGAAGAAAGCATAAAAATTAGAAAATGATCTTGAAAAAATGGTTATCTTGGTGAAAACTTGGTAAAGAGGTGCCTTGATAAAACCAAAGAAAAAGGAAGAAAAAGTTCTTGAAACAAATCATTATCTTGGTGAAAACCTGGCATATAAGCGCCCTCATAATTAAAAAAAAGAAGAAAAAAATCCAAAAAAAAAGAAAAACAAAAGGAAAGAAAAAATAAAATAAAATAAAAAATTACAATGACCACAAGTAGTGAAAACCTGGCAAACATGCACTATTTTTCTTAGGTTAATATCCTTTATTTATCAAGTGCATCGTATTACATTTATCACATTCACCATCCTTGTTCATATCCATCTAAATATTTCCATCCTAGTACATATCCATCTACATATTTCCATCCTTGTACATAACCATAATAAACCCTCCATTTGCATATCTCATTTGTCCAATAAAGCTTTCATCATGGTTTGGAAATTGCCTATGTCCATCATCATTTTATCAGGTCAAACTAGGGGCAAAATCTAAATTTTAGGAGTGAACAATCATTGAGCTAAGTGAACCCAAAATGAAATAATTTGAAAAATGTATCAAAACCAAGAGCAATACCAAGACTCACAACCTTTGAACATGCAAAAATCTAAACATCAAAATGTGACATTAACATTACATGAAAAACTAAAACTGAAAACCAAAATTGGCAACAAATGGATAAATTCTTCTGGAAATTGATCAGATGACAATGATGTTAATATGATTTAGAAAAATAGAGAGGGGGGGTGAATCAGTTGTTCTCACATCCAGATGTATAAAAAAAACTTCAAATTTTTTTCTTTCAATCAGATCTAACAACCAAAACCACCTCGGTCATCACTAATTCTATAATAGAAGCATATAACATTGCAGTCCACTACCCAGTTGTATCTAACTTGTAAAACAAAGAAATGTTTAAACCAAAACATTCACACAAGCATTGACACTAGGATTTATAGTGGAAACCTAATCTAGGAAAAACCACTTTGTAACATGCTACTATTATTTTCACTCTTCTGAAGTGAGCTCGGTTAAAAGCCAACCCTATCAAAGGTTACAATACACACTATTAGGTGTGACCCGATTAAAGGATTTCAATCACTCAATTAGAAGTGAGCCTTGTTATAGGACTTACATACATTCCATTAGAATGCAACCTTGTTCAAAGGATTTAAACATATGACTATTAGGTCAACCTCTATTAAAAGGAACTTGATTGTTACAATGGTTAGAAAGTAGCAGCAGTACTAATCTAAAAAACATACAACTCACTTTGCAAATATCAGATCCAATTCCATACACAGATCCTGGTTTATTGACTTTGAAACTTTGCCATCTCCATCTCTGATATGCTCAGAACTTTTCTTCAAGCAATCACCACACTTCTCCTTCAGCCTTTTCTTCTTATACAGTAAATAAAATCTACTGATCATCTAGCATCCTCTTTTCACCCATGCACACACATACCTAATGCTTAGGTTCCCTTAATACTTCCTCAATTAGGTTAACTCATCTTTTTTTGCTCAATCTCCTTTGTAGATCTTAGGGTTAGGTCGGATTGCTTGAATCTACCCGCTTTATGTTCTTCGGGTCCTTTTCTAGAAACATCTCAAATCTCTTAAAGATTTACATTAAAACATTTTTCAGTGCATTCAATGCTTTCAAACAATTAATAAATAAAGTCAACACATTTTACATAATCCAAGAATTCAACAATGTCGGCTCCAAATCTGAATTCTTTTCAAATATAAAAATATTGATGCTTGGTCAATACTGTGATCAACTACTCGATCTTCATGTAGAAAGCTCGGTCATTACTAAAAATATTTCCTCAGCTTATACTATCTTTCTTGACAATTAACTGATGTTCGGTCGACACTAGAATTTTGCTCGGCATATACTAACTCGATCGACACTAACATTACTCGGCTTGAACATGATTTCTCCATTTTCACTCGGTCAAGCCTACCAATTTAGTTTTCAATCTTACTAAGATAAATAATACATTGTCTCATCATTGTACAACATAGTCAAGTACACTTTGTAGTATCAAGATAACTCAAACTTTCCTTAGGTGCTATTGTTACCAACCTTGCCTATCCCCTTAGCAACACTCAAATAGATATAGTACTTTCCTAAGTAGCAATAGTCTTACCAGTTAAGGTTTTGACATCAATGACAACACAACAATTGCTTCAATTGTAGTTTCCAACAATCTCCCTCTTTGGCATTGATGGCAACACCATATGATATCACCTGAATAACACATGGATTACCAACCAATCCAAAAACTTATCTGTCCATCAAAATTTTTTTTTGTAATATCCTTAGCTTCATTTTGATTCAGAATCTATTAGCCTCACTTTTGCGATCATTAGAAATATCCAAATCTCCCTCTATCCTGATCCTTCATCTCAGTTCATCATCTCCTTACTTTTCTTTTTAGTGTCATGTGTTATTTCAGTTCATCTCTATTCATCTCCCTCTTTGACAAAAATGCCAAAGCAACAACTAAAACATGCATCCATCAGATGTAGATATTATCTATGCAGCTCAGTGTTTCTCCCTCTGTCATCTTGCTTATGACTGATTCCTTATCTTTGCTCTTCTTCACAACTCTAGGCTAGTCCTAGAGTGTGACAATCTTCTACATCAATCTATCAAATATTCTACTGTAGCATATTTGATGCAGTGCTCCTAGCTTAACTAGGAAGCCTCAGTTAGGGGAAGGACCCCTAGTTGACTTCTCAAATACTCATATGCTTCTTTAGTTAAAGATTTAGTGAATATGTTTGCTAATTGTTCTTTTGTATTCACATATTCCATTTAGACTTCTTTATCTTGTACCAATTCTCTCAAGTAGTGATACTTGATTGCTATGTGCTTGGTCTTAGTATGCATCACTGAATTCTTAGAAATGTTGATAGGACTTGTATTGTCACAGAAAATAACAATAGGTTCAGTGATTTATTCTTTCATGCCTACCAATAATTGTTTTATCCATACCAAATTTAAACAGTTTACTATAGCAGCAACATACTCGGCTTCAGTAGTAGATTGGGAAATGCAATTTTGTTTCTTGCTTGTCCACGAGACTAATCTCTATCCAAGAAAGAAAGCTCCACCACTAGTACTTTTTCTGTCATCTACATTTCTTGCCCAATCAACATTTGTATATACTCTTAGTTCAAATCTTTCATCCTTCTTGTAATATAACCCATAGTCAACAGTCCCTTTCAAGTATCTAATAATTCTTTTCACAGCCATCATGTGTGTTTCCTTAGGATTGGCAAAGAATCTTTCCACAATCCCAACAACTAGTGCAATATCTGGTCTACTATGTACACCATACTACAATTTTCCAATCATGGATCTATACACAGTCTGGGTCACTTCTGCAACATCATCATTCTTAGATAACTTTTGTCCAGTAACCATAGGAGTACTCACTGGTTTAGAATCTTCCATCCCAAAAGTTTTCATTATTTCATTAACATACTATGATTGTGTAATGAAAATTCCTTTCTTCATCCGATATACTTGTAAACCAACAAAGAATTTGATCTCACCAAATATGCTAATTTCAAATTCAGTTTGTATTTCATTTGAAAATCTTTTACACAAAGCATCTTGTCCACCAAAAATAATATCATCCACAAAATTTTTTGCCAACAGGATACCTTTACCTTCTTCATCTTTCATGTACAGATTTCTTGTGTCATTTGTTCTTGAAAATCCAATGTGTATCAAGTAGTTATGCAATCTCTTATACCATGCTCTAGGAGCTTGTTTTAATCCATACAGTGCTTTGTTCAGTTTGCATACCATGTGTCTTCTGTTTGGATCAATAAAACCTTCTGGCTGTTCTATGTAAACTTCTTCTTCTAGTATACCATTTAAGAATGCAGACTTGACATCCATTTGATAAACCTTGAAATATTTATAAGAAGCATATGCAAGCAAAGTTCTTACTCCTTCCAATCTAGCTACAGGGGCAAATGTCTCCTTATAATCTATTCCTTCTTCTTGTGCATAGCCTTTGCATACTAGCCTAGCTTTGTTCCTAGTCATTTCACCTTTTTCATTCAATTGATTCTAGAACACCCATTTTGTTCCTATAACATTTTTGTTTTCAAGTCTCAACACCAGAGTCCAAGTATCATTCTTCTCTATCTGGTCTATTTCTTCATTCATTGCTTGTATCTAGTTTTCATTTTCTAATGCCTCTCTAGTTGACTTAGGTTCAAATTCACACAGTAAACATGTTGGATCCTTTGTCTTAATTCTGGTCAAAATTCCAGTATGTTTGTCTCCAATTATCTGTTCAGGCTTGTGATGTCTTCTTACATATTTTGCCAAAACAAGTTCAGCTCTTCTCTCCTCTATTTCATCAAGTTTGTCAACAAGATTGTTAGAGTCAGCTTCTGAATGCTCGAAAACCTCCTCCTGATACTCAACAACATTATCTTGTCGCTCAACATGTTCTTGTTCTCTTTTGACACTATTTTCCTAATGCTCGGTAGCATCTTTTTGTTGCTTGACATTTCTTACCTGAGACTCGGCATCAGGTGCAAGTTTGTTACTTGCCTCTTATTCTTCTTCAACATACACAAAAGATCTATAATCTCCTAGTTCTTTTTTGCTGTCAACTTGATTTCTTTCTGCATACTCATCAACTTTGACATTCACACTTTCCAAAATTTTGTTAGTGTTAGAGTTCAAACACTTATAAGCTTTACTTTTTGTGGAATACCCTAGGAATATGCATTCATCACTTTTAGCATCAAACTTTCCATTCCTATTGTCTTTTAATATGTAGCACTTGCTTCCAAAGATTCTAAAGTATTTAACACTCGATGCATGCCCATGTGATAATTCATAGGGTGTTAGATTTGTACCTTTCTTGATCTGTAACTGGTTAAGAGTCAAGACAGCTGTACTTATAGCTTCTTTCTAGTATTTCTATGCCACATTCTTTTCAATCAACAATGTCCTTGCACAATCCAAGATAGATCTATTTCTTCTCTCTGCTATACCATTCTGCAGAGGTGTTCTAGGTACAGACATCTATCTTTTGATCCCTCTTTCATTGCAAAATATATTGAATTCATTTGATGTAAATTCTCCACCTTAGTTAGATCTAAGACATTTCAGGTTCCTACCTATATCCTTCTCAACCTTACCCAAATACCACTTAAAGAATTGAAAGGCGTCAAATTTTTCTTTTAGAAACATTACATGCATCATCCTAGTATGATCATCAACAAACAAGATAAAATATCTAGCACCATAGTAACTTTGTACACCCATAGGTCCACAAAGGTCAGTATGAACCAAATCTAAAATGTTTTCAAAAGTAAAGGATTTTCTCTTAAAACTTGATTTTGTCATTTTTCCTAGCTGGCATTCCTTACACATCACATTCTCAAGTTTCTTCAATCTAGGTAGACCTCTTACTTTCTTCTTCTTACTTATTTCTACCAAATTATCAAATTTAACATGACATAGCCTCTTATGCCATAACCAAATGTCATCAAGTTGTGCAACCATACATGCTTCTTCAGATAGGTCAAGATAGAACAAATTACCTCTAGTATGTTCTCCACTTTTGATCAGTTCACCAGTAACATCAAATATTTTAGCTTTCTTGTGATGAAATTTCACTTGGTAACTAGTGCTGTTGAGCTATGCAACACTTAGCAGATTATAATTTAGACCTTCAACCCAATATGCATTTTCACAAGAGATCCTATTAGTCAGTTTAATCAAACCTTTTCCTCTAACAAGACATGGTACATCATTACAGAATTTTACACTTTTATGTCTATAATGATGTAAGGTCTCAAACTTACTCTTGTCACCAGTCATGTGATGTGAACAACCACTATCAATAATCCATTTGTCATTCTTGTTCACATAGGAGATCAATGCAGTTTTCTCATCCTCATTAGATTCATCTTTCATTGCAACATAGACTACCTCAATTTCAAAATCATCACTATCAGTGTAAGTTTCTTCTTCAACAATATAACAAGATTTCTTACCTTTTCCTTTGTAGTCTTTGTACCTTCATTAGCTTCTGTCATCTCTTCTATCTTTGTGTTTTCTTTTTCTTTATTCATCTTTATCATTCCTGTCTGGACATCTAGAAGCTGTATGACCAACTTTGTTACATGCAAAACATATAATAGGGAGTTTACCTTTATATTTTCCTTTTCTCCTTCTCAATCTTCTAGCCATAAGAGCTTCTAGATCTTCAAGTTCTTCATTAGAAGTGTCACTGTCACTTTGAGTTTGAGTTTGAGTTTGACTTTGACTTTCACTGATGCATCTTTCTTTTTCTTTCTTTGGCTTGTCTAGAACTAATTGTGACTTAAAAGTAGATTCAACATTACCAATACTACCAACAGTGAAGTTATCATAGTGAGAAATTTCAAAAGATGTTAGCTTTCCATCCAAACTTTCCAAAGTAAGCACATTTGCAGAGTTACATCTAGATTTCTGAATAGCTAAGATCTTAATAGCATATATAGGACACAGAGTTCTTAGTACTTTTCCAATTATAGTTTCATTATCAATAGTCCTACTTGCTCCTCTAATACCAGTCACAACTGTAATACCTCTCGTATGGTGATACTTAGACTTTTCTGATTTGGACATTTTATTATTATTATGGTCAAGACTATACATTTACATTTATGTTTTGTGGATGATGACATGATGAATATGCTCATTTATGGTTAGTAATTACAATTTTATGAGATTAGAAAATTATCTATTTTTATATGGATCTAACCCAATTATTTGAATCTAACCACTATCATGATGTTTTATGTTTCATGGATGTGTCTGATGTGTTTTTCATGACTCTAGGATGAAGTCGTAGTTACTCACTTAGTTGAGGTCCACACGATGTATCGATCCTGGTCATCTGCTTGCATATATCTGATTTGTATCTCCATATGTATATATATGTATCTCTTCTTGGTGATGCAGGATTGCAGGTACCGGGTGTCATCTCCACCTGGCTTCATAGGTCTGAGCGATCCCTCAAAATCCTCGATCGTTGTTGTTGTTACGGAGGTGTCACCAGGTCCACAGGAAGAAACTTCACCTTTGATCCTTTTATCCTTAGGTGGGAAGTGTCGAGTCAGTCCCTTGTGTGAATGTCTTATGTGGTTTTGTAGTTGATGGAATTGTGGATCTTGTAGCTAATTCTTGCCTTCGTGATATGTTCAATTCTGTTAGTAGATCATGGATGTAGATTATTGTTCATTTGAGGGTATGATTTAGTAGCGTATCTCATTAGGAGTGATTTTGAGTGCAATTAAATCATGTGGTTTTAATACCCATGATAAGGATTAATTTTATGGTATTTTAATGTCTAAGGAAATATTAATAAAAAAAAGAAGGGTTTTAAATAATAGTGGTAAAATTCTAACCTATGTTATTGGCTACTTAATATATACATATATATTTTAGAATGGGGATTAAGGTATGAATAAACAATATAGTTTATAATAATGTTATTCTAATGTTTAACATTAATAATAATGTACCATATTTATGGTATTATTTTATAATACTAATAACGACAAAGAGTCTATAGCAATAAAAATAATAATATGTTTTATAATAATAATATTATGCTTGTAATAATATTTATAATAATAATAATATATGTACACATAGGCATATGGGTGCACACATATGCATATGCATACATATATTTATATATAATTATTACCATGTAATTATTTATTATATTAATAAATAATTAGATCAATTAGCGGTATGGTTAATAGGATTATCCTATTACCATAGTTAAATAATTTAATAAATTGTTTTAAGATTATAATATTTATTTTAATATCCTTAAATTTAGGGACTTAGATTATAGTTTATTTATCCCTTTTCGAGAATGAGTTTTCAAAACCATCTCTTTAACGGATGGATAGTTGAGATGGTTGCACCGGTTGGATTACCTGTGCAACCACCTCCTCCATCCTATTTATAGGAAAGATTTCCTATGTAAAAGGAGTTGGGAGAAGAGTTGATTGGGAGAAGAGGATTATTATTATTATTGTAGAAAATTTATCCTGTGAGTTTGGCATTTGGATTGTTACGGGTAGAGGCTGGAAGATTGCAAGCAAAGGGATTCAAAGGAGTGTTGGAAACATTGGACAGGGTTTAATCTTCCTTCTCCAACTGGTCTTCGCAGGACTTCAGGTTGGAATCCATCCTGAGAAGTAGATTTATTTTGTAGAATGAATGTAAAATCTAGATTTCTTGAAAAGTTTCTGTATATTGTACTATGGTTGCAAAATATATATATGCATTATTATAGTATTATTATCTTGTGTATATGAATGATCTATTACTCAATGAGATTATGAATGTTTACCTTTTTGTTTAGAATCGAAAACTATATATATATGTTTTATTTTCTATGTATTTGAAATGTGTTTGTGGAAAGTTATTTTACGAATGTTTGTATGTTCACTGTGGTGAAACCTCCCTGGGAGGGTAGAAGTGGTTTTGATCTTGTAGGATAGTGTATTTTACTATCATTGGATGTATTATGAATGCTTCCAGATTTTAGAACTTTTGTTGCAACCTTACTATTTCATGTCTATTTATGTGCCACCTTTCTTTTCCCAGATCTAGAATATATTTGTTAGATAGATAGGGAGGATTGATGGCCATTTTTGAAGGGAAACTGGGAGATCTCAAATGGGTCATGCTCATATTAGGCAACCTTAGTCCCCATAATGCCTAGTTTTACCTGCAAGACAAAGTTGACAGTCGTTCTCTGCAGTTCCAGTCGGTTCAGTGTGTTAACCGAGCTAGGTCGGTAGTGTGTTAACCGAGCTAGGTTAGTAATGTGTCAACCGAGTTAGGTTGGTAATGTGTCAACCGAGCTAGGTCGGTAGTGTGTTAACCGAGCTAGGTCAGTAGTGTGTTAACCAAGCTAGGTCAGTTTAGTGTTAACCGGGCCAGGTCGGTAGTGTGTCAACTGAGCAATACTGTGTCAACCGACCAGTCCAGTATAAACTGATAGAGCTAGTATAAACCGAGGAAAATAGGATTCAGACTTTATACAATTATAACTTTAATTTTCTTATACTTTAAGTTATACTTGTATAAAGGGATTAGGTACCCTTTGAATCCATTGGAATAGGTTTCAGGTTCCTAGGAGTAAAGTTGTAACTTTTAAATTTTAGATTTTTAATTAAATCAGACTTAGTCAATTTTCAGGATTAGCCAGGTTTTAGGTATAGAAAGAAATTTTGTATAAACCTGAAGATTGTTCATTCCTTGTTTAGTGGAGATTATTTTCAGTACATTTAGATGCCTTTATTGAGATAGAATGTTTGTAAGGAGCAGTTTAGGGTTTAGAGTCTTCTAAGAGGATCAAGACATTTTAAACATTCTTAAACGTACCTAATTTCTCTAAACATACATAACTATCCTATTATTTTCAATTCTTTGTAGTACTTCTCAAATGTGTTTATAATATTCTTTTACTATGTGTATGATGTGATTGCGATATGGGGTTTGAGGGTAGAAAACCTAACGACACCTAGTGAGTGGCTCTCAGTGCGGGGCCAGGGCCCTAAGTGGCTAGAACCAGGATAACCGACTGAAGAGTTATTTAACAAGTGAAAACCTAATTAAACTTATGCGAATGGGTTAAAATATTAAAAAGATTAAATATGCCTCGCCCATGCCATTAGCGCTAGCAAAGGCTATGGATGGGAGTGGGAGAAGGTACCTATGCGTAGGTACGATCGAATGATGCTTGTTAGTATGAAAGGCATTCGATCCCGCATGTGCCTACTTGGGGGCCGGGGCCCAGAGTGGCTACTACCGGGACAACCCAAGGGGTGAGGGCTATGTGATGACACTCACTTAGGTTGTTTCTTAGAGTTTTTACCAAGCCTTAGAACCTTTTGGGAAAGATCTATACTTTGACTCTCTTTTCATTTGCTATTTTGGGAAAGATTACCCAACCCTAGGTTTGGCCTAGCTATTCCTTCTTTGTGGACCTTGGTGTTTATCTCCTAGCACGGGGGAGTGGGCCTTATAGGTATCCATGTGGTTGGGTGGTAAACATTTTTATCGAGGTATCTTTTGCAGATACAGTGCTTGAAGATTCATGCTTGCTTATGTACCAGTTTTGAAGAATGAAGGCCTTGTGATTATATTTCATGATGCAGAATCTTTTTACCTCTTATGAGGAGTTGAATGCAATGTAATTAGTAATGTATTTCAAAATGATGTAATTGGAATGGGTAGACTTAGGAAGAAGGGAAAAGGGAAATGTGAACTTTATGTTTAAGATGTATGTTGGGAAAGAAAGAAAGATTTTGAAAAAATTCCAAGTTATGTAGTATGTTTTCATTATTGTTGTTTAAGTGAAGCTTTTGAAAAATGAAATGTAGTATATTTGTAATGTATCAAATGAGTTAGATAAATTCTATTTGATTTAAAAGTTATGATGTTCATAAAAGATTCTTAGGAATATAGATGGTGTTAAGAAGAAAAAAATAAAAATTGAAATGAAAGTACTTTGTATTTCATAAAGAATCTTCTAATGATATGATGTAATTTTCTTGAGAAGTTATCTTGTTGTTAGTTTAATTATGAACTTAAATGAATCATGGATTTAATAAGAAGGGAACCTAGGAGGAATCTAAGTTTAAGTTTTGATTACATAACTCTTTTCAAAGTTCAAAATTTTTCATAAATTTTTACTTAGGTTTTCTTTTGTTAAGAGAATCTTTGTTCTCTTCCCTGGTTCCCTTGCGGGGCATGACATCAACTTCTTTTATTCTACCACAATATTGTGCAATGTTCTCACCTTCTTGCATTCTCATTTCATCAAACTTACCTCTGAGACTCTCGGCCTTAGGTTTCAGTACATTTATGTCACCACCATAGATCTTTGCAAGAGTGTCCCGCATCTCCTTAGCACTTGTGCAATCCTTAATGTCCTCAAATTTTGGATAGCTTAGGGAAGATGCAATTTCTAGCATTGCCTAATTATGTTCTTTCTTAGCTCTCATTTCTTCAGTAGTCAAAGGTGCGACAGGTGAGACATAGTCATTATCAATGTAGTACTTTGTAGAATTACCAATACCAGCTAGATGCAGCTTCATCAAGCTTTGCCATGCAGGGAAGTTTTCTTTATTTAGCTTTGGTACCTCCTTCTTATACATCCTGATCATTTGCTTCAAGTCCCTTTAAAATTGATCTCTGTAAAAACCAATAATAAGCAACACAACTCTGATACCAATTGTTAATATGATTTAGAACAACAGAGAGGGGGGGTGAATCAGTTGTTCTCAGGTCTAGATGTATAAAAAAAACTTTGAAAAATTTTCTTTAAATCAAATCTAACAACCAAAACCAACTCGGTCATCACTGATACTATAATAGAAACATATAAAATTGTAGTCCACTACCCAGCTGTATCTAACTTGTAAAACACAGAAATGTTTAAACCAAAACATACACACAAGCATTGACACTAGGATTTATAGTGGAAACCCAATCTGGGAAAACCACTTTGTAACATGCTTCTATTATTTTCACTCTTCTGAAGTGAGCTCGGTTAAAAGCCAACCCTGTCAAAGGTTACAATACACACTGTTAGGTGTGACCCAGTTAAAGGATTTTAATCGCTCTGTTAGAATTGAGCCTTGTTATAGGACTTACATATATTCCATTAGAATGCAACCTTGTTCAAAGGATTTAAACATATGACTATTAGGTCAACCTCTGTTAAAAGGATTTTGACTGTTACAATGGTTAGAAAGTTGCAACAATACTGATATGAAAAACATACAACTCACTTTGCAAATATCAGATCCAATTCCATACATAAATGCTAGTTTATGACTTTGAAACTTTTCCATCTCCATCTCTGATCTACTCAAAACTTTTCTTCAAGCAATCACCACACTTCTCCTTCAGCCTTTTCTGCTTATATAGTCAATAACATCTTCTGATCTTCCAGCATCCTCTTTTCACCCATGCACACACATACCTAATGCTTAGGTTCCCTTAATACTTCCTCAATTAGGTTAACTCATCTTTTGCCGCTCAATCTCCATTGTAGATCTTAGGGTTAGGTTAGATTCATTGAATCTACCCACTTTATGTTCTTCGGCTCCTTTTCTAGAAACATCTCAAATCTCTTAAAGATTTACAATAAATTTTTTTTCAGTGCATTCAATGATTTGAAACAATCAATAAATAAAATCAACACATTTTACATAATCCAAGAATTCAACAATGTCGGCTCCAAATCTGAATTCTCTTCAAATATAAAAATACTAATGCTCGGTCAATACTATGATCAACTACTCAATCTTCATGTAGAAATCTTGGTCATTACTAAAATTTTTTCCTCGGCTTATACTGTCTTTCTCGACAATTAACCGATGTTCGGTCGACACTAGAATTTTGCTTGGCATATACTGACTTGGTCGACACTAGCATTACTTGGCTTATACATGATTTCTCCATTTTTCCTTGGTCAAGCCTACCAGTTTAGTCTTCAATCTTACTAAGATAAACAATACATTGTCTCATCATTGTACAACATATTCAAGTACACTTTGTAGTATCAAGATAACTCAACCTTTCCTTAGGTGGTATTGTTACCAACCTTTCCTATCCCCTTAGCAACACTCAAATAGATATAGTACTTTCCTAAGTAGCAACAATCTTACCAGTTAAGGTTTTGACATCAATGACCACACAACAATTGCTTTAATTGCTGTTTCCAACAAATGAAAGATATGTTCAAATGGTTGTTTCTTGATTTTTTTGATCATGTCTTTTTTTGAACTCCATGATATCTTTGGACTAGAGAAGTAATGATGTAGCATGATACTTTCTTTATCTTCTTCATGTGAGTTAATTCATAATAGTGTGCACATTCATCTCAGGATATGATTATCAAAGTATCATTGAGGACATTCTGAATTTGCATATGAAATGGATTAGTTCATTTCTATTTATGCAAATGATGCTCAAGTCATCTTGGTTGTTTATATCATGATTCTTGTATCAACTTGCAATATTAAAACTGATGAAAGAGGTATTCATATCATCACCGTTAAATTATACCAATGGTGTTGTCTCTACTTTCAACATTTCAAAATCTGAGTGATGATAAAATACAAAATAAAAAGACTTAATGAAAGGTGTCAACAATCCCTTTACATTTGCATGTAATTTTCATTCATGATTAGGTGTATATCTTTCATTGATAACATTATGGGATTTCCCAAAGCTTCAAAATGAATCAAAACTCTCCTTTTTGACCGAGTACACTGGACATTAACAAAAAAAAATCATTTTATTAATCAACTTCATCTAGAATTAATTCATTGCATTTCCATTAATTATCATCAATCATTATCATTAATATTTTTTTTTCATTAATCATTAATCATTAAATGACATTAGGTGCATGCCATTAGTTATCCATCATCATTATTATAATCATTTATGTACATAGCATTAATTCATTTCATTAACCATTTAACTGAGTTTTAATTAAAATATAAGTTGTATTTATTATCATTATCATTAAACATCTTTAAACCTTAAACATTATCAAACATTAAGCATTATTAATCATTCAGTATTAGGCATCATTGCATCATCATTATTGCATTACATCATCTAGATCATATCATTGCATCATTACTTCAATTTTGCATATGTGAAAAATATAATATTGCATCACATATCATATAGGAAAGAAAACATCTCATAATCATAATGGATCCATACATTATTCATCTAAATAAATAATCTCATCTATGCATCCATGTAAGTAAATGTAAGATTGGATTTAGGGTTAGAAGGCATATCAAAAGAAACCACAAACTTTCAAAGACATGAAAACCTATCTAATCCATTTATGAAAAATACTTGAAATAAAGGAATTAAAACATGATTAAAACCCCCTTCAATCTATTGTTCCCATTTTCTCCTTCTCCAAAATTTGGATGGATGTAGCTCTCGAAAGATTAAAATGCACTATGTTAACTTGGAAGCAAGAAGGTGAGAATACATGAAAATAAGATAGGTGATTAATGAAATAAAAAAATCAATGTTATTTTTTATTTCATTAATCATTATTCATAAATCAATGTATAATTAAGAGAAATATGGAAGAGAAAGGATGAGGCTAATTAGTAGGTAATTAGGAAGCCAAATTAGAGGAAAAAGGGATAGGGAATGTGGAAGAAATGTGAAGGATAATTAATAAGAGGTCATGAAGTATGATTTGAGGGAATGTGTAAGAATCACATTTTTAATAATTTAAAAATTATTATTCCCTAAAAAAGGCTAATTAGGAATTTAGAAATTGTAAAATCCCATAATTCAAAAAGGGAAAAAAAATTAATTAATTATGGGAGACTTAGGATAGGGGAATTAATCTAATAAATATATTAATACAAAAGGGATAAGCTATGGGTTATCTATCCCAAGGGGAGAAATTAGTAAAATAATTGGCCAAATTGATGATGTAGGATAAAAAAGGAATTGGTCTTGAATGACTTGATTAGGGTTTGAACTGATCTTGATGATAAAAAATTGATTAAGGATCAATGCAACATCGATGAACTTTGACAATGTGCACGATTGAAGATGTCAAGATAAGATAGCATTAATGGAATTTGACATGACTATTGGGATGGATTGATGATGATGAAATAACATCGATGATCTTGGACAATGCTATTTAAAATTGACTTGGATCAAGATGATGGCAAGGAAGCATCGATGAACTTTGACAATGCGCTCAGGATTCGATTGTTGATGAAAGAGAATTGATTAGGCATTGATGAACTTGGACAATGCATTGGATTGATTTTGGATTGAATTTATTGGACATCGATGATCTTGGACAATTTCCTAGAATTGTTTTGGTAATGATCGAAGGTACTTGAAATGGTCTTGAACTGATTAGGACTGATTTGGATTGGTTTGAACCAATTTGGGAAGGTTTGACATGGTTTAGGGTTGATTAGGATCAAATTAGGAATGTTTAGGAATGTTTAGGAATGCTTAGGAATGTTTAGGATCAATTTAGGAATGTTTAGGATCAAGATAAAGATTTGATCGATTCGGCAAAAAAGATTGAGGTTATGATGCAAGAAATGTTAGAAATTGATTAAGCAATTTTAAATGTCTAATTAGAAAGGGAGGAAAAAATGCTGACATATAGTGAAAACCATATGCACAACATAGGGGAAGAGAATTAGAATGTAGAATAATGTTTCAATTGTAATGCAAAAATGATAACACCAAGACTAGCAGGCTCAAGCCATTTTTAGGTGTCTACATTTTGCCCCTCTTTGATAAAATGTGATTATGAGTGTTGTGTCAAAGAATATCAATAGGAATCACATAAAACATGCCCCAGTGACAACTGGATACAAGAGTGATATATGGTTCCACCTTGAGAAATTGATCAAAAAATACAAATTGATAGGTCAGTTTGTCAACAATGACAAGAGGAATCCAACACAACAAACTGTTTGAAAATTGGACATCAAACATAAAAGATATGAGGCGCAGAGTGAAAAAAGCATCGTGACCAATAAAAAAGGAAAGGTTTGCACATCCATCTAGGCAGAAAGATGACTCTGAAAAGGCTAAGAGAGGATTGTGGAGGTCATTTTCACTCTTTCATTTGGAAGAATTTGAGCTCTAGAGAAAGGAAGATGAATCGACTGCCAATGGAGAAATATCACAGGGACTGAGTGTGAAGCTACTAAAAACCAACTAATGCAGGACCATAGGTTAGTACATTGAGGTCTCATAGTGATTAGGTTGATTTCATGCATTTTTAGGTAGTTTAGGGTAGTGTGCCAAGTCAGGAAGTGGGTCTGGGGATAGATTTTTGGGTTTATCTACCCCGACTATGCAACTTGAATGCCCAACTATGCATTTTGTGTGACCAAGTGTACAATCTCCACAATTAGCATGACCAACTGTGCAACTTGCGTAGTTGGTAAGCTAAACTACATAGTTGGTAAGAAAAACTGTGCAGTTGGTAAAGGCAATTGCAAATAGGTTCAAACATGTGGCAAAAGGTCCTAAATAGGTCAAAATGAAGTCAAAACCCTAGGGTAGGTCAAAAATTAGGTTAACATGGAAAATTTGAATTTAAACTTAGGTCAAAATTGGTCAACAATAATAAAAATCAAGAAAACATTGACATAAGCCACATTGAAAACATAGGAGGAGCTACCCCTATTATAGATGCACAAGGGTAAACTAGGGTGCTTGGGGTTGCACCTTCATTTGAGTACTCATGAGAAGGACATCTTAGCTAGATTGGGGTTGTACTATATCACATTTATGCCCGAGATGAGGGTAAATGAAGGATTGATCATGGCATTAGCAAACAGATGGCATTTTAAGATGAGTTCATTTCACTTGTTGATAGGGGAGGCTACAATGATATTTTAATGCGCACCCTAGTATATACATATTTTAGACTGACATGACTACTAATTTTTTTATTTAGATTATATGTTTGGACTATTTCATTTTATGATGAGATATTTGAGCATATCTATATATTTGGTAAATAGAATTTATTATGGATAATGAATGATTTGGCATAAAATGATGAATGATTAGAGATGAACTAATTTTGGAATGTTTCATACTTGATTTATATACTTATGTTTATAATATATCTAACCTTGCTAATCCCATTATGTTTTGATGATTGCACTATTTGATGTGAGTGTAGGATGAGGAGAGGCAGTCATAGTTACTCCTACAGGAGATCCACATGATGTCACACTCTCCCTCCTTGTTTGCCACTATTTGATCATATACATATGTATACATGTTGGTTGGTGATATAGGATGTAGGTATCAGGCATCGACTCCACCTGGCTACATAGGTCTGAGCGTGTCTTCAAAATCCTTGAACTGTTGTTGTTTGGAGATTTTACCAAGCTACTCTCAAGGAAACCCATGGACTTAGATCCTTGATAGGAGGTTACCCTAGTTGGGGGATTTGTGTGCAATATTTTGATGTTTTTTTGAGATTTATGTTTTGATGTTGGATTCATCTCTAGTATGAGTATATATATTTATATTTATTTTATATATCTATATTGTTAATGGATGTACATTATATGTGTATGCATTTATGTGGGTGCATAGATATATACCCATGCATTTATACATATTATTATTTATGTGTTTTTAATTGCTTGCATATATGGTATCTTTAATGTTTAAATAAAGCATATTAAATAAAATTAAAAACAATAGCAAGGAAATAATAAAGGAAGCTCTTTTTGTAAAATTATATCTAGGAGATTTGAACTCAAGACCTTCTAGAATTTAGGTTAGTTTGATTTCAATTGTGCTATGTGTGTTACTTGAGATCTTTGTGCTCCCTTTTCTTGTTATAGCCTTATTTAGGGAATATTTTAATTAAAATTATTAAAAGGCTTTATTATGTGGTTATGGGAAGTTTTTGGTTAATTTTCAACCAAGTATGGAAGTTGGAGAAGTTGCTTCTTGTAAAGAAACTTCTCCAACCATATATTTGGGGGATAAATTATTTCCCAAGATGAGTTTGGGAGATGAGAGTTTTGAGGAGAAATTTGGAGCTTTCTACAAGTATTCTTCCGAAAGTATATTTTGAGGTTTTTTGTGAGGTTGAATTCTTCTCTAGTATTGTGAGGTCAAGTGTGGAGATTGTTTGAGGAAGGAGGGAGGATTGGTTTCTAGAGGAAAATATATCTAGGAGGCTACCATCTCACCATTTCTCAAATCTTGGAGGATTTGCAGTGGCGTGCTCAATCCTTTTAGAGGATTCTCCGCAAGACTCTAGGTAGGGTCTGGAACTGAGATGAGTCTCTTTTCTTCACCATGTGTATATGTGTATGTGAATTATGTATATTTATTGGCATAATGTGGATGAACTATTGATTGATAGGAAATGTATTTAGTTTGTTATTTTCATGTTTTGAAAGTTATACATTCGAGAAGTTTATTGAATGTTTATGAAATAGTTTCTTGTAGATTTTTCCTGGGAGTATGTGATTTATTATGATACTTTGTATTAGTGTATTTTATTTTTATTTGATGGTTTAGGGAAGATTAGGAATGTTTAGGGAAGGTTAGGATGGATTAGGAAAGGACATAGATAGTTTTCCCCTTTCCTTGCTTTTGCAATATTTTTCTTTTTATTTGATGTTTTGATTGGATAATCTTGTTCTCTAAGTTAGGTTGTGTTGAGAAAGTGTTCTAGAAGTGGTACTGAGGTACCTAAATTAGGTAGACCTAAGGGAACCTTCCCTAGGCACTCTCCACACCTAAAAATCTTTGTTTCAGGCAATTATGGGAAATTTTGGGTATAGTCTCGTATGAGCATCCAGGAATGTCGTATGAGTTTGAACTAGTACCCATAAAAATTTTGGTGTATTTCTATATGGGAGTTCCTAGATTTTTGTATGGGTAGCTATAGTATGTTGTATGGTGTTTTAGAGGGTCCCAGGGGCTCAAATTTGGCAGATTTTGGGCTTATGATCTCTACAACCCGTTTCATATGCTTGGGATGCAATTGGTATCACTTATGTATGTCTTGTTAGTTCCTAAAATTGATTTTAAACTCAAAGAGACACCAATATACCTAAGATGGATTTTAAGAAGGGGTTAGTTCTAAATATAGGGAAATCTGTAGGAAATTGGACCAACTACAAGGACAAGACTGCCCTCTACACTTCTAGCTCTGCAAAACCAAGGTGGGTATACCTGATCCAATGGATTCAACTCTTCTCAAAACTCAATACTAGATTTGATAATAGATAGTAGCAAGAAAGTACTAAATAACAACCTACTACTCATTGACTCTCCAAAACTGTGGTAGGACATTCACTTTTCTAATAATGACAAAAGATTAAAACTAGTTTTTGATTTAATTTCTTTGATTGTAATGATCTCAATCAATTCTTATCAACAAAAGATATACTTATTTAGGCCAGTGCCTTATCCATTGGGCTATTATTACTAAAATAAAGAGAATACAAAGATCTTTAGATAATCTGGATTCACAACCATAAACACAAGTACTCAAATCTTTCCTTCTTAGAGATAATACTTATGCTAATCAACCTGAACATGTATTTCACTCAAAGCAATATTTAATCCAATCCTTAGTCATAACTCAAAATGAAGGTACACACACAAAGGTCTATGAATAACTCTGAAGTCCAAAAATTCATAGATTTAACACCAAGGAGAGATAAAGACCTAATATTTGTATTAAGTATAATGAATTCTATCCTTCGTATACAATTTTCTTTAGAAAACAAGCTTGTAAATAATGGTAGCAACCTGCAACTTTCTTCTATTACTGATAAGAACAAATAAAAAATATTACAATGTCGACTGAGACTTAGGGTTTCTAAAATTTACTCCCTAGAAACCTAATTCCCAATGCCCCTTTATGATCATGAAAAATCCTTTTATAAGAAGGATTGCAAGAAGCATTCGATCATATTAGGGTTTTTTAAACTGAACCCTAAAATTACAACAACCTCGTAGGGTTTTTGATAAATGACTAAATCAGATCTTCAACAGATATTTGGATAAGCAAGTCACCTTCCTTTAAGTCTTTAATTCATTTCTTGAACCACTTAAACAATCTGATTATCTCCTTTTTCTCTGATGTATCTGCAATAAATATATCTCAATTCTCACCAACTCAAAAACCTCAAGTCATGAATTCTTTGCTCGCTTCAAGAAGTAGATGGAGCGTCCACTTTCTCCACATGAGGTATGTACCGATATCTCCATACATTGAATGTTTCCTCACTTGGAAATATGAAATTGATGATTTCATCTTTCTTACCAGATAACTTCTGCCACTTGGTCTCCATCTATCTTATTTCTCCTTTTCTAAATTCAATCTTTGATTTAGCAGTGATTAACACCTCAATAGTGTGGATGAAGAAAAGAGTATTCTCCAAAGTCAAAATACTAGTCATCCTAGTAGAAAAGACTTCATCCATCCTTTCTCTCCACTTGACCAATTCCTTGAGTTCACCATTTTGTTTAAATATCCCTGGAATCAATTCACAACTAGAGACTGCTAGTTCTTTTTTTAGAAGGTTGGATTTCCTCTCAAAATCAGCCATGATTATCTTGTATTCCACCAAACTCTTCACAAACTTGTGTGTTGGCTTTATCAGTGGATCAGGATAAAACTAAACTTTAGAGCACATATAGAAAATCTTCATATTTGAGACCCTTCCTATCCACTTATCAAAAATTGGTCCCAATTCAGCCTTGTGTTCATTTAAAGATTTTAATAGAGCATATAATCTTTTGGCATGATCAAACAAAATTGTAGGATCCAGATAAGTAGCAAACTACATTACTACTTCTCTGACATTTTCCTCATATTTTTGGTCAACAATACATTTGGCCTTTATATGTTCATCTGTTTCTTTAGTCATGTTTTCCCTAATCTCTCTCAACCTATCCTTTTCTTCAATTAGCTACTACTTTTCCCAACTAACTCTTGCCTCTATGTTTATCTCTGGGAAAGGGGATGGTGGGAACTCAGTGATAGGACTTGAAGAAGAGGTAACTATAGGTTGATGGGAAATCATTAACTCAGGTGATCTATAATCTTGTGGTCTAGTTAATTGTGAGATTAATTTGTCCTTTTCAATCACCACAACCTTTAGTTCATTATAAGACTTGAAAATAGTTTCAAACTTTATTCTTAATTCTTCCTTTTCATGAGCATATTTTTATACTACTTTTAAATTAAATTTGGCTATCTCCAAAACAATATTTGAGGCTTCAAAATTTGAAGTCTCCCCTACCCTGTGTATCAATAGATTCCCTAAATATTCTGAACAGTGTGTTTCATTCTTATTTTTATTTTCTTCTCTTTTAAGGGACCATATTACCAAGGCTACATGATCATCTGAAAAGACCACACCCCTAGTAGCCTATTATGCCTACTCTTAAGTGGAATGAATAGTAGTTTTACTTTTCCTCACTGCATCAAAAACCACTGCATCTACTATATCCCATTTAGGGAGAATTAATACTCCCGCAGTGTGAAATAAGGCCCCACCTACATCTGGGGTTATGTTTTCAAATTTTCTCATCATTTCCCCCTTGGTTTCATTCTCAATTTCATCTCTATCCCTATCAGGGAACTCCTCTTTCTTCTTCTCACAAATCTCTATGAACTGCTTTATATGCATTCTCCACAAGAATTGAAGAAATGCCCTAGCATTGGCAAAAGTGTCATCAGAGAGGAAACCATCACTAGCCTGCTTTAGGATTGGATCCAATTCTTTGCCTACAAAATATGCTATAATAAGATCCATTTCAATCCTCTTGGGTGCCTCTAGCATCCCTTCCTATATCTCTTCACTTGAAACAAAAATCTTTCCCTCATTGCTCATCTGGATCAATTGTTGAGCAACTCCTTGTTCATACAAATGCAATGGGGATAGGGATGGAGAATACATTTCTTGCTGTGGCTGAGCCACTTCTTCCTATCTCTTTCTCTTTGGAGAAGGCTGTTCATCAATAGGATCACCCATAGGTCTCTTACCTTTAGAAGTGGGTGGGATGGGCCTATCCTTATGTTGCATGGGTAAAAGGACATTGTATCCCTTTCTCTCTTGAATGGTGTATGTCCCTCTAGGGATCAGCTTAGCATATCCAAAGTCTTCTTATAAATCAGCCATTTTTCCTTTTTAACTTCCTGAGTTTGGAGATCAAACTTATTCCTGACTATGTCTTTAGGAAAATTTAACTGGTGCTCCATAGTGACACACCTTGTTTTTTCTTTGAACATTCCACATATGAAACCCTCATTGTCAGCACACCTTCACACAATAGTAGCCATCCTGTAAGGTTTAAAAACTTTATTCAAATGCACCCAACCACCCTTGATGATAATAAATTGGTGGGCTATTGTGATACTGGGGAAAATAATTCCCCTTCCTTTATTGATCAAGGCTACTTCCTACAAATTACCTATCTACCTTAGGATCTCTACAAATCCCACCTTCAGGGGGACTTGATATGGCAACACATAAGGAGCTCTCCATTACCCATATATTCTAAAATCTATAGACACTGGGTATAAAATTATATCACCAAAATTGTGGACTATGGTAATATCCTTGGGGTACTCCTTTGGTCTAATTAACCTTAACAATTCCCTAGGAATTATAAGGTTTTTTAGGAATAGTAGTGATCTCAACCTTGAAGAAAAATTCCCGTCAAACATAACATAACTAGCATCAATTCTGTCCCAAGACAATTCTGTAGTCCACAACTGGACTGGTAAAACCTCACCATTTTTCTCTCTGTTTAGCTCCATTGTCTGGTTGAAAAAGTTAACACTATTGTACAAAAACATGTGCATTAATATTGAATACCACCCAAATGGTTTTTCTACCTTCATATTTTGTATTCCTATCAAACCTTGGTGAATCAATTCAGCAATATAAGGAGAAAAATAAAAAAATCAGTGCTAGATGAGGGTGTAAAGTTTGCACCATCATAAACATAAAATGGATAGGCATGTGTGTGGCCTCATCTTGACCCAAAATATAGGTTAAGGATTTATACACACCCTATTCCCTCAAACTAAAAATATCCAACCGAAAAGGCTCTAGTGTACTTGCACTAACCATACTCAGGGTAACAACTTTACCAAAGAAATCTCGCAAAGGATCAAAGCTAAATAGTCTCTCATAGCCTCATAGAACTTGCTAAATTCATCAAAGTCAATCCTTTCCAAACCAACAAAAGGGTCATTTAGTGAAAACACTTGTCTGATCTCATCTTTTGTAATAATTATCACGACCTTCCCATTTATATCCTCAAAAACCCTTGCCACTGGGTCATAGCACCTAGCCACTTGTATGAGGATGTCATAATCCATGAAAACACATGGTACAATAAGTTTTTCTACATCAAAATGCCAGATATTACTAAGGGGCGTGCATGTATTCCTCTTAGAATATGAACCCTTGAACAATATTGATCTAGTGTATTTGTCTCCAACCCTAGGATCTCTCATCCACATCCGTCTGTCATATAACCCATCATCTATAAAATCTCTATGGTTTTTGGACACCAATTCTTTCATTCTTGACTTGCCAGTCTCCAAGGGAGGAAGTAATTGAAGCAGGTCTTCATAGACTCCTCTTTTCTGATAATCTACTTCCCTTGTCAAATCCCTTCGTGGTGCCATTCTTAACAACTAGGGTCCTTGGGAAGATATGCAGAAACAAAATAAATACCACCCTAGTTTGTGAAGAAGCTCAAATTACAAACAATATGACCACATAATGCAAAAAATTAAGAGGAATAGTTTAAATCCCCTACCGTTTACTAGAAAAAAAACCTCACGGATCAAGCTTGCAGAGAGAGCACCTTTTCTTGAGAGAAATAAAGACAATGTGCTACCTGAAATGACTGTAACTTGCCTTATGATCTTTGCTAGTTCTTTATAGCCAACTCACACGAAACACCACTAAGTCAACATGACTAAAATTGGCACCTAAAATGTTCACAAGACATGCCAAAGCTCAAAAGCTTCAAATTTTAAAACTGCACCGTTGATTCTTGCTTTCTTAGCACATCAAACGGTTATCATTAAATTTGACCAGTAGGATCTAACCCTTTTCCATGTATACTTCTCAACCAATGAAAACATTTCATTTAATTCTATGTGAGAAATTCTGTGTCATCTTAAAATTACCTAGCTAGATAGGTGTCAATCAATCGTAGCCCCGCAAAAGCTAATTGATGAGCATCTTTTTATTAGGAATCAACGCCTGTCATTGATCTTCCCAAGACATGTCAGATGTTTACCTTTTACGAAAGTAGCAGCCATACTTTGAGAAGAAACACATGGTGATTAAAGAACTTTGGACCCATAGCCATGTGACATCACTATGGACACATGTCACAATGTCACATCCCCACAAAGAGAAAAATGTCATTGAAAATAGGCTAAGGCAAAGTGACCATCATTGATCAAAAATCATCATGCGGTCCATGTGAAAAGGTGAAATCTGGTCCCACTATCGCTATCTTTGGTCCCTCATTTGATCGGATGGTCATCGCAGTCCCACAAAGAGTAAGAACCAAGAAATTTGAGATCAAGGGGATGTGACCACCATCAATCATGATTGGGCTTTAACTAGTCATGAAGTTGTAAGTAAATCAGGCCCACAACATCTTATGACAGGTGTCAATCAGTCGCAACTTTGCAAAGAGAAAATCTGACAACAAGAAGGCTTGCGGGGCAACGACAAACACGAGATTTAAAATAGATCTCATAGTGAAGAAAAAATTATGCAAAGCTAAAGTCTTTGAAATATATGCAAAAAGGGGACCCCGATCATTCTAACCATTAAACACAAGTTGAAAAATTAATCTTAGAAAAGGGGCACATGCATTTAATTCAACCTCGAGTGTTTGAAAAAATAACATGGAAATAGAAGGAAAGACACATGGAAATAGGGTTTATCAATTTTCACAGAACTAGGTCAACCTGGTAAAGGATTACTTCAAAAAATTGGAAGGTTAAGGATCAAATTTTTTGACACAACCAACAGAGGCTCTTACTTGGGGACATGTATCTCCTACAGATACAGTGAGAAATCTAGAATCTCTTGGAAAAGAAAACCACTATCAAAATTTTGACCAGGAACTACACAACTATACAAAAATATACAAAACGCTAAACTACTGCTCAAGGAAAGAAAAAACCTCAGGAGAGATAGAGCTTCAAGAATTTCCCATGAAATGACAATTCCATAATGTCCCCAGCCAAACCTTTTAAGATATAAAAGTCTGTCCCCCTCTTATCTTCAATAATGTAAGGGCCTAACCAGATGGGATCAAATTTTCCATGTTTTCCCTTATGCTCCAGCCTAGCATTCCACATTAGAACAAGATCACCACTCACAAAAATTCTATGAGTAGCTCTTCTAGCATATAAAACCTTACACTGCGCTTAAAATTTTACATTCCTTTCATGTTCCTTGTTTCTTGCTTCATTCAATTATATCAGGTCATTCAACCTTATTCTCATTTCATCCTCTAAATCATCATCACATGTCTGAATGAACTGATATATTTGCAGTAAGTTATTTTGGGGTAATATAGCATTTATCCCATAGACTAAATGAAAAGAAGCACACCCTATTGCCTTCTTTACAGTCACCCTGTCCGCCCATAAGGCTAGTAATAACTTTGAATCCCAAGATTTCTTATTCTTTTCTAGTACTCTCTTAAGTATCTTAATTAGATTTTTATTGATGGACTCAGCCTGGCCATTTCCCTGTGGATGATAGCGAGATGAGTATGAAATTTTTATACCAAATTCTTGACAAAAATTAGCAAAATCCTAAGATCTAAAATACATTGCATTATCAACCACCAAAATCTCTAGGCAACCAAATTTGGTTAGAATGTTTTGCATTATAAAATCTATTACAACATTACTAGTGGCCCTTCTAGAGGGGATTTCTTCAACCCACTTAGTAAAATAGTCTATTGCTACCAGTATCCAAGAATGTCTGCCACTAGATTTGTCTTGAATTTCTCCAATAAAATCCATTCCCATTTCTAAAAAGGGGCCTAAATTGTGATAGGTTTAAGGGGTAAATTCCCATTAAACTTAAATTTACCAGCAAATCTTTGACAAGAATCACATTTCTTTACAAATTTATGAGAATCCCTAAATAGTGTAGGCAACCAAAATCCTAACCTGAGAATTTTATGGGCTGTAGTTTTCTCCATATAATGACCCCCACAAACACCCTTATGCATTTCATCTAGCAAGATTCTAGATCTATCCTGATTCACACATCTAAGAAATAATCCTTCATTACTTCTCCACCATAGTTCACAACCTACAATAGCATACCTCATGGCATGAAGCTTGATAGTTCTTTTCTTGTTATCCATTTTAGGAGGTAGAATCATTTTTTTCAAGTACTTGATGATATCTATGTACTATTCACAATAATCCATATTACAAATAAAATGCCTCTATTCTTCTTCCAACATGTTTATGTGGTTTGTAGCCAAATTACTTTGGGCCATCAACTTTTCAAGACCTAACCCCCTTACCAACTTCGTAATATGGATGTGTTGGCGAACATATTTGTCTTCTACTTTTTAAATGAAATTGAATAAAAATTCTATGCCTTTGAAGAAAAACAATTCATCAATAGCTGGGTAAGAATAAAAAATTACTTCCCTCTGAATTTTGAAGGTTCAACTTCCTTGTAGGATATTCAATGAATGATTAACATAAAATTAAATACATACACTTTTCACCAGAAAGTGTGGAAGGACCGCTCAAATACTCTTGGGTATTGAGGTAATTTCAAGAATAAGCAGGTGAATAAATTCAACTATGAAGAATACTGAGATCTACTAATTACTTCTAAAACAAAGAACCTATAAAATAACTCAAGAAGAAACAACTAGCAAGAAACTGAGAGTGACTAAGTATAAATAATACATGCATAGATATAAATGTACCAATTCTCAAAGTAACCAATACATTCCAGATTTTTATTCAAAGATCTAAATCAAACCATGCATCTATATATTCATATATGATCAGATCAAAGTCTAATCAAAATGAGTCACAAACTGATTCAGAACTTAAAAGACTATTCTAACTATCTACTTACAAAAACTATCTATTTTTCTATCTGTATTTTCTAACCCTTTCATAGTTCAATGCACCAGCATTTATAGTTTTAGGTCCGAGAGAGCCTCCAGAAAAACCCAGCCTCTCAGACACTCGAAAAACTATTAAAAACTAGTTATACAACTAAAATGATAGTATCAGAACACATTTCTTTTAAAACATAAATAAAGGTAAATGCAATCCAGAAAAATGCTAACTCCCTCCAAGACCTTCTGATGAGGCTGTTTGTATGAGCTTCCAGGTTCGGAACATGTTCACCAATTCTTGAGCTGGCTGAAAATGTCGATTCTTTAGACCTATCAACTTTTCCAAAGTCACATTCTTCTCCCATCTTAACTCCTTGATCCTCTCCACCTGTTTAGGTAACTGGCCCCTATTCAGCAGCAACATGGATTCCATATTTGCTATTCTGGTGAAATCCTGAACCGTCGGTGCTTCGTTTTCCTTTAGATCATTCATGGTATCCGTAAAGACTTTGACCATGGTGCCTGCATCCCTATTAACTTCATCAAGCTGTAAAATACTTGAGGGATTTACTATCTTGATGTCTTTAAGGGCATTTGTGTACATCTCTAGTACTTCTTTCTCTATTGCTTTGGCTTGAGAAATCACAGGTTTAAACATTGTGTTTTTCCAGTCAAAATTCTATTTCAAGATGAACAACATATAGGGGTCTACCAAATTCATCAGATTTTCTAGTAAGAACTGAGTCACACCATACATCTCTATTTCTTGAACTTGTATTGCAATCGCTGTGCATTTCTCTTCTTCTATTTCCCAGCTTGGGACCAGAGTTTGAATCTCACCGAGTAATCCTTCCCCATCTAAGCAAGTAGATATAAACTCTCATATGAAAGCACTCCCTTCATTGATTACATTATTTATACAAGATTTGATGACCTCCATCAGGACTCTATCATGTTGCATCTATTTCACTAGCCTTTGGCTTTCAGTTAAATTCGAATCAAAGTCTTGTGAGGATTGGGCCAGTGGTAGTGCTCCAACATCTGTGAGTGAGGAAAGAAACTCGACCATGGTAGATACCAGCTATTTCAACTCACATTTCTCTCTCCCATCTTTTTGCGATTGCTCGAGCATATGATCAGATGAAAATTTAAAGAGATGATCTCTAGAATCCCTGTTTAGAACACCAAGCTCCATCTTAGTGATTTCAAAGTCTTCCACCTCTGGTTCTTGAATTCCTTCTTTAGGCTTGAAGGTTTCTATTTTTTTAGTCACCTTCCCAGTAGATGGATCAGTAGATAACCTTGCATCACTCTTCATTCTTTTTTCTTTAGGAGTCGGGGTGGCATATTTGGTGACAATCTCTTTCATAGGAAGTGAGATAGGCTTATAACTCTTCCTTTTACTCACTGATTCGGTTAACCAAGGAGGAACTGTGCTAGTAACTATTTGATTATCAGGTAGTTTGATAGGAGTGCTCTTAGCTTGAGGTACTTCTATGTTACTGGTAAGAATTTCCTAAATCTTTTCTTGTTGATCCAATGGAAAAGAAATATCCTCATCGTTAATCTCAATATCTAGATAGTCAGGTCCTAAGGATGCCATCTGTGAACACCTTTCCGATCTTGTTCTAGGCCTTGATCTAGGTGTGGTAGGATGTCCATTGGGAACCACCTTTTTCTTAGGGGATGTGACTTTACCTTTATTATGAACCATAGGAGATGCATTAGTTGAAACATGCTTCACATTTTTTAGGGCTGATTTTGCACAACTCCTTTTAAGAAGGGGGTTCTTTATTCCTTTCTTTTTCATTTCTATCAACCAGGTCTTTGTAGCCCCAAATATGGTTTGGGCTCTTAATTTTATATCATCTTCCTCCTTTCTATTCCAATCTATGACCAGAGGACTTCTTGCTTCTATATTGATGACATTCAAACTTGCAGTTTTAGAACTATCTTCTTCTATTCCTTTTATATCAAAGTTTAACTACAATAGTTTGATCTGTGGGACAACAAGTCTTGAGTGATCCCATTCCTAGACAACTTCTTCATTACTAAGATCTTCCCATAGATCTTCTAGGTGTGAACTAGGTGATGGATAATTACTTAGACTTAAATCTTGTTTGACAAAGCCCTTATTGTCAAAACCCATTCTTAACTCATAAAATTGCAAGTGAAAACTTAACAGGCTACTTCCTATCACTGAGGCATCCATCATATTGTTATAGACCAAGTTGCCAACCTTAACTGGAAACATAGAAGGCCATCTTTCTTCTGGTAGGGTATTTTTAATGACTATGAACAATTGTCTGCAGACTTCTACCAATATAAAACAGTCAAAGGCATATCTTGGGAGCTTAAGAAGGTCTTCATCAAAGCCTCCAACCTAGATGTAAGTAAAACATGGAAATTTGAATGTATAGACTTCCATAGACTTGAACCAATTTTTGTGCTTCCAATGAGACTCTTTGGTTTGGAACTCCTACCAATTGTTGACACAATCTTCCTAGAAAATCAACATGAACCTTCCTGTAGTCTTCTAAAATCTTATGCTTTCTTATTAAGGGATAGTACTCATAGATGAAAAGGTCTTCATGCCAAGGGACATGTTGAATGGCTGATAGAGCCCGTGTGCATGCCAGAAAATATATCAAATAGGAAGACATAAAGAAATCCTTATTAATGGCTTGGGCTTGTTTAAGTTGGTCTCTCAAGGAACTGATGATAATCTCTACCCAATCAAGTTTTTGCCTCCCCTCCAAGACTATTTCTATAAAGTGGAACATCCACTCCTTGTAGAGGAGAACCTGCTCTGAACCTCTAATCTAGTGAAGCTAAACTATCATGTCATGAATAGGTGGCTCCATATGGTCTTTAGTGAGGACTTTAGGCAATCGAGATCCTCCCTTATAATTAGTTTGAGTCCATTTCCAGGCCACATGACTATGGTTTTTATCTATGTTTTCTCTATACTGAGCTAGAGATTGGGTGGGAGTGAAACTGATGAGAGATTCCTCAGGGATTTTAAAAATAGCCATGATAGTCTCTCTGTTAATTGACATAAGGGTTTGGCCTTCTGCACTCATTATGCACTTGGATTTAACATCATATTTGTTAATACATTGCTGAACCAACTCTGGGCATACAACTGATGGAGGGAAAGCCGCATCTTCCAACAATCCACTTGACAGGAACTCTAGACTATGATCTTCTACTACATGGTTTGTGAGGTCAATTGCTATTTTTTCTATTGATACACCGAATAGGTTAGTATCTGTGACAACAGGGGCTGAACACTACATATTCTTGACATTCCCAAAGAAATGCATACTAGTCCTCATCTCTTCCACAAGAATAAAAATAAATCCCCCCTCTTGAATCAATGTTATCAAACAACAATAGGAAATGAAAAAGAGCTTTAGGGGATACTTGTTTTATGCAGACTTAGAACAATTTCCTGTCCCATAGCCGAGACTCCACAAAAAATAACAAGAAGATACCACTTATAGAGCTGTTTATATTTTTGAAAGATTGTGCCCTGAATAGTTGACTTTAATGAGCATTAGTCATGAACATTAATGTAAAATGATGTGAATAATAATGACTCAATAGTAGGACATCCTTGAAATCCACAAAATTTAATAACATCATTAATCATCTTGTAAGCAATATCTCTCACTCATGCTAGAGATTTCACTAATCACAACCTAAAACCTTATCTGAGGCTTGTCCCGTGGCTTCCGTCAAATCCAAGCTGTCCATATTAATAACTTGACCATTACTTCACCATCGGCTTGTGTCATCTATCCTATTAGCTATCACTTCACTTAGGACCCTACCCACTATCTTTCCTCAAACTTCTTTGAACAACTTTGAACCAGGGTTCAAAGGGGCTCAAAGTGGTTCACCACAAAAAGGTGATGTAGGCCAGGGCCCACTTGTAGGAAAAAGATGTTAGAAAAATAATAATTCATTGAACTGCTTCAAACTACTCTCAACCAAAGTTCAAAGAGGTTTAAAGTGGTTCATGAGAAGCATGAATCTTAGGAAAAGATTCAACTAAGGACAACCAAAATTAAACTTGACAAACTTGAAGGCTATTTCTTGACAACTTGAAGGACATGCACATTTGGAGGATTGCTGAAAAGGGAAGACCATCAAGGGAATGTGCTAGATTGGACCTCAAATGAATGTACTATGAAGGGTCAAAGACACTTCATAATGGCAACTATAACTGACCCTAACATCGGCTTTAGCTGGGGACTGCATATTGCTCAATGTGCAGAGAACTCATAAAAATTGGTTTTACAGAAAAAGCTAACAAAGGGAAAGAAAAATAGAGCACTATAACACAAAAAAAATGAAAGTAAGGAAAAACTACCTAATATGTACACATGTATGATTGGATATATCATTAAAGCTTGCATAACTCAAGGTCCTACTCATTATAAGTAAAAGGAAGATTGACACCATTTGGGTAGGACAACTGGAAAGCATTTGAACCAAGAGTTTTAGAAATGATAAATGGGCCCCTTCATAAAGACTCAAATTTCTCGTGAGACACTTTGGGTGCCCACCTTTTCTCCCTTATAAGCACTTCATCACCCTCCTTAAAGTTATGAGGCCTCGCTCGTATATCAAAAATCTACTTTACCTTCAACTGATGCTTTGTAATATGATCTACCAACTCCTCCCTTTCTTCTTCCAGTCTACTCAAATGCATGACATGTTTCTCGAGAGGATCTTTAAAATACTAATCTTCAATTACAGCTTGGAGCTTGGCTAAGGAGAGCTCCAAGGGAAGAGATACATATGCTCCTATTCCATATACCAGTTCAAAGGGAGCCATTACAATTGCTCTTTTCAAAGTAGTTTGATCTACCCACAAAGCTTCAAACAACCTCTTATGTCACTCATGGGGGTTCTCATTCATTAACTTTTTCATGATTGCCACCAGATTCTTATTTCTAGATTTAGCTTGACCATTCCCTTATGGGAAATAATCAGAGGAATGAGCTAGAGATATGCCATGTTCATAACAAAAAATTGAGATCTCTTCAGAGGAAAAGTATGTAGCATTGTTTGCTACTATCTTAACAGGTACCCCGAACTTGACAAAAATATAATTTAAAAGGAACTCACACACAACTTGAGAGTTCACTTTCTTAGTGGGGATTGCTTCCACCCACTTAGTAAAATAATCAGTGGCTGTGAGAATATAAACATGCGTAGCGCTAGATGGTGGGTTGAGAGGTCCCATGAAGTCTATTCCCCATTTTTTCAAAGGCTGATCAACAATCATAGGTTTAAGAGGTAGGGCAGCAAGATGAGGTCTCCCAGTAAAAAGTTGAAATTTTTCACAATTGTAAACATATTGATACATGTCTTTGAACATGCCAAGCTAGTAAAAGAGATTCTGAAGAATCTTGAATGCAGTTATAGTTGAGGAGTAGTGGCCTCCATAGGGTTCATCATGAAAGATTTTCAAAAGTTCTTTCTACTACTCAACATCTACACATCTTAGAAAGGTTCCATCTACACCCCTTTTATATAATGTCCCTTGGGATATCACATATTTACTTGGTTTCAATTTCAAGTTATGCCTCTCTTTGGGATTTAAATGATCAGGACACTCACCATAGGTAAGGAAATAGGCCATGTTCAAAAACCAGGGATTGGTTAGACTGACTAGCAATGCCATGGGTACTTCATCAATTTTCTCAGATGGCTCACCATTCTCTGCTATCAACTTACATAGGCCTTTCCCCCTTTACCAAATTGGTCAACTTGATTATCAGGTCATACTCTTGAATTTTTGCTATCCAAACTGCTCTATTATTCATACCAATCTCCTTATGAGTCAAAATACTTTTCACTTTAGTTTTAGGAATGAAAATGGTACAATGGGAATGAAGTATATAGTACCTAAACTATTTTACCACTTTTACTATGACAAAGGCATGTTTTTCCATTTGGGAATACTTGAGTTCATGTCTCTTCAGAGGCATGCTCATAAAGGCTATGGGAACTTCCTATCCTTTCTCATCTTTTTGTGTTAATATACCTTATAGAGTATGCTCAGAGGCATAACAATAAATGATAAAGTCCTTTTTGAAATTGGGACTCTTTAACATAGGTGCCTGAGATATTGCATCCTTAATATCACTGAAAGCTTTGCATCCATTCTCATTCCACTTAAAAAGAACTTTCTCAGTCATCATGTCAACCATGTACCTAGTAATTTCTAAAAATTCTAGAATGAATGCATGCAGGAAATTCACTTGGCCAAAGAAGGACTTCAATCCACTCCTGCTCAAAGGTAGGCTGAGCTGTTGAATCACCTTAACCCCTTTGGGGTCAATCCAGAAACCATCCTTTGAGACAATATGACCTAGTAATTTTCCTTCCTCCACAAAGAATGTTGATTTCTTGGGGTTAAAAGAGATGCTGTGGCTTCTACATCTTAAGAGCACTATCTCGAGATCCTTTAGGTGTTGACTTCTCTTCTTCAAAAATATAGTAAGATCATCTAAATATACTACTATAATTTTGTTCTGGAGATCTTCTAAAGAAGAATTCATTTCCCTCTGGAAGGTTGCACCTGCATTGATCAGCCCAAATAGCATACGACTATATGCATAGGTTCCCCCACGAGGTGATAAATGCTATTTTGTGTTTGTCATTTTTTGCTACATTGATTTGGTTGTACCTTGAATAGCCATTTTTCATAGACATAACTTTAGATCCTGATACTAATTGAAGAACTTGTTCCATCACAGGCAAGGCATAGTTATCTTTTAAACTTGCTTGGTTCAGGTTATAAAAATCAACATAGATCTTGATCTCACCATTCTTCCTTCTCACAAGAGCTATATTGGTGATCAAAGTTGAATGATGAATGGGATAGATAATCCTTTCTTGTAGCATTTTTTCAACTTCCTTTAATATGGCTTCAGACACTTTCAGATTATAGCTCCTTAATTTTTGATGAAAAGGGGAAACACCAAGTTTTAAAGGGATTTGATGTTCAAAAAGGCCTCCTCTAAAATTCTTCAGGTCCTCATACCCCTAGGTGAAGACATCTCTGTATTCTATAAGTAACCTGATGAAGTCTTCTTTTTCAGATGAAGTACATGTTTGACCAATCGAAATCCATTTCAGATTATTCTGCTCTCCTATATCAATTTTGTCATATTCTTTGGCATTATGCACATGAGACACCATCTCTTCAATAGTACTATCATCTTTTCTCCCAAACAAACGTTCTAGAGAGATGAGGCCCTAGGGTATTTTATTTCCTTTTAGCTGAATCACTCCATCACAACCTACAACATCTTCATAGACTTCTTTGCACACACTATTAGATCCTTCAAAATATATATCAGAAAAACTTGTGGCACATTCTAGGAAATCTCTAAGATGGGAATCACTATCAAAGACCTACCAGTACTCCACATTGTCAAGTACTCTTAGCTTGTAAATAATCTCAATTTGATATTTCTAAGTTTTAAAGTCAGGATGTGGCAACAATAGTGGAGCCAAAACTACCAAGGCATCTGCTCTGGTATTCTAATTTCTTGGTATAAATTCTATGGAGAAAGAATCAAAGAAATCTAGCTCATCCCATACCAAATTTCTATAGTTCTTTAACCTCTCATTCTTAATAGAGAGTTGGCCTCTCACCTACTTCACGATTAACTCAGCATCACTTTTTATAATCAACTTCTGGACCCCCCTCAGTTTTGCCTCTTCTAACCCCAGCAGTAAGGCTTCACATTCTATAGTATTATTAGTATTTTTGAAATCTAATTTGAAAGAAAGAGGAATACATTATTTATTGGGAGGGAAAAAGACTACCCCCGTGCTTGAACTTGAATTGGAGCAGTTGCCATCAAACTCCATCTTCCATATATCCTCTTCTTTTTGAGAAGAAGTTTCACCAACTTCTTCAAGATCAGCTAAAATGACATAGTTGCCAAAATGACACTCCTCATAAAAAATTTGAGCTTTTGGATTATCCGAGGGTACCACAGTATATTTATTTTTAGGCTCGGGTTCAAGTTTTACTTTCTTTTTACCTACTCGGATCATGGCCTCTAACCAGTCCATCTTAATGTCTCCTCCCAAATCTTTGCAAAAGGTTCTACTAAGAAGCATACCATAATTGGTTGGGATATCTACTAACAGGATAGTCAACTTGAGACACTTGTCGGGGTATGCAACAAGAATGGCTTGGGCATCTTTGACCTGACCCATTAATGGTACTTGTTTCTTGTCCATAGAATAACAATGACCATAAGTTTTAGTCAAGGTGAGATTGAGGGATCTTGTAGCCGAGGCCTGCATGATGTTATTTGATGCGCCAGAGTCAATAATGCAATTACTGAGTTTCTAGCCATTTAGCAGCAAGGAGATATAGAAAGGATTAGGCTTCCTTTCTTCCATTTCACTTTCAATTGTATTAACAAAGGGACATTCCTTAGGTGTCTGCAGAGTGTCTTGGGGCTTAAAGACAAGGGGATCCTCAACTATGGTCGTCTCACCTATGAGAAGCTTATCTATTTTGGGGCTTGAACTTGACTCCTCTTTAACATATTTTACCAGTTTGTCCAACTCCTTAGGATTCATTTTGAGGTATTTTGTAGGGGAAATAGAGATGATGGAGGTTTTATAGAATTCAACAAAGTCAAAAGGTGAAGGAGTAGGACTACCTCTTGATAAAATCTTCACTTCAGGACCCTTTGGACATGCAGGAGTCTCTCCACTTTTGACTTCTTTATGCTTACCATCAGCATTAGCAACAATTGAACCAGGGACAAACTTTTATGTTCTCTAATTTCTAGTTAGAATAGTACAGGTGGGATCTTGTAGGGTTTCCAAAACACCTCCATCTCTATCTGAGCCTAGTTCATACTCTAAATAAAAAGAACTAGATGAACCAATATCTGGTGAGTCTTTCTCTTCCTTCAACTCTTCTATACTGATAGTATCCTTTGTTGCATTGATTTGAAGGCATCTTAACCAATCAAGACAATATTCTCCATCATGATCAATTGTTAGATGAAAGGAACATATTGTTTCCCTTGGGGTAGATTCAATCTGTAATCTTGGTTGTGAACTCGACAAGAGAGGAGTTTTTCCCAGAGGTTGATTATATTTACCTTAGCTAACATCTTGATAAGGGGATTGGTATGGAGAACTGGCCTTATTCTGCTATCTCTTGAGCATAGCCATATCATTCATCAACCTTTGCATTAGAGGGTCTATTGTGGTAGAGGATGAGGGGCTTCTTGAAGCCTGAACTTCTCTCTTGCATTTTCCATCTATTATGAGTGTATCTTCTAGTTGAATAGCTTGTGTCTGGGTAGTAGCCAAATCAACCACCCCATCTTTTAACAGGTGAAAGCTTATATCAGGTGAAACAACATTCAAGAAGAAGATCTTCTTATTCTCATTGCTTGGTGCCAAATTGGCTGGTATCCTTTGCAAGATTCTATTGAACTTAGCCACAAACTCCCGCATAGGCTCATGTATTTCTTTTTTTAGTTGGCTAAGTTGAAGCAATAATGAAATCTCATTATCAAGAGTTTTAAATCTTGTTTCAAAAGTGGTTTTCATGTCATTCCAATTAGTGATTGAACCATTAGGTAAATGACTAAACCAGTCAGCTGCAGTATCCACTAAGGTTCAGACAAAGAGCCTGACCACTACTTCTTTAGTAGGAACACTAATAACACCACAAGAAGTATGAAAGGCACTAAGATGATCATCAATGGTTACTTTTACATCTCCGCTAAACTTGGGCAAGACCTGATTAGCACCTTTAGGCAAATCCCTAGGGGGGTTAGCTCCTAATTTTAGTGGGCCAATATTCTAACCCCAGGGTTGATTGGCACCCATGTTAGGTAACTAGAAATTCAAAGGCTGAATATTAAGAATAGTAGGTACCACATTACTGGGTGTTACAATAGCTCAGAAAAGAGGTGGGACAAATGGGCTAGGTGGTGGTGAAGAAGGTCTACTAAATTTTTGGGTTTTATTCTTCTTGCGGGTATTGAGATCAAGTTCAAAACTAAGATTCATCAAGGCTTCAAATTCTTCATCAACCAATCCCCTACTCCTATCATCTTTGGTATATCTTTTTTTGCCAGCTTCAATACTTGGGAATTACATTAATTTATTGCTAGGGTGTTTGCAAGTCTATTTACTATAACTACTTCATGAGCAACTAGTATACCCCTCAGTCACTCAGCTATTTCCTCTTCTCTTTCAAGCACTACTTGGACTTGATGAAACTGTTGGTTACTGTGCTTAAATCTCCATGCTACTATAGCTAGGCTTGAAATTATGTCTTCTTGTGTGTCTTCAAATCCCAGGTTAGGTTGAAGCACATGAAACACATCATTGTGTGGTAATACCATCTTTTGGCATTATATCACTTGAGAACCTAGTGTTTTATACCGGACTCTCCCCAGTAGAGTCACCAAAAATCTCTTGGTGAACAGATTTGTCTTCTACTTTTTAAATGAAATTGAATAAAAAATCTATGCCTTTGAAGACAAAAAATTCATCAATAGTTGGGTAAGCATCAGAAATTGCTTCCCTCTAAATTTTGAAGGTTCAACTTCCTTGTAGGATATTCAATGAATGATTAACATAAAAGTAAATACATACACTTTTCACCAAACAGTGTGGAAGGACCGCTCAAATACTCTTGGGTATTGAGGTAATTTCAAGAAAAAGTAGATGAATAAATTCAACTATGAAGAATACTGAGATCTACTAATTACTTCTAAAACATAGAACCTATAAAATAACTCAAGAAGAAACAACTAGCAAGAAACCAGGAGTGACTAAGTATAAATAATACATGCATAGATATAAATGTACCAATTCTCAAAGTAACCAATACATTCCATATTTTTATTCAAAGATCTAAATCAAACCATGCATCTATATTAATATATGATTGGATCAAAGTCTAATAAAAATGAGTCACAAACTATTTCAGAACTTAAAAGACTATTCTAACTATCTACTTAGAAAACTATCTATTTTTCTATCTATATTTTCTAACCCTTTCATAGTTCAATGCACCAGCATTTATAGTTTAATGTCTAAGAGAGCCTCCAGAAAAACCTACCCTCTCAGACACTAGAAAAACTATTAAAAACTAGTTATACAACTAAAATGAGAGTATCAGAACACATGTCTTTTAAAATAGAAATAAAGGTAAATGCAATCCCAAAAAATGCTAATTCCCTCCAAGACCTTCTGACATGGCTGTTTGTACGAGCTTCTAGGTTCAGAACACGTTCACCAATTCCTGTGCTGGCTGAAAATGTAGATTATTTAGACTTGTCAACTTTTCCTAAGTCGTATTCTTCTCCCATCTTAACTCCTTGATCCTCTCTACCTGTTTAGGTAACTGGCCCCTGTTCAGCAGCAACATGGATTCCACATTTGCTATTCTAGTGAAATCTTGAACTGTTGGTGCTTCATTTTCCTTTAGAGAATTCATGGTATTTGTAAAGACTTTGACCATGGCGTCTACCTCCCTATTAACTTCATCAATCTATAAAATAATTGAGGGATTTACTATCTTGATGTCTTTAAGGGTATTTGTGTGCATCTCTAGTACTTCTTTCTCTAATTCTTAGGCTTGAGAAATCACAGCTTTAATCATTGTGTTTTTCCAGTCAAAATTCTATTTCAAGATGAACAACATATAGGGGTCTACCAACTTCATCAGATTTTTTGACAAGAACTGAGTCACACCATACATCTCTATTTCTTGAACCTGTATGAAAACCGCTACACATTTCTCTTCTTTTATTTCACAACTTGGGACCAGAGTTTGAATCTCATCGAGTAATCCTTCCCCATCTAAGAAAGTAGATATAAACTCTTGTATGAAAGCACTTCCTTCATCAATTACATTATTTATTCAAGATTTCATGACCTCCATCAAGACTCTACCTTGTTGCATCTTTTTCACTATCCTTTGGCTTTCAACTGAATTCAGATCAAAGTCTTGTGAGGACTAGGCCAGTGGTAGTGCTCCAACATCTGTGAGTGAGGAAAGAAACTTTGCCATTGTAGATACCAGCTATTTCAACTCACATTTCTCTCTCCCATCTTTTTATGACTACCCGAGGATATGATCAGCTAAAAATTTAAAGAGATGATCTCTAGAATCCCTATTTAGAACACCAAGCTCCATCTTAGTGATCTCGAAATCTTCTACCTTTGGTTTATGAATTCCTTCTTTAGGCTTGAAGGTTTCTATTTCTATAGTCACCTTCCTAGTAGATGGATCAGTAGATAACCTTGTATAACTCTTCATTCTTTTTGCTTTAGGAGTCCGAGTTGCATATTTGGTGACAATCTCTTTCACAGGAAGTGAGATAGGCTTATAAATCTTCCTTTTACTCACTGATTCGGTTAACCAAGAAGGAACTGTACCAGTGACTATCTGATTGTTAGGAATTTTGATAGGAGTGCTCTCAGCTCGAGGTACTTCTGTGTTATTGGTAAGAATTTTTTGAATCTTTTCTTGTTGATCCAAAGGAAAAGAAATATCCTCATCGTTAATCTTAATATCCAAATAGTTAGGTCCTAAGGATGCCATTTGTGAACGCCTTTCCAATTTTGTTCTAGGCCTCGATCTAGGTGCAGTAGGATGTCCACTAGAAACCACCTTTTTCTTAGGGGATGTGACTTTACCTACATTAGGAACCACAGGAGATGCATTAGATGAAACATGCATCACATTTTTTAGGGCTGATTTTGCACTACTCCTTTCAAGAGGGGGGTACTTTGTTCCTTTCTTTTTCATTTCTACCAACTAGGTGTTTGTAGCCCCAAACATGGTTTAGGCTCTTAATTTTATATCATCTTCCTCCTTTCTATTCCAATCTATGACCAGAGGACTTCTTGCTTCTATATTGATGACATCTAAACTTGTGGTTTCAGAACTATCTTCTTCTATTCCTTTTATATCAAACTTTAACTGCAACAGTTTGATCTGTGGGACAACAACAAGTCTTGAGTGATCCCATTCCCAAACTACTTCTTCATCTCTAAGATCTTCCCATAGATCTTCCAGGTGTGAAATGGGTGATGGATAATTACTTAGAATTAAATCTTGTCTGACAAAGCCCTTATCGTCAAAACCCTTTCTTAACTCATAAAATTGCAAGTGAAAACTTAACAGGTTGCTTCTTATCACTGAGGCATCCATCATACTATTACAAACCAAGTTGCCAACCTTAACTAGAAACATAGAAGGCCATATTTCTTCTGTCAGGATATTTTTAATGACTATGAACAATTGTCTGCAGATGTCTGCCAATATAAAATAGCCAAAGGCATATCTTGGGAGCCTAAGAGGTTCTTCATCAAAGCCTCCAAACTAGATGTAAGTGAAATGTGGAAATTGAATGTATAGACTTCTGTAGACTTGAACCAGTTTTTGTGCTTCCAATGAGACTCTTTGGTTTGGAACTCCTACCAATTGTTGACACAATCTTCCCAAAAAACATCATGAACCTTCCTGTAGTCTTCTAAAATCTTATCCTTTGTTAATAAGGGACAGTACTCATAGATGAAAAGGTCTGCATTCCAAGGGACACGTTGAATGGCTGATAGATCCTATGTGCAGGCCAGATAATATATCAAATAGGAAGACATAAAGAAATCCTTCTTAATGGCCTGGGCTTGTTTAAATTGGTCCCTCAAGGAACTAGCGATAATCTCCACCCAATAAAGATGTTGCCTCCCCTCCAAGACTATTTCTATAAAGTGGAACATCCACTCCTCTTAGAGGAGAACCTGCTCTAAACCTCTAATCTAGTGAAGCAAAAATATAACGTCATGAATAGGTAGCTTCATATGGTCTTTAGTGAGGACTTTAGGCAATTGGGATCCTCCCTTATAATTATTTTGAGTCTATTTCTGGGCCACATGACTATGGTTTTTATCTATGTTTTCTCTATACTGAGCTAGAGATTGGGTGGGAGTGAAACTGATGAGAGATTCCTCTGGGATTTTAAAAATAGCCATGATAGTCTCTCGGTTAACTGGCACAAGGTTTTGGACTTCTACATTCATTATGCACTTGGATTTAACATCATATCTATTAATACATTGCTGAACCAACTCCAGGCATATAGTTGACAGAGGGAAAGCCGCAGCTTCCAATAATCCACTTGACAAGAACTCAAGACTATGATCTTCCACTGCATGGTTTGTGAGGTCAATTGCTATTTTTTCTACTAATACACTTAATAGGTTTGTATCTGTGACAATAGGGGCTCGACACTGCATATTCTTGACATTCCCAAAGAAATGCATACTAGTCCTCATCTCTTCCATAGGAATAAAAATGAACCCCCCTCTTGAATAAATATTATCAAACAACAGCAGGAAATGAAAAGGAGCTTTAGGTGCTACCTGTTTTACATGGACTCAGAACAATTTCCTCTCCCATGGCCGAGACTCAGTAGAAAAATATGAAGAAGAGAACACTTACAGAGCTATTTATATTTTTGAAAGATTGTGCCCTCAATAGTTGACTTTAATGAGCATTAGTTGGGAACATTAATGTAAAATGATGTGAATAATAATGACTCAGTAGCATGTCATCCTTGAAATCTGCAAAATTTAATAATATGATTTATCATCCTGTAAGCAATATCTCTCACTCGTGTTAGAGATTTCACTAATTGAAACCCAAAACCTTGTCTAAGGCTTGCTCCATGGATTCCGTCAAATCCAAGCTATCCATATTAATAACTGGACCATTACTTCACCATCAGCTTGTGTCATCTATCCCATCAGCTATCACTTCACTTATGACCCTGCCCGCTATCTATCCTCAAACCTCTTTGAACAACTTTGAACCAGGGTTCAAAGGGGTTCAAAGTGGTTCACCACAAAAAGGTGAGGTAGGTCGGGGCCCACCTGCAAAAAATAGATGTTAGAAAAATAATCATTCATTGAACTACTTTGAACAACTTTGAACTAGATTTCAAAGAGGTTCAAAGTGGTTCATGAGAAGCATGAATCTTAGGAAAAGATTCAACCAAGGACAGTCGAAATTAAACTTGACAAACTTGAAGGCTATTTCTTGGCAACTTGAAGGACATGCACATTTGGAGGATTGTTGAAAAGGGAAGACCATCAAGGGAATGCACTAGATTGGACCTCAAATGAATGTACTATTAAGGGTCAAAGACACTTCCTAATGGTGACTCTAACTAACCCTAACAGGATGTCAATATTGAATTCTTGGATCTTGTATGTCTTTAATCACAACACTTGGAACATATGTAATCACTCTGGCTCCTAGAAAATAATATCTAAAAGCTTTGATATCCCTAACTAGAGCATATGCTTTTTTTTCAATAATATCATAATTTAGTTTAGCTACCTGTAAAGTTTTGCTAAAAAAATAGATAGGTTGTTCATACCCCTGAGTGTTCTTTTGTAATAATACTACTGCAACAATATGACAATAGGCAAATGAAAAGATTTGCAAAGGCTAACAAGAATCTGGTGTTTTCAAAATAGGAGCATTCTTGATAGCCTATTTAATTTTCTAAAAAGCTTCAACTGCTTCTTTATTCCACTCAACCTTTGCTCCCTTTTTCAACATTCTTGATATGGGAATGTAGATTTCTGCAAAATTTGTAATAAAGCTCCTCAAAAGTTTACTTATCCCAAGAAGGACTGTACTCCTTTAACATTTTTAGGCTTGGAGAGTTTATCAATAGCTTCAACTCTCTCAGGATCAATTTTTATTCCATCCTTTGAAACAACATGTCCTAAAATTTTTCCCCACACAACACCTAAATCACACTTTTTTGGGTTCAGGGAAACTCCATACTATAGAGCTTTGATAAATTTTTTCTCTAAGTGCTCACAATTTTGATCCTCTTTAGTTGAAAATGCTATAAGATCATCTTGATACAAAACCATAAATTTGTTTATGAAATCTGCAAAAGCTACATCCATAGCTCTCTGGAAAGTAGCGCTAGCATTAGTTAAACCAAAAGGCATTCTGACATATACATATGTTCCCCATGGGGTGGTGAATGTAGTTTTGAATTTCTCTAATTCCTTGACCATAACTTGATTATACCTAGAGAAACCATCCATCATGGACATCAATTCTAATCCAGTGACTTTCTGCAACATGTTCTCCATATTGGGAAAACCATAATTCTCTTTTATGGAGTTTATATTTAAGTTCCTGAAATCAACACAAAGCCTAATGTCACCATTCTTCTTTCTTAAAGGAACTAAATTTGACACCCAATTAGAATGTTTGATGGGTTTGATTATTCCAGCATATGTCTGACAGGTCTCAACCTCTATCTGAAGGGCTTAGTGCCTTCTTTTAATGAGATTTCATGCTAGAACAAATCCTCTCTATAGGCCTTCAAATCATCATAAGACCATGCAAAAACATGCCTAAATTTTCTGAGGAGATTAATAGAATTCTTTTAGATCCTAGGGGATAGAGACTTGACAATGTAAACATTTTTTGGCACCATCCTCATTGCTAAATTAATTTCCTCCAAATCACTCAACTTATCAGTAATTTTGGTAGAAGAAACCTTGTCTTTATTATCAAATGCTCTTTCAAGAGTAACTAGTCCTTTAGGGACCCTATTTGATTTTAACTGTAACACCTTCTTTCTAAAAATAGTTTCTTTCCCATTTATAGTATCAACATAGATACTAAAATCCATTTCTTTGTTACCAAAATGGGATTCACATTGTAAAAATCTTAGTATGTCTTGATCATAAAACAAACCTGCCAATTTTCCACATTGTCAGGGATAGAAGGCCTAGACTGAACTTCTATTTTGGATATGTCTACAAAAGTAATGTCTTCTAGCCTTAGAGATAACTTTTCTAATAGATCAACCATTCTATTTTGTCTCCTTTCTACACAACAAATGCCAAATGGGTTTAAACTTTCAATCTCATCCCACACTAAATTTCTGTATTGTTTTAGTCTCTAATTTTTTGATGCATACTTTAACTTAACCTAGGAAAATATTAACTCAGAATCACCAACTACTTTCAGGCACTTTATGCCATGTCTTGATGCTAATATTAACCCAATCAATAAAGCCTCATACTCTGCAACATTATTTGTGCATGAGAATAATAAAGTGAAAGAAAATTTGAAAGTTTTACCATTTGGAGATATCAATAGTATTCTGGCTCTAGATCCTTCTTTTGAATTTTCTCAATCAAAGTACATAGTCCACAAATTGTCAAGATCAGCCCACTCTTCTTTTGCATTAGTCACAAGGGCAACTTCAGGTCCTTCTAATTCCTTATCTTGAACTTGGAAAGAGCTAATGTTAGTATCAAGGAAAAAATTCATGGTGTCTTCCTCCTCCTCAATCATACGAGGAGTTTTGGCCTCCCTAGAAACTTTGATATTTCTTCCCCTAATATTGAAAGTAGAAAATGACAAATCACATTGAATACTCCCTCCCATAGAAGCACTCCACTTTTTGGATAACAACATTCCATATTGAGGAGGGATATCAACCACTAGGACCCTCATAGTTAACTATTTATTTTTATATGCCACTAAACTATAAGGTAAAGCCTTAATGGTGCCAATAACTAGTACTCCCCTCGATTCCATGGCCTGACATCTCCGATAAGGTGTATCAACCTTTAATCCCATCGATTTCATGGCTTTTGCAGGCATGAAAGTGTTTGATGCTCCTAAATCAATCATACAATTTCTTAATAATTTTCCATTTATTACTAAAGTCAGAAATGAAAGGATCAACTATCCCAGATACAGTGCTGATAACATTTGTCTCTAGATAAATCTAAGGAATTTCAAAAATAATTTCCCCATTTTGATTGTGAAGTATATCATCCAGAGAAGCTACCTGTTTATTAGTCTCATCAGTCCTTTGGGTATCTATGGAAGTGACACCATTCACCCAATTTAGGGCCTTTTCTTTATGTTCTTGTATCCTCATCATTTCCAAAAAAGGGACCTTAATAGTAATTTGTGAGAGTAGCTTGCTCATGTCAATAGGGATATATTTTGAATAAACTATATCCTATTTTATAATGATACCCTCTTTATTTTCCCCATGTATAGAAAAGTTGGGATGCTCCTTGCATTGGGTTTTAACCCCCTTTTGAAGAGAGGGAACAACCTCCTATAGCGATCTAGCTTTCACTTGATAAGAAAAATTTGGGCTGGCTAACTTAACATTCTTTTTTACCTTGACTTTGTTGACAACATTAGCAACTTTCTACTTATCTTGAGACTTCTTGAGTTCCCTTTTTGATTTCTTGATAAATATACCAGCAGGCTTACAATTAGTATCACCTACCATCCTATTTCTCAAATTGTAATATTTTGGCTTGGGTGACCATATCTATACGAATTTGAGCAATTTATTCATCAAATGACAATCTTAAAATAGCTGATTCTTCATTTTTTAATGCATTGCACTGGACATTATCCAATTCACCATCTTCTTCATCAAAAAAGACTTGCTGATTATATATTTCATTTTTGATTTGATAATGAGAAACATCTTGGTTCTTATCTTCTTTAGTAGAATCAATTTCATCCCAAAGATATGAGGAAGCCATAGCAGAACCCTGATCAACATAAGACTATTCCTCATTATTCTCATGTTCCTCTTTTGCAAACATACTATAGGAAACTACACAATAATTAGGGTCATGTGGTGATTGGCACACAATACACCATGGGATATCATCAGTCATATTCACTAAATTTCTTTGTAAGGGGTCATGAGTTTTTTCATTTGGTTTATCTTTCTTTTCTGGGAGTATAGGCTTTCCATCCTTCCACTGAGTATAATAAGGATAATTTTGCATCCTTGGCAGTCTATTATATATTTTTGAAAGTTGGTCTATCATTTCCTACAACCCTATTGTTCTTGTTTTCACTATGCTTTAAGTCCTTTATAGCCTTCATAATTTTCTTTAGGCTATCATCTTCGTTTGGTTTTACATTTGTAGGCCTTCCTGGTTCCTTCCTATTCAACACTTGTGGCTTGCGGTCATCCCTTCTTCCTGATTTTCTTGATATTCTCCAGTTACTTTCTATATTGATGGCTAACTTATAGGCCTCCCCAAGATTCCTAGGATTTTTATCTCTTAAAAGATATCCCATTTTGGCATCAAAAGCATTTAAATAGGTGACAAGACATATCCTATCATCTAGCCTAATGACTTCCAATAGCTTATGCATGGACTTTTGAAATCTAACATTAAATTGAATAACATCCTCATTTAGGTTCTTCTTAATGTTAGTGAATTCATTTAACATAAAACCCTCATTTGTTTTGTCACCATACTATTGTTTGAAACAATGCTTAAACTTATCCCATGAACCTATACTAGCATGTGGTAATCCCCTGAACCAATCCCTAGAGTCCTCAGTTAAAGATTGAACAAAAAATTTCATTATTACATCATTAGGTTCAATATTGTAATCATCCATTACATCAGTGAAATTCTTGAAATGTTCTTCATATGTAATAACATGACTTCCAATAAATTTAGGAATTTTTTCTCTAATTTCATCAGGGATAACATTGGGGTATCCAGGGATACCACAAAAAATAAGTTGTTTTTACCTTTCATGAATAGCCCCCACCTATGATGGGACAATGCCTTGAGACATAGATGCCTTGGTGTTTGAAGTAGCATAAAACTTAGGTCCAACTAGTGGGGGAACATTTGTTACCTATTTTGTAATGTTTCCAAGATTTCCACCTTACGCCAGGGAAGAAGCAACAATATTTGTAGGTACAAAAGATTGCCTAAGAAACTCAATCTTTCTTTTCATTTCCATAGCTATAGATTCAAGTTCTGCCTTCTCTAATTCCTTGGCTAATATCTCATTTTCTCTTTTAGCTTTCTCAAGATTAGCATCCAACTTTAGAACCTGATCTAAAGGGTCTTTGGCACTTATAGGTTCACTAATTTAAATTCCCATGGCCTTTTGTTTACCTTTATGTTTGGGGTTTCTTATCTCACATATCTCTTGGATAATAGGTTGTTCCTTTGTTTGTATAGGTATGGGAACAAAGTTTAATACTTCTAGGTCTAATAATTTCCTTTTTAATTATTCAGCTCTTATCATAGCTTGTCTTATTTTATTTTATTTTTCCTTTTCTCTTTGTTGTCTAATAGCAACTTGATCCCAAATATTCCTTTCTAGTTCATAAAATTCCTCAAATATTTCCTCAGATTCTGGGAGGGTTGTTTTAGATTATGATTGTTGAGCATGGAGTTCCTCCTGATGACTTCAAGAGACATGGATGCCTTGAGGTATTGAAGAGCCAAGGGTAAAGGGGGGAAAAAATCTTGTCTGCTTCTACTCTCTCTTTTGAACCTCATTTAATTTCCATGGTGTTTACTAGGGACCACCCTCCTATTGTATTATGATTTTTTTCCACCCCTTTTAGAGGGAAAGTAGTAGTCCTCATACTGGTTCAATCCCAAATCAACAACTTCTTCATACTCTGATGCATTCCCCTCTTCACTGGGTTGAATAGGATTTTCTTGTCTTGTATTTTCTTTTTGCTTCCATGTAAGGGACATGTCTGTACCATTTCTTTCCTTTCTCATTTGACCACATCTACATATAGCTAGAAGCTCCCCTTCCAAATTATCTTCTGGATGCTCTTTTCTCCAAGATCTAGTATTTTTGAAACTCATTGTAAAAAGGTGATTTTATGATCAACACTAGTACAAAGATCTTTTTGAGTTGCCACTAGACTGGGTTGAGAATTTTGATACATTACCCCCTTTAGTAATCAAGATGAGATTTGTAAAGGAAAGGGTAATTTAGAGAAAAGGAAATAACTCCATTTTCTTCAATGGTAACTAACTAGTTTGAAATACGCAAGCTAAGAGTCTAGCTCAACCTTGAAACCTGTGTTATTCATATATGATTATAATTGTTCCCCAATAGAGTCACCATTTTGTTGGTTCCTAAAATGGATTTTACACTCAAAGAGACACCAATATACCTAAGACTAATTTTAAGGAGGGGTTAGTTCCAAATATAGGGAAATCTATAGGAAATTGGACCAACTATAGGGACAAGACTACCCTCTACACTTCTGGCTCTACAAAACCAAGGTGGGTATACTTGATCCAATGGATTCAAATCTTCTCAAAAATTAATATTGGATTTGATAAAAGATAGCATCAAGAAATTACTCAATAACAACCTATTATTCATTAACTCTCCATTACTGTGATAGGACATCCACTTTTCTAGTAATGACAAAATATTAAAATTGGTTTTTGATTTAACTTCTTTGATTGTAATTATCTCAATCAATTATTATTAACAAAAGATATACTTATTTAGGCCAGTTCCTTATCCATTGGACTGTTATTACTAAAATAAAGAGAATACAAAGATCTTTAGATAATTTGGATTCACAACCATAAACACAAGTACTCAAATCTTTCCTTCTTAGAGATAATCCTTATGCTAATCAACATGAACATGTATTTCACTCAAAGAAATATTTAATCCAATCCTTAGTCATAACTCAAAATGAAGGTAAACACACAAAGGTTCATGATGAACTCATATGTCCAGAAATTCATAGATTTAACACCAAGGAGAGATAAAGACCTGATATTTGTATTAAGTATAATGAATTCTATCCTTCATATACAATTTTCTTTTGAAAACAAGCTTGTAAATAATGGTAGCAACCTACAACTTTTTTCTATTACTGATAAGAACAAATAAAAAATATTACAATCTCAACTAAGACTTAGGGTTTCAAAAATTTACTTCCTAGACACCTAATTTCCAATGCCCCTTTATGATCATGAAAAATCCTTTTATAAGAAGGATTGCAACAAGCATCTGATCATATTAGGGTTTTTCAAACTCAACCCTAAACTTACAATAACCTCACAGGGTTTTTGATAAATGAATAAATCAGATCTTCGATAGATATTTGGATAAGCAAGCCACCTTCCTTTAAGTCTTTAATTCCTTTCTTGAAACACTTGAACAATCTGATTGTCTCCTTTTTCTCTATGTACCTATAATAAATACATCTCAATTCTCACCAACTCAAAAACCTTGAGTCATCAATCCTTTGCTCACTTCAAGAAGTAGATGGAGCATCCACTTTCTCCACATGAGGCATGTACCAATATCGCCATACATTAAATGTTTCCTCACTTGGAAATATGAAATTGATGATTTCATCTTTCTTACCAGATAACTTCTACCACTTGGTCTCCATCTATCTTATTTCTTCTTTTATTAGCAGCTATTAACACCTCAATAGTGTGGATGAAGAAAAGAGTATTCTCCAAAGTCAAAATACTTGTCATCCTAGTAGAAAGGTATTCATCCATTATTTCTCTCCACTTGACCAATTCCTTGAGTTCTCCATTTCATTTAAATACCCTTGGAATCAATTCACAATTGGAGACTATTAGTTCTTTTTTCAGCAGTTTGGATTTCATCTCAAAATCATCCATGATTATCTTGTATTCCACCAAACTCTTCACAAACTTGTGTGTTTGGCTTTATCAGTGGATCAGGATCAAACTGATCTTTAGAGCACATATAGAAAAGCTTCATATTTGAGACCCTTCCTATTCACTTATCCAAAATTGGTCCCAATTCAGCCTTGTGTTCATTTAAAGATTTTAATAGAGCATATAATCTTTTGGCATGATGAAACAAAATTGTAGGATCCAGATTAGTACAAAATTGCATTATTGATTCTCTGACATTTTCCTCATACTTTTGGTCAAAAATACATTTGGCCTTTATATGTTCATCTCTTTCTTTAGTCTTTCTCTCCCTAATCTCTCTCAACCTATCCTTTTCTTCAATTAGATGCTGCATTTCCAAACTAACTCTTGCCTCTATTTTTATCCCTGGGAAAGGGGATGGTGGGAACTCAATGATAGGACTGGAAGAAGAGGCAACTATAGGCTAAAGGGAAATCATTAACTTAGGAGACCTATAATCTTGTGGTCCAATTAATTGTGAGATTAATTTGTCCTTTCCAATCACCACAATCTTTAGTTCATTATAAGACTTGAGAATAGTCTCAAACTTTATTCTTAATTCTTCCTTTTCATGAGCATCTTTCTCTGCTACCTTTAAATTAAATTTAGCTATCACCAAAACAATATTTGAGTCTTTGGTATTTGAAGTCTCCCCTTACCTGTGTATCATCAGATTCCCTGAATATTCTAAAGAGTGTGCTTCATTATTATTTTTATTTTCTTCCCTTTTAAGGGACCACATTACCAAGGCTACATGATCATTTGAAAAGACCACACCCCTAGTAGCCTATTTTTACTCCTTTGAAGTGGAATGGACAATATTTTTAATTTTCCTCAATGCATCAAAAACCACTGCATCTGCTATATCCCATTCAGGGAGAATTAATACTCCCGTAGTGTGAACTAAGGCCCTACCTTCATTTGGGGTTATGTTATCAATTTTTTTTTTATCATTTTCCCCTTGGTTTCATTCTCAAATTAAGCTCTATCCCTATTAGGGAACTCCTCTTTCTTCTTCTCACAAATCTCTATGAACTGCTTTATATGCATTCTCCATAAGAATTGAAGAAATTCCCTAGCCTTGACAAAAGTGTCATTAGAGAGAAAACCATCACTAGCTTGCTTCAGGATTGTGTCCAATTATTTTCATGTAAACTCTGTTATAGTAAGATCCATTTGAATCCTCTTGGGTGCCTCTGACATCCCTTCTTGCATCTCTTCACTTGAAACAAAAATCTTTCCCTTATTACTCATTTGGATGAATTATTGAGCAACTCCTTGTTCATCCAAATGCAATGGGGATAGGGATGAAGAATACATTTCTTCCTCTGGCTGAGCCACTTCTTCCTATCTCTATCTCTTTGGAGAAGGTTGTTCATCAATAGGATCACCCATAGGTCTCTTCCCTTTAGAAGTTGGTGGGATTGGCCTATCCTTATGCTGCACAAGTAAAAGGACATTGTATCCCTTTCTCTCTTGAATGGTGTATGTCCCTCTAGGGATCAAATTAGCATATCTAGGCTGATTAAGGAATTTTCCTACCCTCTCTAGATTACACAGGACCACAACACTCTTTTTGTCATTTACTACCTACATGATCCCTTCAAAATGTTCCATTAGGGTCTCAAATTTTATTGCCCAAGGTTGGACATCCTTCAGTGGGTCATATTTTTTATCAAAGATCTGGATGAAATAATAATTCTTCTTATACATCATGTATTTTTCCTTTTTAACTTCCTGAGTCTTGAGATCAAACTCATTCCTGACTATGTCTTCCAGAAAATTAAACTGGTGCTCCATAGTGACACACCTTTTTTTTTCTTCAAAAATCCCACATATGAAACCCTCATTGTCAGCACACCTTGACACTATAGTAGCGATCTTGTAAGGTTGCAAATATTTATTCAAATGCACCCAACCACCCTTGATGATAATAAATTGTTGGGCTATTGTGATACTGGGGAAAAGAGTTCCCCTTCCTCTATTGGTCAAGGCTACTTCCTGCAAATCACCTATCTACCTTAAGATCTTTGCAAACCCCACCTTTAGGGGAAATTGATAAGGAAACACATAAGGATCTCCACTGTACCCATATATTCTAAAAACTATACACACTGGGTATAAAATTATATCACCAAAATTGTGGACTATGGTAATATCCTTGGCGTACTTCTTTGGTCTAATTAACCTTAACAATTCCATATGAATTCTATGGTTTTCTAGGAATAGTAGTGATCTCAACCTTGAAAAAAAATTCCTGTCAAACATAACATAAATGGCATCAGTTCTATCCCAAGACAATTCTGTAGTCCACAACTGGACTGGTAAAAACTCACCATTTTTCTCTCTGATTATCTCCATTGTTTGGCTGAAAAAGTTGATACCATTGTACAAAAACATGTGAATTAACATTGAATACCACACAAATGGTTTGTGTACCATAATATTCTATATTCCTATCAGACCTTGGTGAATCAATTCAACAATATAAGCAGAAAAATAAAAAATCAGTGCTAGATGAGGGTGTAAAATTTGTACGATCCTAAACATAAAATGGATAGGCATGTATGTGGCCTCATCTTGACCCAAAATATAGGTTAAGGATTTATACACACTCTATGACTTCAAACTAGTTAAAAGATCCAACTAAAAAGGCTCTCATGTACTTGAATTAAGCGTACCAACTTTACCAAAGAAATCTCACAAAGGACCAAACCTAAAATACTCTCTTTGAGCCTCATAGACCTTGTTAAATTCATCAAAGTCAATCCTTTCCAAACCAATAAAAGGGTCATTTAGTGAAAACACTTGTTTGATCTCATCTTCTATAATACTTATCAAGACCTTCCCATTTATATCAATGATAAACCTTGCCACTGGGTCATAGCACCTAGCCACTTGTATGAGGATGTCACAATCCATGAAAACACCTAGTACACTAATTTTTCCTACATCAAACTACCAGATATTACTAAGGGGTGCATATGCATTCCTCTGAGAATATGTACCCTTGAACAATATTGATCTAGTGTATTTATCTCCAACCCTAGGATCTCTCATCCACATCCCTCTGTCATATAACCCATCATCTATAAAATCTCTAGGGGTTTTGGACACTAATTATTTCATTCTTGACTTTTCAATCTCTGAGGGAGGAAGTAATTGAAGCAGGTCTTCATAGACTCCTCTTTTTTGATAATCTACTTCCCCTGTCAAATCTCATTGTGGTGCCATTCTTAACAACTAGGGTCCTTGGGAAGAGTATGCAGGAACAAAATAAATACTACTCTAGTTTGTGCAGAAGCTCAAATTACCAAAAATAGGACCAAAGAATGCAAAAACTTAAGAGGAACAGTTTAAATAACCTACTGTTCACCCAAAAAAAAAACCTCGCAGATCAAGATTGTAGAGAGAGCACCTTCACTTGATAGAAATGAAGATAATGTGCCACCTGAAATGACCATAACTCACCTTATGATCTTTGCCAATTCTTTACAGCCAACTCGCATGAAACACCATTAAGTCAACACTATTGAAACTAGCACCTACAATTTTCACAAGACATGCCAAAGCTCAAAAACTTCAAATTTTAAAACTACACTGTCGATTCCTACTTTCTTGGCACATTGAATGGTCATCATAAAATTTGACTAGCAGGATCTAATCCATTTCCAAGTATACTTCTCAACCAATAAAAACATTCCATTTAATTCCATGTGTGAAATTCTGTGTCACCTTAAAGCTTACTTAGTCGGACAGGTGCCAATCAATCGTAGTCCCGCAAAGAGTAACAACCAAACAATTTGAGATCTAGGGGATGTGACCACCGTCGATCATGATCGGTATTTAACTGGTCTTGAAGTCATAAGTAAACCAAGCCCGCAATATCTTATGACAGGTGTCAATCAGTCACAACCTCACAAAGAGAAAATATGACAACAGGAAGGCTTGCAGAGCAATGAAAACTATGAGATTTAGAATAGCTCTAAGGGTCAAGAAAAAACCGGGCAAAGCTAAAGTCTTTGAAATATATACGAAAAGGGGGCCTTGATCATTCTAACCATTAAACACATAAGTTGACAAATTAATCTTAGAAAAGGGGCACATGCATTTAATTCAACCTCAAGTGTTTGAAAAAGTAACATGGAAATAGAAGGAAAGAAACATGGAAATAGGGTTTATCAATTTTCATAGAACTAGGTCAACTCGGTAAAGGAATACTTCAAAAAATTTGAAGGCTATGGATCAAATTTTTTGACACAACCAACATGTCCATCTATTGTTTTTTTGGTCACACTCCCAGAGGTCACTGAGCAGCAGGGGAGTGGCTAGACCGAGGAGACCACCTAGACTAGATTAGATAGGAGGGGCTTCATCTTTGAGAATGAGAAGAGGCTAGGATGACATAGAGAGCATAGGATAATAGGGGATTATCTATCACATAGAGGGGTATTATTAATAGACATGATATGGTTTGAGCCTACAGGACTTATTGTATACAAACACTTTTGATGTTTGTACTCTGATACTTTTTTTCAAGATGTATGCATGAGGTAAAACTACTTTTTGATGCTTCCTTTTCTTTCATGATGGATATACTTTTTTCTATCACTTTTCTTTTGTGATGATACTTATGTGATGTCATACATCTGTATTTGCAATATATGAATGCAACATGTTGTTCTCTTTATTTTTGTTTTGCTATTTTTGGAAAATATATCATATACATGTATTCCATGGATGTAGTAGTTTTTTATTTTTCATGCAATAAGATTATGAATATGCAATGCAATATGATTTTAGTATTTTTTAGGATTAACATGAAATGCAATATGTAGAATGCACTTGTTTTTTTGTACTAGAGTACTAGACCAAAGTGATTGCGAGGACTGATGAAAGGAGAGTTAGTAGGAGACAAAAATTAGATGGACAAAGTTAGTAAGAGATGAAAACATTTCTTTCCTAAGTGCACTTCATGTGATAAGAGCTTTATTTTGATTTTGCAAAGGAAAGTTACACATCATGACATGAAGAGCCAAAGCAACAATGCGATCCATTTACATAAAACAAACACAATGCAAAGAGAGAATGATCTCGTCTTTCCTAACACACACTAATGAAATGCCCCAGAATGTCATGAGATCATCCAACAAACATAAATCAAAATAAAAAGAAATAACCATGAACCACCCTGGCCATTCTCATATGCTTCATTAATATCATCGAATAGCATAGGAACATGATCACAAGAAATCAATAAAAGATAAAACACCTCATTGAAACAGTTTGAGCCAACAACCTTTTTGATTTTATTGTTACTTGCTTTAGTGTTTTGCTGAATAAATGTTGTGATGATTAGGTTGGATCAAGACAGATTAATTGATTGATAGGCTGACAAATTAGACAGGTTAAATGATTGATTGTGATGATCAAAAGAATAAACAAGTCCAATCAAAATAGGTGTCAGATCAATTGCCTTAGTGTTGCTACTTGTGAAAGTCTGATTTTGGTGAAGCACAAGGTTTTGAAATTGTGTCTACATGTATGCTTGTTGGAACTCGAAAAGGAAGAGGATTATGTACAAGTTTATTACAAATTGATTTTTAAAATATTTCTCAAATTTTTAGGTTTTTTAAAGATATGTGATTTTTTCGATATCCTTTTTTCATCACATTTTTTGTTTTGCAATTTTTAGGATTTTTTCTTGGCTTATTATGTTTTTAGGGATTTTTCACGACATTATATGTTTTTAACTAATTTTTGTAGGACATTATGTGATTTTTACTAATTTTTTCAAGACATTATATGATTTTTACCTTTTTTTTAGGATATTATATAATTTTTACTGATTTTTTTTAGGATCATATTTGAATTTTCAATCTTTTTTCGGGTCTTTATGCAAATTTTAGGATTTTGTTTTAGGTTCTTATATAAATTTTTAGAATTTTTTCAGCTTCTTATACAAATTTTTAGGATTTTTTCAACTTCTTATACAAATTTTTAGAAATTTTCAGCTTCTTATGCAAATTTTTAGAATTTTTTTAGGTCATTAAGGTATTTACTTGTCATTGTCTACAATGTGATAGAGTGATGAACACAAGGATTGATCATGGTCAAAGTCATGCCCCCAACTCAAATTTAAATCAAAGCAACGTACGGGCATGCACCTAGACAAAACACGCTATGTACAAAGGTCAAGGACAAGGTATAAATAAACTGGCTATCTTGCAAGGAAGTGACAAACAATAGTAACTAGTGATAGGCCATGAAGGGGCACTAGGAAAGACTTGCAGGGAAAAAATATGATCATGGAATAACACTAAATATCAGGTGGAACCATGATAGATGGAAGAAAAAAACTTACTACACGTGGCACCTGTTTGCCAGGTTTTCACTTTTGGATGAAAATTTTCTCTTTATTCTTTTTTTTTTCATGTCAAGATGCCTATTTTCCATATTTTCATCAAGACATCATTTTTTCTTTTTTCAAAATTTAATTTTTTTTCAGAACTTTTTGTAATTTTTTTTCCAAATAATTATGTGTAGTACTTCCAGAGATGCATGTTGTTAATTTCCTCTGACAATGGTTCTCCCTTTGGTTTTGCAAGCTGATATGCTCCAGATCTATATGCTGTGGTAACTACATATGGTCGTTCCTAGTTTAGCTCAAATTTGCCTAGTTTATCTCTTTGGGCTGGGTTTTGTAATTCATCTTCAGAACTAGGTCTCCAATTTCAAAGCGATGACCTATGACTTTCTTATTGTATCTTCTTCTAAGATGGTTATGGTAAGCTTTCAAATGGACTAAGGTAGCTTGTCTCTGCTCATCTAGCATTTCTAACTCATGGAGTTTGGAAACTTTATATTGTTCGTCATCTATGATATGTTGCAAAGATACTCTTAGTGAAGGAATTTAAACCTCAAGGGGTAGTATGGCCTCATCTCCATAGACTCGAGAGTATGGTGTCATGTCAACAGGGGTTCAAATGCTAGTTCTATAGGCCCAAAGAGTTAGATTCAACTGCAAATTCCAATCTCGACCATCATCATTGACAGTCTTTTGTAATACCTTGACTATTGTTTTATTAGATGCCTCTACTTGTCCACTGCCTTGTGGATAATATATACTAGAAAATCCATGACAAATTTTGAATTTCTCACAAAGCTCCTTGACATCTTGATTCAAGAATGGGCTACCATGATCATTGATAATAGCTATAGGAACTCCATAGTAGCATATGATATAGTTCAATATGAACTTGGAATTTTTTTCTAGTGATATATGTCATAGGGATGACCTCAACCCACTTGGTGAAATACTCAATAGTTGTAATGATATACTTGTGGCCATTAGAAGATAGAGGAGTGATTTTCCTTATGAGATCAAATGTCCATTATGAAAATGGCCATGGAGAAATGACTAGCTATAGATCTTGTGCTAGAGCATGAATCAAGTTGCTATGTATCTGGCACTTACAATTTTTTTTTGCAAAATTATATGAGTCTTTCTCTATTGTGTGCCAATTATATCCAACTCTTACCAGCTTCTTGGCCAAAATCAAACCATTGAAATGACCTCCACATATACCATTGTGCACCTCATGTAAAATAGTTTAAGCCTCTTTGTAATCAAGGTATCCAAGAAGGGTTTGGTTAAAGGATCTTCGGTATAACGTTTCACCGACAATGACATATCTAGAGGTTTGGTGAATAAGGGCTCGATGTTTTTTCTTGGATAGGTCAAGGGGTAGGAATTGGGAATGTAGGAAATTGTAGATATCTTGATACTATGGGGAATTAGGACCAACAATATCACACACGAGCTCATATTGTAGAATATCAAACACAAGGATTAATAATTACTGAACCAAAAATTCACAACATTCTTCATTTCGTGGCATGTTGATCATGGAAGCAATGGTATCCATGACATCTAGTTTTTATTATGGATCCTAGGAATTTGTTGAAACTTGATTGTTACAAACTGAGATTTAAGAAATTCAACAAGTTTCTTGTAAGGAATCAACTTCTCATCTTTCGTGTCATAGTCATCATTAACTTGTCAGATGACTAGTTGGGAATAACTATACACATTTAAATGATGAATACTCCATTGAATTGCTAATTTTAGTCCAGTGACCAAAGCGTCATACTCAAAAATATTATTTGTGCATTCAAAAGAAACTCTAAAAGATTTTGGAATGACATCACCCTGGGGAGTGACAAATATAAGTCTAGCTCCTGAACCATTTCTATTATGTGAGCTATCAAAGTAGAGATTCCATTCATTGGATTCTTCAAAAGAAAACATGGATTCATTTGGAAAATCAAATAGCAAAGGACGATCATCTAGAATTGGAGATTCTATGAGCTGATCAGCCATGACCCAGCCCTTGATTTCTTTTCTATCAATGTATTTAATGTCAAACTCAGACAAAATCATTACCCATTTTTCTAGGTGTCCTATGAGAGCTACTTTGCTAAGGATGTATTTTAGTGGGTCAATTCTTGAAATGAGAATGATTTTTTGATGGAGCATATAGTGTCTCAACTTATGAGCTATAAAAAATACAATAATATATGCTCTTTCAATGAGTGAGTATTTGATCTCATAACCCACAAGTGTCATGCTAATATAGTATATGGCTCTCTCTCTACCTTGTTCATCATGTTAGGCTAGAAGAGCTCCCAATGTAGTTTCAATAGGTAAAATGTATAAAAGAAAGGACTTACCAAGAATAGGAGGCATCCAAATAGGTTGGTTAAGTAGGTAGTCCTTCAATTAATGAAAAGTTTCTTGACATTTTTCATTCCATTAAAATGTAACGCCCTTGTGAAGAAAGTCTTGGAAGGATTGACACTTGTCCGCTAGCCATACAATGAAACTTTTGATAGATTGTAATTTTCCTTGTAAGCTCCTTAATTTCCTTAGAGTAGTTGGAGGAGCCATTTCCAATATTTCTTGTACTTTTTTAGGGTCTACTTCGATGCCTTAATGAGAAATAATGTAGCCCAGGAGTTTTCTAGAAACTACTCCAAAATTATACTTCTTGGGACTCAAACTGAGTTTATAATTTTCTATTCTTTCAAAGATTGGGCTTAGAGTGTTTAAGTGATATTTTTGTGTAATGAACTTACATAGTAGATAATTAACATAATATTCCATTAGTATACACATGAAATCATGGAAGATAGTAGTCATTGCTCTCCGATAAGTGGCTATGACATTTTTGAGGCCAAAGGGCATGACGTTCCAATAGTAAGTACTCTAGAGAACATGTGAAAGTTGTCTTGGGTTGATCTTCAGGAGAAATTTTGATTTGATTATAGATAGAGAACCCATCCATCAGTGCTAGCATCTAATATCCTATTGTCATGTCTACGATGATGTAAATATTTGGAAATGGAAAATCATCTTTGGGACATGCTTTATTCAAATCATGAAAGATTGTGCATATTATGATTCTCCCAATGTGTCTACTAACATGAACTAGATTAGAGATCCAGTCTTCATAATCGATGGATCTGATGAATCCAACATCTAACATTTTCTTTAGTTTTTCTTTTACTAGAAGAGCTATTTGAGGATGCATTTTTCTGAGTTTTTGTTTGACTGGTTTAGGATCTGGCTATAATCGAAAATGATGAAGGACTAATTCTGGATCTAGGCCTAGTATATCCATATAGGAGGACCATGTAAAGTTGATTTTTTTTCAATGAAGAATTGGACAAATTGATCTTTCTCTTCTTGGGATAGTGATGCTGCAAAATGTATGATTTTTGGATCATTGGATGTTCCCAAATTTATTTCTTTTGTCATTTCTGTAAGAAAATATGAATTCTCTTTCTACGGGGGTATGTATGATCTTCCATCCTTGGGTGCCTTAGAGAGGTTTTCACCCTCAGATTCATCCTTTATTTTTACCTTTTTATGGTCTAATGGTGCCTTTCAATTTTCACCAAAAGACCTAATTTTTTTATTTTTCTATTTTTAATTTTTTTCACTTTTGCAACTAGAAGAGGGAGTTAACTCCCCAAAATAAGCTGCAATGTTGAGATCAATGGAGAATCATGCTTTATGATCTCCTATGGCATACCTTCCCTGAGTTTGAAATTTTTTTCTATAGCTTCATCATTTTCAAAGTGATCTAAGCTCTATGGTCCTTGTTGATCCCAATCTATTAGTTTAGGGTATACTAAGTAGTTTTTATTGTCGTTATTGTAGAGATTATGGGAATCAAGTGTAAGGTGCATGATATAGATATCAGTTTCATTGGATTCATCCTCAGAATTATAGGGGTTAGAATCCCAAAATGTTTCGATCCAAGCTTGAGGGAAGGTTTGAGGAGGAGGGGTATCATCAATGTGTTTATCCTAAATTGGTAGGTCATTAGGATTAGTAAGGATATAATGAAGTGCGTATGGGATGGAAGAATAGGAGGTCCATTCCAATTCATTGGAATCAATAGTTTCAGTCTAAGTATCCTCAGATGCCTCTTCATTGCTAAAAAAATTTATGTTTTCACACAAGGGTAACTTGTTATGTGAAGAGACAATTTTCAAAGGTCTAAATATGAGCCCTAGATTATGAGGTCCTCCTTTTTCTACAATAGGCTCAAAAATTCCTTTTTTATGTTCTCTAAGGGAACTACAACCATCATAGCCTTTATTTTGCATGATTCTTTTTAGGAGGAATGTGAGCAAGTTCTTGTTTTGAATTGTCTCTATGAACCCATGTGGATACATTCTCATAGACATGCTCATATTACAATTGACCCCAACTGGTGAATGTGGAGGGGTCAGTTTGTAGTGTACTCTTGGGTTGTGATTTCTAAAATAGGTGTAGTTTTCCATAAAATTTGGGGGAAAGAGGTAAATCCCCAATGTGAAAAGCTTTGGACGTAGAATATTCTCCACAAACTTTATCTTGAATCTTCAGATTTCCTTGATTCAACTTGGTGAGAGAAGAAGCATCAACATACTTGGATAAATTATTCGATGTTGCTTCACTGTTAAGAGGGAATTGCTATGTAAGGATATCTCTCAAATTGGCATAGAATTGGAAGGGATTTGGATCTCCTATAATAGTAACTTACATGCCATCATGGGAAAATTTTAGGCATTGGTAATAGGTAGATAGAACTTATTTCATGGAATGGATCTAGGGACATCGCAAAATCATGTTATATGGAAGATATAGATCCAAAACTTGTTGCAATGTATCTTTTGTTGCTGGCACAATTCTAAAGGGAAACATAATGAATCCTTTAGAAGGATGCTCAACATCATCGTATGCTTTGATTGTAATTTTTTTTGGAGGAATCAATATCATATGGGGTGTATCCAAATCAATTAAAAACTTTAAAGAACAAATTTTAAGTCCACCATGTATCATGACTTGTTTGACCTTACAAGTATGGAAAAAAAATTCTAGGAGTAAAGGGTCATTATGACTGAGTTTGTCTTTGGGTAAATCATCAAGAGAAAAAGTGACATGTGGGGATATGAAAAAATACCTGATCTTGGCCTGAAACTAGGAAACATTATGTCATTAGGACAATGGATTCTTTCAGGGCTTTGTCTAAGATCTCTTTATGTTAAGGGGATATACGCAATAAGTCCAGGATTGAGATCTGGGCTAGAGTTTTTCTAAGTTGGTCGACAAGGTTATACTCAATAGGAACTCGAGGTTTAGATGGGGCTCTAGGCACAGGGATCTTAGAATAGTGAGTAGTGATTGCACATTGAGGACTCTTATATTTGAAAGTAATGGTCAACACATGGGTATCCAACTCATAAAAATAATTTAAGGCATAGACATGTGCAATTAAACTTTAATTGACATTGGACCTTGAATTTGAATTTGAGCTAGATATTTTTCCTTTCTCATGGTTAATCAGTGGATCCTTCATAATAGTATGATTATAATTGGAAGAGCTAGCAGGAGGCTCTACCTCGATTAATCCTTGATCGATAAGGTTTTGTACCATATGCTTTAATTAGAAGCACAAAGTTGTCTTGTGACCTTTAGAATGATGACATTCATAGTATTTATTGTCATTCCACCATACAAGTTTCTTTGTGGGTTCACTTCTAATATCAAGTAATTGAATAAAAATGTTTTGAAGCAATTGTTGTAACACCAAATCGATTGGTTTACCCAATGGTGTGAACTACCTTTGCACGCCATCTCTATTCCTTGGGGGTCAACGCTATTAATTTTGTTGTGTATCATTGGTTTTCTATATTTGAGTTATTTCTTGAGGCACTATCTAAGTCACTATCTATGTACTTGTAGTATAGGGTCCTTTAAGAATGATATTTCCTTGTGCACTATTAACCATGCATGCATAAAAAAAACCATCATTAGTAAAAAAATTATTTTGAGTCCAGAACTTTTTCTTCTCACTTGACGTCCTTGCATTATTATTATCCTTATTAATTTTCAGCACACCTTTGTGGATGAGAGAATCTTCAATACTGATTCCTTTTCTCATGAGCTTCTCCATGGTACTTGGACTTTTGATTTTTATATCACACATCATCTCATGTACCATATTCTCAATGAATAGGAAGACTTGTTGTTCCTATAGAATCTTGAAGGGACATTGGCTAATGAGAATTATCCAACACAGTAAGAAGATCATGAATAATTTACCCACCTTCTTCTTTGTTGCATAAATATTTGATATTGTGATCTCATTTGATATATTGAAAGAAAAATACGATATGAATTTTCTTTCCAATTCATTCAAAGATCTTATATTCCTAGGAAATTTAGAGTACCATTCCATGACCCATCTACCGAGACAATGAGGGAAGAGACACATGAGGTGCATTGGCTCATTATTCAATTCTATACAAGAGGTAGAAAATTCTCATACATGATCAACAAGATTACCTTTTCCTTTGTATTCTTGAAACTTGGGTACTTCAAAATTGGTTGGAAAAGGAGGCATATATAAATCCTTGGTGACTCAATTTGGACTCAAATATCTTTCTGTATAATGTATCTTCTTACATTTCATTTCAAATTCCTCCATTTGTTTCATTAAATGCTTGAGTTCTTGAGCCATGTCATTATTGGGAGAAGGATCTTTGTTTGTTTGTTTTGCAATTCTAGGAGTCTCTATTTTTGAAGATACAATAGATACTATATCATGTGGAGGTACACCGGGATCTTGATCATTTCCCACTCGTAATTAGAGAGATCATTGATGTATCTACTACCACTAGGCTTCTAGTTGAGGATCCTCTAATTTTTGTTGATATGGTTGTTGATAAAGTGGAGGTACTTACTCATGATATTGCAGAACATATTAAGGTTGTTGTTGAGGTCCTTGTATAATTTTCCTCTATTGAGATCATTGTACAAATTTTTGTTTCTATTGAGGTATTTCTACAAATCGTTGTTGCTGAGATCCTTGTACACATGGTTGTAGTTGAGATTCTTGTACAAATTTTTATTGGTGAGATTCTTGTAAAAAATGCCCCTGAGGATAACTTGGAAATTGTGGTTGTTGTGGTTGTTGTGGGATCTATTGTTGTTGGGCTTGTTGCACAAACTGTTGCTATTGAAATTGTTGTTGCAAATAAAGTTGTTGATACACTTGTTGATAACTTCTTCCGTACATTCTGTAATAACTTGTGCTCTAAGATGGGTGATCAATAGTCATCATAGAGTCTATGTTCAAGTGCACATGCACTGAACTTACTCCAATCAATGTCACAAACAAAAACTGTATCTAGGTTCACTGGTAAAACACTGTCTCACACTTAGACAAATTTGCAATGTGCTCTGTCATACTTTCTCTGTGACTTGTGTGATCTTCATGTGGATCATATGTTTCCATAATGACAACATCTATGTAAGAAACTTAGCCAAATTTCCAACAATCTCCCCCTTTGTCATTGGTGGCAACATATGAGAAAATTGGCTAAGTGTACAACTCAAAATCTCAAAAATGTTCAAAACTGTGGCCATAGTGTAAAATACATACTATTCTTATGACTCCTCAAAAATTATTGCCTCTAATATAGTACTTCCCCTAAGAGTAAAAACCTTTATCATATACTATCAGTTTTCTTCTATATATCTCTCCCCCTTTGACAAAAATGACAAAATAAGGTAGGGAGGGTCACAAAATTGTATAACAAAAAGTTATACCTCAATTTATTTATTGCAAAGCTGGTAGCCTTGCAACACAATCTACAAAATATATCTTCATGGCTTCTATCTCCTTCTCCCTTGATTTCTTAATGGAATCTACCACATTAAGTAGTGTGCTCAGTCCATAAGAAGCAATTTCACATGCTTGGAGGTTTTCAAAGTTAAATTTTTGAAAAGATGTCTTTGCTGAAAGATAATCTTCCAATTGTTATTCAATTATGCTTGACTTCATAAAAACATGCTCTCTCAAAAGAGTATATCTTCTCAATTTCTTATCTTTCTTATCTTGTACAACTCTGATTTCATCATAAAGTTTTCTAACTTTCTTCTCAACATTACAGACCTTCACATTGGGGTTAGATAGAAGGTTTGTTTCATTTAGAATCTCTGATTCCTTCAACTTTATCTTCTGATCTTCCTCAGCTGTCAAAGTTTCTAATTTTGTACACTGTATGTACAAAGATTTTCCTATTTCCAAATGCTTCCTCAAATCCTTGATACAAATATCAAGAGTATTGATATCATTGCTGATGTATTGACTGATGTTGAAAAGCATTCTAGCCTCATAGTCTGCTTGTGCTTTCACTTTTGCAATATCAACTAGGTGTGTGAATTCATTATCAAAGGTACTCATTACCTTATTTTCCTTCTCCATAGGGTTTGCTTCTAAAATTTGTGTAGTCACAGTACTTTCTAACTTCTCAGTTAGTTCCTTCAGACACCCTTCAAGACTCTTCACCTTCTTATTCTTACCAATTATTTTGTTCACGGATGTAATCAGTTCCAACTGATCATCATCATCTACTTCTTTTTCCAAATGCTTAATCATAGATCCAATTTGAGTCTTCTTTCCAATCTCAAGAGTAAGCCTGATATCTTCTTTGGTGGGAAGGGGAACTTGTTCTTCTACAACTGGTGGTGCCACAACTGTGGTCTCTGTCATCTCTTCTTCTTTTGTAGCTTCCTATTCCTCAAAGGCCGAATTTTCAACAATGTTCTCCAAATTCTTGAATACATTTTCATCAGTATCCAAGGTGATTTATTTACCTTCTACATTCATTGTTTCATCTTCAATATTAATAGTTGGAGAAGAGGGAATGTCCTCTTGTACTTTCTCACCTACTTGCTCTACTACAACTGATGATTCTCCAACATATTCTACCATAACCTTGATAATTGTTTGTTTAGTCTCAGAATTTACTTCTTCATACCTACCTCCCATAATCTGAATTGTTCTCCTTTTGGTTCTTAGATGGGTTCTTAGGGCCTTCATGATTTGGTTGAAATGAGCTTCATCTCTTATCTCACAAACCTTCCTCACAAGCTTTTCTGTAATAGTTGTCTCTTCCTTTGATGCTCTCTTCTTTCTGTTCAGAAGTTTGTTATAAAGATCATAAGGTATTTGTCCTTGAATAGTATCAAACTTCTTGCCAGTCATCTCACAATAAATAAAGTTAGGTATAATCTTTTTGTGATACAATTTTGTGACCCTACCTACCTTATTTTGTCATTATTGTCAAAGGGGGAGAGATATATAGAAGAAAATTGATACTATATGATAAGGATTGTTACTCTTAGGGGGAGTACTATATTAGAGGCAATATTTTTTGAGGAGTTATAAGGATAGTATGTATTTTATACTATGGCCACAGTTTTGAACATTTTTGAGATTTTGAGTTGTACACTTAGCCAATTTTCTCATATGTTGCCACCAATGACAAAGGGGGAGATTGTTGGAAATTTGGCTGAGTTGATTACATAGATGTTGTCATTATGGCAACATATGATCCACATGAAGATCACACAAGTTAGAGAGCAAGTATGACAGAGCGCATTGCACATTTGTCTAAGTGTGAGACAGTGTTTTACTAGTGAACCTGGATATAGTTTTTGTTTGCGACATCGACTGGAGTAAGTTAAGTGCCTACACACTTTAACATAGACTCTATGATGACTATTAATCACCCATCTCAGAGTGCAAGTCAGTACAGCATGTACGGAAGAAGTTATGATAGTTTTACCAAAGATAGTGTGAAGCCGACAGGATAGAATATGAAGACAGAACTAGTAAAGAGTTAAGGGATTATTTTGTTTATCAAAATAATGACTTAAAAATATAAAGGGATGACATGATAGATGTTAAATCTTGGATAAAGCTATTGGTATAAATGTAAATGTAATTGTAATTGAAAAATATAAAGGCAAGCAATAAGTAATTGAAGTAATATGATGTGTAGTATATGAAGCATATGTAATAGCGATAGTGAAAGAGCAGTAAAGTGATATTGATGCAAGTAGTATAAGGTTATGTAGCTTAACCTATTTTGTAATGAGTGTATATTATACATTACTTGTTTGGGTAGTGGGTCCTTCTGTCTTCCATAACTCTTAATCATGTTAGAATCTTTTAACAGGGATTCAAAATCTCCTAATAGGGATTCATATGTACTAAATGTATTTCATAGGACTCCTAACAGAGTCCATCCTCTCACAAGGAATATTAAAATTAGTGCATCTTTTGTGGGCATCATTCCCACTGGGGTTTACTCTTTGATCAAGAGGTTCCCTAGTCAACATATCTTGTGTCATTGTGTTATTGTGTATGAATATATTTCTATGGTTGCTAATTATATTGCTTATATGGTTTAATGCTGTTGAAGATGATAAAAGTTATAATTATTTGATAATTGATTCACCCCCCTCTCAGTTATCTTGGTGGACTTTACTTTCTATCATGATATCCTTGACCCACTTGATATTATTTCCTTTGCTGCATTTTGTTGTTGTTGCTTTGGTTCTTGATAACATCCCAATGGAGAAAGTATCTCATTAAGACTTAAGATTTTGTGCTTTGACTTGTTCTTCTTTTTCTGAGATAACATATTAAATTGTGCTTGTTCTTTCTGTCATACAGGTGGTTGTTGTTATACAAGTTCTTGCTGTGATATTAGAACTTGTTGTGATACTGGCACTTGTTACATTACATGTACTTGTGATATAGGAACACTTATTTACTATGGTGCACTTGTTTTTCATATCACCTTTGGTGGAATAGGAGTAATATCAATGATACTCTTCTTCTTGGGTTCATTTAATGTGCTTGTAGTCATCATATGAGATGCATTTGTCATCTGAACCTTGGATACCTTTGGTGCATTGATATTTGGCCCTTGTGTCATACTTAAAGTTTTCTCTTTCATTGATGGATAAGTTAATAGAAAAAGGACCACTTTGTATGTTGTTTGTTTCTTCCAAAGAAGGTATATGTGGCATCCCTAAAGAAAATGAGAATGCATCTTTTGGTAGTTTTTGCTAGGTTGTTTGCATACGTTGCTAAAAGTCAAGCCTTAATGTGCTTTTTGGATATGTCTGTAGAGAATTGATAGAAAAGGACCACTTTGTATGTTGTTTGTTTCTTCCAAAGAAGGTATATGTGGCATCCCTAAAGAAAATTAGAATGCATCTTTTGGTAGTTTTTTCTGGGTTGTTTGCATACGTTGCGAAAAGTCAAGCCTTAATGTGCTTTTTGGATATGTCTTTAGAGAATTATCAATCCTAATTATTATGAGAGAATACATTGTATCAAACAAGGGGTTACTATTTTTTTCAAAGTTATTATGTTGAAGAATTTTGATAGTCAATTCTTGTCATGGTATTTTTTGCACTACCTTTGTAGTCGGATCTTCCAAAATTTTCTTCCCCTTTTGTTTATCCAAAACAATTAAAGGTTAGTTTTATTCCAAAGTAGGTTGTTATTTATTTTGTTCTTCCAATATTAATTGAGGATTTGTTTTCTTCAATAATTTGAGATAATGCTTTGGATCTTGAGTTATAATATATTCCAATGTCTTTTGAAGTTGCTTATTTTTAACTGCCTCATCAATTTGTTTTGTTGGCAAATCTTACATTGCTTGAAGTTGCTTATTTTTAACTGCCTCATCAATTTGTTCTGTTGGAAAATATTTAAATGAAAGATGGCTTGCATGAGCATCTTCTGATTCTAATGAGGTATCTGACATGTTCTTGGGATCAATAGTGTATTGAGGGTAATGCATTTGTTCTAGGACAAATCCCAATTGAAAGGATTCTTGAGGTGCTTGATCAAATGTCATATGGTGTTCCTCTCAAGGTGTGCTTGGAACACTTCCATACCCTGGTTGCAAAGGTACAAAAATAGGTTCAAAATTTGGTGAGGGACCCCATTGAATCATGCCATGGCTTGGTGAAGTACTAGAGGGGTACCTTAAATTGCATAGATCATCACTTTGTCTTACATTCAAAAATGTTTGGGTGTTTGTAGGCATTTGTGAAAATATGACATGTCATTGGTGATAGGGAATGTGTGTCATATCTTTTGGAGGTTTCATGTTGATTGGGTCAACTTGTTGAAAGGTCACACCTTGTATTGGATCAAAGGGTGGTTGAAATTATCCGTGTGACATGAACATAGGTGTGTAATTATCTTATTGTTTTTTAGATATTTGGGACCTTGTAAAGATTGGCATGATGTCTATATGCAAATGTAATATTTTTTTGGCTTTTTTGGAATTTTAGGAGATGACAATGCAACTTAAATATGAAAGGACTTTTAAGGAAAATGATAATGAAAAATGCAACTTAGGAGACATGGAAATGCAAAACTTGTCCTTTTTGGAATTTGGATTTTTAGGAATTTTAAATTGATTATGCAAAGTGCAATTATATTTTTTGGATTTTTTTGAAATTAGGATATGATATGCAAGCTAGGGTTTTATGCAACTTGACTTTGTACTTTGCAAGTTTTTGAAATAAAAAATCTTTCGATAATACTAAACTAGGAGTATAACCTTAGGAAGATAAATATTGGATCTTGACTTTGAAAAAGGGGTAAAAGATCAAAATGATAAAAAGGACCAAATCAAACTCTCCAAGACATAGGTAGAATTTTATTTAAAAAAAGAACAAATGAAAACATATTGAAAGAAGGCCAACAAAGTTAAGATCCTTTATTCATCAACAAAAAATTTCAAGGGTTCTATATGCAAAAGGCTATTATGAAGACTTGGAAGGATGACTTAAATGCAAGGACTTGAGAATGATAATGAAAATTCAAACTAGGGCATGTAAAATGAGGAATAAGAAAGTGAAAAATGAGGGCTCCTAATCATGCCGCAAGGCTCCACAATTTAGATTTATGAAGATTTATTATGTTCACAAGGTTTTGAAATTGGGGATATTTGTGACCAATGAATGCTTTTAAGAATGTTCTTGCAAAATTTTTGAAATTAAGGGTGAGTTTTTTTAAAGTGCTCTTAAAGATTTTTATTCACTCACACAAGACACATCAAACATAATGGATATTGTAGAATGAAACAAACACACCACAACCTAGGCTTGAAGGGCAATATTCGCTGAATTCCCACTTGAACTAAGTTCAGTCCCGCCTACTCAGGGTGAACAACTTAGAAGCTAGGAGGCATGGGATCCCCCTTATAGTTGTAATACCCCCAAAATGGGCTTTAATACCATTAATCTCCTACACCAACAAATCAATCGAAATCGACCCTAAAGTCCTAATCCAAGGCACATCTATGCATCAAGCAATCAAAACCCTGATCGATCTTATCATGAATCTGCATTGGGGAATATTCCTAAAATATTCCTAATCTATCCTAATTATCCCTAATTAAATATTATTTGGGGATAAGTAATTTTATGTCATTTATTCTAAGTGCAATTGATTGAATATGTTGAATATTTAATTAATTAAACTTTATTTTGCCACTTAATCAATTTAATTAGATTTAATTTAATTATTCTTAATTAATATTGTTTATTTGACAATGAATAATAATTGATTGAATATTTATTTAATTCATTAAAATTGAATTGTCAAATTAATAATATGATTTTTGAATAAAATTTGATTTAATAATTGATTAACCCACAAATCAGTTATTTTGAATTAAATGAAATGGATTGAGAATAAAACACATGGAAATTAAATAAAACCATATTTATCTATGAAAAAGTCAGAAGGTCAGTTAACTCAAAATCAACTTTTTGACTCCTTTTGTTAGGTTTCTAAACTCAACATCTGATTGTGAGTTAAAAAGTAGATTTACATGATCTCAACTTCTAATTGACAATCATAAAGCTGATTTTGCATGATCATCAAAAGTCGACTATTTCTAATTCCATTATAACTTGCCAATCAATTGGAGTTAATCAGGGACAGATTTTTGGTTTTTCCATGAGTTCCCAAACCTAGATTTTCTATATAAACGACCCTCGGTTCTTCACAAATCAGTGTGCAATCTTGAGAACAACAATGCTATACTGTCGAGTTCTTGAGAGATTGTGCCAATTTTGAGATCAATTGCTATCATTTAGTTTCTTAGTTTTGGATTCATAGCTTAGTTTCATTTTCATTGTTTTCAAGCTTAGATCTTTTTCATATAGATTAATTTTTTATTGCATTGAAAATCACAAAACATAGATTAAATCTTGCACTCATTTCAATCATTTTTGCATTTAAATCCTTTATTTAGACATTGCATTGTCATTGATCATGGTCAAATCTAAGAATACCATACTTACGTCTCCTATAAGGTAGTAGATCACGTGATTGATGATAGATTCATTAATTGCTTATTTGTTTATCATTAATTTGTAATGCTTTACTAAAGTGTTGTGGCTTCTTTACAGGTACAATTTTCACACACACATTTCTGGCACCCACCGCGGGGCTTGATATCGGGTTTCCATTTCATTTTCCATCATTTTTCTAATCATTTTTCATCAAGTTTTAGGATTTTGAATATTTTTTGTAAAATTTCTAGGAAATATCATACGATAGTTTGCAGATTGCCATTTCAGATCATACTATCTGTCATATGATAGATGACATTCTTTAATTGCCATCCTGGGACATAAACATTGTCGTATTAGAGCAACTTTTTCATTTTGGTAGGTATACATTGTCATACAACATTCAACACCAGTATTTAAATTGTCATATGTGTTTTTGCGATCAATATTTAAGGTTTTTGCCTTGAAATTTGATTGATACTAATCCTAACCTCTGCTATTCATTGGCGTATGATTATTTTTAGATAGCCTAACACTTTTTTTAGGATGTGTGAAGAAGACTTGAGTATTGAAAATTGCCTATTCTTGAGCTATTCTTGTCTTGTCTTCTAAGCCCTTGTTTGCAGGAAACCGTTTAGAAATCGCTTGTCAAAGAAAGCTCAATCAACTTGAAATTTTTGACTTGTGGTTTTGCAGGTTGCAAAATCTTCTTTAAGGAAATATTTTGTTTGGTTAGAATCTCTTTTTTTTAGGCACATAGTTAATTAATTACATGTTTTATATTGACATTGTGGTGGATATTTAAGGGATTATGCTCTTCTCTTTTCAGAGAATCAAGAACCTAGAAGGCATCTCCCCCTACCAATGTGCGTACTACCTTTGGATTAATTATTTTTTGCATGTATTGGATAGGGAAAATGAAAAGGAAAAGGTTAGGGGATTATGATATTCTCTTTTTAGAGAATCAAATACCCAAATCCTGTGGTCCCCAACCTCACATTTCAATAAACCTTTAGAGGGCCTGCTGGTGTAGGTAAAAAGCCCTCGAGAATGACCCAAGTGGGGACAAGTCTTAAGTTGAATCTTCCACCCCACTATAAAATTTGATGCTTCCTTGAGGTTAAAGCCTTGGAAGACATGATTGCGCTTGTTCTTGGAACCATGAATTGATCTTTTCCATGAACATGCTTGGATCTTGTGTAGAGCGGAGCCGCTTGAATCTTGCTTGTGAGACTACGTAGGTTTGAGTACTTATAGGGTTAACATCCTCAATCCTATTTGTAGGACTATGGGAGATAGTTGTGAATGAATGCCTTGATTAAAAGCCTAAGCTAGTTTTCCACCGATCTACCTCTGAAGGTTTTGTAGTGCTTGTGCAAGGTGAATAGTAATCACCACAAGAAACTTGTCATATCGAGTCACTTCCAACGTTAACACCTAGACATATATGGGTTCCAATATTCATTGCATTTTATTGGCCTCCCATATGGTAGGGATTTGGGTGATGTGTTCCTAAGTTAATGAGAAAGTAATGCATCACTTCTCCTAGTTAGGTTAAGCTAGGTGTGATTGATTCATTGAGTTAGTTCCCATGTGTTTTTTGTGATTGTAAGCCTATTACTATTGTTGTGGTTACACAACCACACTCCCCTTTTGAGCCACTTGGCCAAAGGCTCCCCCTTCTTTTAGCTTGTTGTTTTTGAGCTCTTCTTGTTAGTCTAGTCTCTATCCCCCTGCCTCTTAAGTTTTGTCTAGTTTTTCACTTTCGCACTTTCGGTGTCCCTTAGGTGCAAAAGGGCCAAAAGGATGAAAGAGTCATTTTATCAATCACTAGCACATCCTTGGGATTTTGGTCTTTCAGAGGTCTGAAACACTGAAAGTCCTATTCCCTGAGGGAATCGATGTTTCGACATTTTGGAGGTCCTAGACCCCCAAAAGTCTAAAAGGCTGATCAGTGATGGTGGCTGACATCACCCCCGCCAGTTGCCTATATAATGCAGAAGACCACCTTGTCTTCTCACTTATAATTTTCTACTAGTAGTCAATTTTTGGAGCTCTTTGTGCACGTGTTGCCTCCAAACTTTGTCTTTTCAGCCAAGCGCATTTCTTTGGTCTCCTTGTCCTTTCTGCACATTTGAGGTAGGTTTCTTAACCTCCCTCATTTTATTTCTTTTCCCTTTAGGGTTTAGGTTTTTAGTTTTTAAAGTTTTGTTTCACTAGTTTTTAGGGTTAGGGTTTGTCTTAGCTCACTTCGGGGTCATAGGGTTTTCCCCTTGGACCCCTTAACATTGAATTCATGGTTGAACTCGATTAAGAGCTTGTTTTCGAGCTCTAACCCTCATCAAACTTATTTTGGTCTTTCAGCCCTAGAAGTTTCAAACTTTTGTAGTCTAAAATTCCAAAGGAGGGGAGTCCACTTCTCTTTTTTTGAACAAGTCCCAGTTTATTCATTTCGTCATTTCACACACCAAAACCTTCACATCTCTAAAATGCCAAAACCCAAAAGGCAAGCTAAAACCAACTCACATTCTTTGCATTTTTGGAGGTTCGCACTCTGAAGTTTCTAGGTTGTTTTGCCACCTGAAAGGCCAAAGTATGGCCTATACCATCTTTTTTTCCATTTTAGCCTTTTGTAGGTCTGACACCTCCCAAGGTTTGAAAGGTGAAAACTATGTTTCTTGAACATTTAGACTTGGTTTTCATGGGGTTTTTTGATTGTTTCTTATCCTCTTTTCAATAGTACTCCTCTCTAAGTATCATATGATTATTACTAATTCATGTTTCACTTGTTTTTTTGTAGAAATAGAAGAGAAAGTGAACTCACTAGCTATGAGGTACCAATTCAAGGGCTACCATGCACCTTCCAAGGTGGGAAACTTACACTCAAAGATCACATATACAAACATCGAGAATGTTAGCTGGAATGACTACTTGGTGAAGTGTGCCCAGCCAATAGGTAGATCAGAGGATTAAACTTCACTAGTGTATTATTCTGTAGTAAACGTAGTGACACACCCTATTTCCATCCTTTCTTCTATCTTGATAACCACATTGGTGAACCACTACATACCAGATGAGAGACTAGTAAAGAATAGCATGAGAGAAGTGGTTTTGGACCTCCAACCAGACAATATTGAGGATGTCTTCCATCTACCAAAGGGGATAGAAATTTTTTATGGTTTCTCCATTGGCAAGGGGATGAAATTTTACAATAATGACATCCAACTATCCCATGAGATAGTGAATAGGGACTACCTTATGCAACCTCTGCTGAAGAATAAAATGGATAAGATAGACATGAGGATAGGATATATGAAAGAAGAAATTCAAGCAGCCATCACCATGATCAATCGAGTGTATGGAATGCAAAAATATATACAATTGGAGCCATGGATGATTCTTCTCATTGAGAGGATAAAGGAGAGGTAGACAAGGTTCAATTGGGAAATCATCCTCAATGACAACCTTGATCAACAATTGATCATAATCAAGAATGACCCACACTTCTACATGACATACTATGTTGTGTACCTATTGGTAGCAAGGGTAGTCTACCCATGGTTAGAGAAAGTTGGTGCCATGGGAAACCCAAATGCGTGGCCATTTACAGTATATCCATATTTGGTCAGGAAGAATACTTTACACAAGACAACCTATAGTATCGCATCGTCAATGATGATTTCATATTTTCCATTATCCGCTCCATAGAAGGAGACTATGCCAAAAGAATGTATGAAGAAGAAACAACTAAAGTAAATGCCCTTGGGGCATTCTACATCCAATTCAAAACCTTCACATACATCTAGGTGGCAGGAAGCACCCTAACTCTGAAGAAGCTACCAAGGTATCTGTCAGACAATAATCTTGTTAGAAATGGTCAGGCATCTGTCAGATGCTGATGAGCATATTAGGCACAAAAAGAAGCATTGTTGGGATTTCCAAATCTCCATAGGTCCCCACTACCTACAAGATATGAAGATATGCAAATCACTGGGCTTTGAATCTGATGAGTACCCATTGCAAAATGTCAATCTCATAAGGACTAGATTTGATCCCATTGGTACTTACAACCATATAATGGGGAAGACATTATGTACATGAGCCTCACATTGAGGACCACTAGATAAATTACTTGGATGACTATGAGGTCAGGATTTGTGACTACTACCAGATGAGTCTAGAGTTAGCACAGATTTCTCTACTACTCTAAATACCATAGAAGGTGAGGGAGGCTGATTCTAAAGGTGTCTTGGACCCCATGTACAACCAAGATAAGATATACACTAGGGAAATCCTAAATGCAGAGGTTGATAGGGATGAGAATGATGATATAAAATTCAAAGATAGACATGTCATCAAAGTGACCAAGGAATGGATCACCCACCCATTTAAAATGGAATCCATGCCAATGAAGCAACAACTGACTCAGCCTTCTAAAGAAAAGAAGAAGAAAGGATAAAAGGTGTTGATGCCAAAATACAAAGAGGCTGCACCACTGAGGCCAGATACAATATATAGGCATGAGCACCCTACAACATATGGGTCAGCTACTCATTCAAAGAATCTAAAGACCATAATGAATGGAAGCATAGAACCCATAGATGCTCCTTCTTCTAGCGGTCTAGAACCTCTAGGTGCACCCAAGAAGGCACCAAAAGTTAAGATAACTGGACCTAAGCCTATTGGGGTGATGAAGGGACATGTGTACAAAAGGAAGAGATCCTTGATGCCTACCCACATGGGAAACCTTTTAGAGGAGGATGAGGAAGATGAGGAGGACCAAGTACCCCTCAATAGAAGGACCCAATCATCAGGATCCCTGAAGAAAAGGAGGCTATAGGAAGAAGATGTGCAAAAGGATGTTAAAGGAGGAGCCCAAGGAGAGAAAGTAAATTTGATGGACACTCTGGGTGATGATGAATTTGATATCTCCAACTTTGAAGGCCTTCATGGATTCAAAGAAACTAAACAAAAAACTCCAACTAAAGGGCCTTCTGCAAAACAACCCTTCTCATTCACTTCCCTCTTGACACAATTTACAAGTCCTCTGGACAATATAGGAGAGGAAGTTTAGTGAGAATATCAAGAGTTAGGTGAGGAGGTTACAAATGAGGTTCAGAAGGAGACTACTGAGTCAGGAAAAGATTCTTCTATAGGGGTCACTTCTAAAGAAGACATTGGAACCCAAGTCCCTTAGTCTCAAAAACAAGTTCCAACTCCACCTCCTCCTACATAGAAAACTCCACTTCCACCTGAACATCAAACACCATCCACCACTTTAGTTCCACCACCAGTTCAAACTAATCCATTAAAACCACAACCTCCACCTTCTCATATTCCCATGCCTAATCTGCCTCCTCCAAAAATGCCAATGCCTTCGCCCACCCCCCCCCTTTTTCCTACTCCCCCTACATAGAACCCTCCATCTCAAGCACCTACTCCTCCACCATTGAAAACTAAGACAGTTACACAAGGGCCTCAAGAGCTAGAAAAGGAAACAAATGTGACTAGGGAAATTCCATCTGAAGAATAAGATGGATTAGAAGGATAGGTTGGAAGAGAGGAAAAAACAAGTATGGGAGAGGACAAAATTATAGGAGAAGAACAGGGAAGGATGGGAGAAGAGGAGGAGGGTCATGAGGAAATAGAGATGGTGTATAGGGCTGCTACCTCAAGCCTAGTCATGCCATAAGAGCCTATAAATTCCTTCTCTAAACCCACTTGGTTTACCAAGAAGATTCAACTGAGGGTAAGAGTGTATACTGATGAAGATGACATAGATATGGTAGTGCTAGGATGAGCATTTCACGAAGAAGAATATAGTGCCTAGGCAAGGACCCTCTCCTATGTAATGCAAGATTAGGTGGGTAGGTGGAAGGCTCATGTGGCAGTTCCTACAATGAATGCTATCATGGCAGAGATCACTCCAAAACTCTATGTGCTAGAAGAGGTGGACCTAACAGAGCCAACAAGAGAAGGGAGTAAAAATTTGGATACGCTAGGATTGAAGTATGCATTGGGCTTCATGGAAAAAGATGAGGAGAAGATAAAAGGATTAATGAAGCAAAATGAGGCAATGAAAAAGTTTATTCTAAAAATAGCAAGTCCCATTGACCCTAGTAACCATGAGGCATCATTATAGGATATTTTGGAAAAGAGGGGTGATACAAAATTACTGACAAATATTGCACATTCATTCATTCATGTGTGTAAAAATTGGAAGGTATATTTTGAAGGATTTTCTAAGACTACTCTTAAAAATATTTTGAGGACCTTCAAGGGTATTCTTCAAGGGATAAGCTATTTGGTTGATCTTATGAGTGGAGAAGATGCCCTTGAGGAAATAATTCTTAAATGGAAAAAGGCCCTGGAAGACCTCAAAATAATAAGGAAGTAATGCTTCCAGGTTTTGGTTAAGATATACAAGGGATCAAAGCTGGATAACTTTGAAGAATGGATTAAGGGCATCACTGGCACTCTGAGTATTTTTGAGAAAACCTTAAGCAAAATGGATAAGAAGAGGGATGAAGGCTTACTCTGGGCTAGCGAGATGCATAAGTTTTTTGAAGTGTTGGACCTAGACCTGTATGATCAAGATGATAAACAAACAACGCATCCCATTAATCATATCATAAATCAATACCTCAATATCTTCAATGGAGTTAGGAAAAAAGATGATATTCAACATATGTTCTATCAGAAGCAGGAGATACAGAAGATGCTATCTTGTGAAGAGTAAATAAGGGGGTCTACCAATGAACTAGTCACCTTCTAGGAGAAGCAACAAGAACGCCTCAAAGGTGTCAAGATGGTGGATTTTGATGAGGTACATGAGATCATCGACAAGATCCACAAGGCTCACCCATAAATCCTTCCAAGTCGATAAGAACTCAGTTTTGACTTAGCCAATATTGTATGAAAGAAGATCATTTTTGTACACTAAGCTAATTTTGAAGAGCAATATTTTTGGCATTTCGGCCTTGTAGGATTTTTGGCCTCCTAAAGTTTGAAAGTTGTAAATGAGTTGCCTTAGCACTTAACCATTTTTTGAACTCCATTTTTTCGGGTTGATGGTTGGGGTCCAAAGTTTTTGGGGCATCATCACCAATAAATTCAGTCTTCTCTAGTTGCTTTTTCAATCAGAATGATTACTTTCATGGGGTTGTTTCTGCATGATTTGAGGGCATCTTCCAGTTCAGTCCACAAAGAAGAGCTACAATGATGAATAAAGGATAGAACTACAATTTTCAAGAAGAACATGCAAGAGTTCCAGGCTTTGATTTAGAGTTGTTTTTGTGCATAATCTACTCCCAAATTGTAATGCACAAGGTTTAATTCCGTGCTAGAGTAGTTTAAAATTATTTTAGGGATAGTTTCTTTCATATAAACTCTAGTTTAGATTTATTTTTGAGTTTTTATGCACCCGAAACCCTAGCTGCAAGATTGAGAGCATAACTCTATAAATTATAAAAAAATAATGTAATTAAGGTAAGTTATTATTGTAATATAATACATACAATTGGTGCTTCAATCATGGTATAATTTTTCTGCTATCTTTGCAAAATTCATGAATGTGTGTTTCAAAGAGCCAATTGATTGTATGGTGATTTTGATATGTGATTCTTTTAGTTTGGTGTTTATCTTTGCTGCATTTCTTTGTTGTGATGAAATATTGGGAAGATCTCTCTCATCAGTGCTTTAGGATAAATTTGTCTCACGTATGTGTACATTTGTGGTGGCTTCATGATCTGATGAATTTTGACTTATCATACATCTATGTTTATTTCCATTGATGATTGCATCTACTAAGATGTGATTGTGATTTATTCATATCTCTATTTTGTGGGTTTTCCTTATCTTCTTGGTATTTTAATTCGCAAGGCAACACAACATTGGTTTATGTCCATTAGTTTCCATTTCAGAATTTTTTTTTTTGAATTCTTTCTACCTTGCTTCTTATTTTCTTTGCAAATTAGTCATAGTAGATTAAATAGATTAACATTGCTTTCATCTAAAAGATTTGAAAAATCCAAAAAGAGAAATATTGTCATGTTTCAAGATTTGTTTTGCAATCCCTTGAAGATCAAACCAGCAAAGGCCTCCTCATGAAGCGATTCACATTTATCTTTAGTTGAGCTATCTAAGTGGTTGAGACCCATGTTAGATGTATGTGACTGAATGTGACCTCTAAATCAGGCACAACACAACATGGTCATTATTCACTTGATAGAATTTGGGAGAGAGTATGAAGAACTCAATCCAAATTCCATGGTGAGGTGACTTGTTGCCTCCTATGTGAATGGGGTGTTTGAATACTCTCAGAACGAGAGCCAACAGCCGGGAGACCAATTCAACAATGGAGGATTTGAAAGAAAATATGAGCAAAATGAAACTAAGCTAAGAATGAATGCAATTAATCTAGAAAACTTTGAAAGAAATATGAAATGCAGATTTTTATTTGATTTTGAAATAAAGATGATATTAGACTAAGAACAAGTAAGCAAATTTAATCTAAATGTGAAATGCAATTACACTAATATGAGAAATTAAACTAGATAATGCAATAAAAGAGCTTTGAAAATAATGAGATATGAGACTAAAAAAAATGCTATATTAAGGATGCTCTCAAAAATTGCTCTCTCTTGAATGAGAAAAAGAGGTTCATTAAATAGACCAAGCCAGAAGAGGAATGAAGAGTTTCTTGATTTGAAACTCCTGACTCTTCATTCCCCTTTGAGACAAAAAGGTATGAATTATTTAATTAAAAGAATGAAATTTGCCACATGTGGGGAGTGACCTTTCGAGTAATTTGAATTATTAAATTCAAATAAAGAGATGTCCATTCAATTTAACTAAATATTTATTAATTCTTTTCAAGGGTATTTAGCTAAAGGGGGTGGAGTTTAATTTAATTAAAAGTACTTAGGACTTCATAATTAAATTAACTTATCATAGAGATTATTTAGCCAAATAAAGTCTAGGACTTAGGAATTATTTTAGCGTTTGATTATTGCAATTTATGGTCTTTGCAATTGACATCAAGTCAAATTAAGTCAGATATGAGAGAGAAAATTTCCTAGGGAACTAGGACTTTGGTGATGTAAAATCGAGATAATGCACCAAAATTGATGAAATTAAATAGGTGCCAATTTTGGGGTATTACATTTGCCCCTCTTTGAATTGATGTGCGAACAACGCGTTGATTCAAAGAATAGTCTGAAGTGACAGATGAAAGCAGATCAAAGCATGAATTTTTTGAAGTCTAAGTTAGATTGCGAAGACAACGATCTTAAAAGAGAACCGGAATCGGGGTTAGATTGCCCCAATACCAATTGATGAAGATGCAGATTTAGGACTATCTCCGAATTAGGGTTAGATTGCCCCAATACGAAGCTTAGTCCTCCGAGACCCAGGTTAGATTTCCCAGATAACGGTCTAAAAGAGATTTCGAGAGTCATCTCCAGAACAAAGATTGACTCCCAGGAATTAGGGTTAGATTGCCCCAATACCCAATAGATTTCAAGAACCATCTCCAGAATGAAGAATGATCCTCGAGGATCTGAGTTAGATTGCTTAGATACCTAAGAGATAGATTTCCAGATAACAAGATGTGAGGAGTGAAGATGCCCCTAGCAATGAGGACTGATGATTCAAATCAGACTGATTCAAGAATAGATTCGACAAGATTCAAATGATGTAATCATCCTGCCCCCTCGGGAGTGAAATTGAAAGATTACATGTCAGAAGGATGATAAACAACAAGAGATTGTAGAGAAAAAGCAATTAGACTAGATTCACGAAGCTACAGAAGTGAATCAGAACAAAGCAAAGGTCTTGTTGACCAAGTTTGACCATGGTTGACCAAATTTTGACTAGGGTTGACTTGATGAAAAGAAGCAAAGATTTGAGAACATGATGTAAAGATGAGAATCTGGCAGGAAGATGACACCAGAAGGCTGACTACACAAGCATCCAATCTAGAAGGAGTCCAGTATTTAAAATGTGATTTCGAGCCACTTAGAGATGTCAGATTTCAATTTCGATCCCGAAAAAGGATGCAGCCAAGATGAGACTGGGACAAAAGATGAGAACCTTTGATGAGTAGATCCAAAAGAAAGCAATCAAGAGAGCAACAAGAAAGCACTCCAAATGCAAGCCTAGAATGAAAGATGCAAGTCTAAATGCAGGCCTAGGATGAACAAATGCAATCCTCCGGACTCGGCTGTTGGACTCATCGTATTTATCATCATTGAGTTCTTTTAAGCATGGGACAATCACAAGATGCCATACAATTCTCCCCAACATGAGAATATGAATATGACATAAGTCTTAGGTTTGTCGGAATAAGGTGTAAGCATTAAGGCATAAGAAGCCAGAATGACCTGAACACCTATTCCTTTTAATCTAGCAAGTTAACATAAGCATTAAAGCATAAATGCTAGAATGACCTAAATGTCTCTTGCAAACAAACACACGAAGCATGTAGGAGTTCCTTCTTTTGCCAAAGATTGCTTGCAGTGACCCTTACGTTCACTTAACAGGACGAGCGTTTACAATTTCATCAGTAGCAAAAAGAAGTCACTCAAAAGACAAGGAGAAGAACCAACCTCACCAAAGCATCCATATAAAAGGAGTCGAGGTACGCATGGCCATCCAATATGAGATGAAGGCTCTTATAGACATACACCCCTCTTATATGAATTCTTTGGATCATTGGAACTAAACCAACAAGCAGAAAGCAAAGAAAAAGCAAAGCAAACAAACAAGCACTCAAAGAAAACAAAGCTCAACATGCCTCAAAGGAACACACATTTAGTTTTAGTTTCAGTTTAAGTTCATGTTCAAGCGGATTGAACACAATTCAGAAAGATAACGTTCAAAGTCTCAATGAGATAATGATAGTGGGAAGACGTAGTGAGAATCACTGGTGATTGATAAAAGGGAGAAATCCCGAAGAAGAGAGATTGAATGAAAGCTAGGTATCTGCAGGTAGGCATAGTGAGAACCACTGGCGACCAATGCTCAAAAGAGTTTTTGAAAGCGATAGGACAATGCCCCCTAGACCAGGTAGGTGCCCCCAAGTGTGAACCAGTTCCAATCTATGAAGAGTCGAGCAAAATCTTGAAGACATCTGAAGGCAAGCGCATGAGCTAGCAAACCAAAGCAAGAAACAAACTAAAGCAGGAAAGCGGGAAAACAAACTAAAGCAGGAAAGGAAGGAAACTAAAGCAGGAAACTAAGAGCCAAGTGACATTGAGATGAGATGTTACTTCAGGAAAACAAGAGGCGCCTGTTTACCAGGTTTTCACCATCTTGGTAGAGATTCTATTTTTGCTACCATGACGCCTGTTTACCAGGTTTTCATCAATGGCACATTTTTTTCTTTTTCAATTTTTTTGTACTTTTCTCTTTTTTCGCTTTTTTTGTATTTTTTGAATATTTCATTTTTTTGTATTTTTCACATTTTCTATTTTTTTTGTATTTTTGAAATTTTCATTTTTTTTGTATTTTTGATCTTTTCATTTTTTTTTGTATTTTTCACATTTTCTATTTTTTTTGGTATTATCAAGGCATCTGTTTACCAGGTTTTCACTAGGATAATAGATACATCAAAGCACCTGTTTTCCAGGTTTTCACTAAGATGATCATTTTTTCAGGACATTTTGCAATTTTTAGGATTTTTGCAATATATGAATTTTTAGGATTTTTTTCAGGATCAATAAGTATGTACATGAGCATACTGAGAATGTCAGCTGTAGAACTTCTTAGATGAAGAGCGTTGATGGGCTCTTTGAGTTTCTCTCCTTTAGTAGGAATCTCTGAGAACACAGTCATTTATAGCAGTAGCCAGCTGAAAAGTTGCAGAATCAGAACCAGATGTTGTAGCAGTAACAGGAGAGCCAACCAATAGTGTCCAACAGTCAAGAGATCCATAGTCAAGGAAAGATCACTTAAGTAAGACCCACAAATATCCTTGTGGACACATCTTAACTCTTTGTCAAATTTCCCATGCTCTAAACGCTTAGGAAGAGTACATTCTAGATTTTTCTTAGTCATGCCATTAGCAATAAGGAGATACTGATACGCACTTTGGGAAAAGGCAAGATGGAGTGAAGAGTGTAAAGTATGAGAGGCAAGGGTGATGGAATGGAGGGAAGCATGAGAATTTTGGAAGCTCGAATGACAACTTTGATTTTTTCTTTCTTTGGAATCCACATAGCTTTTGAATTTTTTCTTCTTTACTTTGAGGTGCTTTTGATGACAATGCCTATAGAATGGATTTCGAGATCCATTTTTTATTTTATTTTCTGGCTTTTGATTGTCTTCTTCTTTTTGAGGACCTTTGCGGTCTTTTGAACACCTATGTTTCTTTCCTTTCTTCATAGTCACATGTCGATTAGATGGGACATGGTGACCTTGAGATATAAGTGGATTCTGATTATTTTTATTTTTATGTTGCACATCCAAGTTAATTCCAAAAGACTCAGGAATGATCGATGAAAGAGGCTTATATGATTGGTTCAGGTGGAGAGATGGAGATGGAAGTGGACGGGCCACTTTTCTGGGAGATGAAGGGGGAAGAAAAGTCAATGGGATGGGCTCAAGTGCAAATATATCAATATCATCCTCATCATTCATGGATGCATCAAATAGATCAAGAAAGTAATCTTCCATAGAGCATTGTTGATTGTGAGTCATCTTAGAAGAGTCAGATAAGTTTGGAGGAATATTATGTGAGCCTAACCAAGATGGTCTATTCCAAGAGTTAGGTCCCCTTTCAAGTGGTAAGAGTGCATGAATAGGAACCATTTCAATTTTGGATCTTCCAATATTCCATGAAGCTGTAATAGAATGGGGTCTTACATACCCATGATTTGCTGGAGCAGTAGGAGTATAGCTTGGAGTAGATGGCCTAGGAGCCATAGGAATGATCTCCACAGGAGGGTGGAAAGGATCATCATCAATAGCTTGATCTGGAGGATCATAACTTTCTCCTCTTTCTGAGTTGTTAAGACTAGCATATAAGTGCATAGCATCAACTGGTATTTCTGTAGTAGCATCTGATGTGGAGTCCCATTCAGCTAGAGACATAGTCAGAGGCATATTTTCTTCATTGTTGTCATCTAACATAGGAAGTGTTTCTTCAACAGTAGAATCTTGTTCAGTAGTAGAAGCAGCAGAGTAATCTGGAATAGGCATATCTTGAGGCATACCCAAGAGGAGGGAAGCATCCAACAGTTTCTCCCAATCAGTATGTGTGCCATTGGAGTCATCAGTAGTAGGATTTTGTTCAACAGTAGAAGAAACGGAGTAATCTGGAATAGGCATACCTTGAGGCATACCCAAGAGAAGAGAAGCATCCAATAGTTGCTCCCAATCAGTATGTGTATCATTGGAATCGGCAGTAGTAGGATTTTGTTCAATAGTAGAACTGGTAAAACAATCTAGAATAGGCATACCTTGAGGCATACCAAAGATAAGGGAAGCATACAACAATTGCTCCCAATCAGTGTGTGTGCCATTAGAGGCAATGACATATTCAATAGTAGCTGCAGTAGTAGAAATCTGTTCAGTAGAGTGTATAAAATCCTCCTGGCGAGGACCAAAATCATGTTCCTGAAGCACTTGAGAAGGTAGATATGACTCTGTCTGGTAGTCTGAATCAGAATTTTGAACATTCAAAGATCTTTCATGTGTCATAGGCTGAATCTATGTTTCTTCATTATCTGAATCCTTGCATGAGTGAAAGCTATAGCTAGGTTGGTCAAGCTCATCACTCTGATAGCCAATACCAAATCTGTCTTCAGAAGGTTCCTCACAAGAACATGGAGATGGAGGGAGAGATGTCAAAGACAAGATAGATTCAATCTGATATTCCCCCATGCCAATATCTTTTATCTTTAGGGTCTTTTCTATTTCTTTTAGCTTAGCATCATAGAACTCAATGGACTCTCTATTGGCAAGAACAAAGCTGTCTGTTGTTTGGGTAAGCATCTTAGTAGAGCAAGTATTTAGGCTAGCACTATTTTCAATGAGGACACAAGGGATACTCTTGGGGCCTATCATAGCTTCAGTGTGCAGGAGAGCATTATGCGGGTGGCTCAACACGTGATCATCTTCTTCAGGGAAGGATAAATAATGAGGTGAGGTCAAATGACCCACCATAGATTGAAACTGGTCGAGATTGAGATCTTTGGGGACATTTTCCTTAGTGAGGGATTTATCCATAGATAGTTTTGGTCTAGATGTCAAAGGTTCGGGACCTTTGAGAACAATCTTTGCATGAGATCGAGGGATAACATTCGCACAAGCTGGAGATTTTGTGTAGTTATAAGAGGGAGGTGCAGGGCCTCACAAGACAAAGGGAGTTTTGGGTTTAGGAGTATCCTCACTCCCTGGAGCAATGATCATGTCACAGTGAGAGATCCAAGGTTTGTTTCTAGCAAATCTGGAAGGTGGTTGAGCTTCTGTCGTAGCCTTCTTAGTGGCATTGAATATTTGCATGCTAGAGCTAAGATTAAAGATAGACTTTGAGGGTTTTGGCATGTTAGAGCTGAGATTGAAAACCAACTTTGAAGGTTTTGGCATGTTAGAGCTGAGATTGAAAACCAACTTTGAAGGTTTTGGATCTCCCATCTTGTTGGTAGTATTATGAGAGATCATGAAAGAGTTGATAGGTTCAAAAGGATCAATAGGTTTAATTTTAGAAAGTGACCCTTCAGAGTCTTGTTGGTCTTCAAACAATGGGTTATAATATTCTTGAAATAGTAAGTCAGACTGTATCTGAAACAATGGATTGTAATACTTTTGGAATGATGAAGAATGTGAGGATTCCTCACGAAGTTCAGATTTTGCAACAGATTCAGGATGACCTATGTCTCGATTACAAGGTTTACTTTGATCTTGATCAGCGTTCTGAATGGGATAAGTCTTACCACTTCGAGTCGTGACAGTCATAGACAAAGATGTAACGAGCAAAGATTCGGGATAAAGCTAGACTCTGTCTCTAAGATAACGAAAAGGAGATAAATGGCTAGAATAGCCAAGATGCAAGATGAACTTGGTATGAATTGTCAAAAAGAGATGGCTAGAACAGCCAAGATAAGACAATCGCAATGTGAGGTACAAAAGGCATAAAGAGATAAGGTAGACTAATGAGAGACAATACGAGTCAAAGAAAAGATCGATCGATTCCTAACTCAAGACAACTAGTTTCTGACGGTAAATGACAAGAAAATAGAAAAATAAATCACAGACAAAAAGGTAGATCAGATTTATGTCATTAATTAAGCACATAAGATAGCAATCAAGGAGTTCAAGCAAACAGTCTTCAAGCAATGGGCAAGGGACAAAGCAACCTTGCACACAAACAGGAATAGTGACTTAGTATTTCTACTCCCTAAGGACTCTACTTGTGTATGTTCTTGAGAATGTTTTAGCAGACACTTAAAACACAACAACATCCTAGCAAGTTGTCTATAAGGATATACATGGCTCTTCTAAAGGGAGTCCTTGATATACGCAAGGTACGTGAGGCCCAAATCCGTAGATGAGAAGAATTAGAAATCACACAGCCGGGGGGAGACGGTAACCCAAATCTCCTCCTTCACTTCTCAAAGGTATAAAGTTCTTTGAGGCTTAGCCAAGAGTGAAATCTAACTCATTCCCAAGAGAGGTGTCTTTGGATTCACCTCCTGATATTTATACTCCACCGGAACACGGGAGTTAAGGTCGTGCCTTGAGGTGATGAAATCCCCAAGCAGGCCTTCTAAAAAAATGAAAAGTAAGTAATTCTCTATCAAAAAGTATTGAAAAGCACTAAAGGTGGTGCATTTAACCCTTCAAGTAAATGTGAGGTAAGTCCACAAAGTGGTGCATTTAACTCCTCACACAAACTCAAAGTGAGTCCACACCCTAGAAAACAAGTGAGTTCCAAAAAGCACAAAAGGGTTGCCAAGTGGAACAATTAACGCTTCTTTCCTATAGACCCCTCCCCTTTAATGTGGTGCTGGAATTGCAACCACAGGGCGGAAATGAGGGGCCGGTGGATTAGCGAGTCCAATAACCCAAGATAGCAATCTAGATCAATCACAAGTAATCTAAGACTGCTAATCAATACTACTCATAAGTGCAAGAGGGTTTGAATCATGGAATATTTAACTTTCCAAGTAAACATGAAGTGAGTCCACAAAGTGGTGCATTTAACTCTTCATGTAAACTAGGAATGAATCCATGCCCTCAATTACTCAATGAGATATTTTGATATTTGAAACCAAGAATTACTTAATGTTTAAAAGACAAGCATGCACTTAAATGCAAACTTCTATGAAAGCAAATCTATGTTCGTTTATTTCCCATTAAGAGCATAAAAAATGTGTTTTATGAAAACGTGTAACACTCAAGTCAAACACATGAGAGATTAATTTTATGCCCAAACCAAGTGTTATAGAGATTTTAAGAACTCACCTTAGGTCCAAAGATCTGCAATCTAGCATTTAGCACACATCCGAAAGTATAGAATCAAGACAAATCAATGTCAAACTGTAAGATATGTAACATTGCTGTCTTCAAGACAGTCTTTAAAGATTGATTTATTTGACCCATAAAATCATAATATTAAAATTTATGGAAACAATGAAAATTTTATCTAACACCAAGAACTATCATTTCCCAAAGTTACAAGGTCTTATGATTTCATTTGGTACCTCAACCAATAACCTTTTCAGACTGTAATTTTTCTGTCATAAATCAGATTTAAAACACCAAACCCTGCCTTGGGAATCACATATCTTTCTAAAAAAGAATCAAAATGAAACCAAACCAATTTAATATTAACTATTAATGAATCTAGTTTCCAAATATGTAAGTCATTTATTTTTTCCATTCATAAATCATTTTCTATGAATAAATCATTGCTTGCAACTCCAATACAGATTGTTAAAAACTAGTTTTCACTCAAATGCCCATAACTTTCAAAAATCTGCATAAAAATAACTCAAACCAAAAGGAAATGAAAGATAATTCACGTATCTTTTCAATGAATATTATTAGAGATCTTTATTGTTCATAATTTGTCCGCACCAGACATTTCAATCTGACTGTATTCAGAGAATCTCAAATCTGCAAATACCCAATTTCACCAAAATGATCATAACTTATTCATTTCTCAATAAAAATCATTCAAACAAAAAGAATGAGAAATAAGGTTCATCATTATATCCATCCATTACTATATTAAAAGTTTTTCAAGCTGTAAATGGCCGTACAAGGCATGAAACCAACACTAAAGCTGAAAAACTAATGAAGAATGAGGCCAGAAATTGATCTTTTCTGCCCCACGGTGGGCGCCAAAATGTATGTGACTGAATGTGACCTCTAAATCAGGCACAAAACAACATGGTCATTATTCACTTGATAGAATTTGGGAGAGAGTATGAAGAACTCAATCCAAATTCCATGGTGAGGCGACCTGTTGCCTCCTATGTGAATGGGGTGTTTGAATACTCTCAGAACGAGAGCCAACAGCCGAGAGACCAATTCAACAATGGAGGATTTGAAATAAAATATGAGCAAAATGAAACTAAGCTAAGAATGAATGCAATTAATCTAGAAAACTTTGAAAGAAATATGAAATGCAGATTTTTATTTGATTTTGAAATAAAGATGATATTAGACTAAGAACAAGTAAGAAAATTTAATCTAAATGTGAAATGCAATTACACTAATATGAGAAATTAAACTAGATAATGCAATAAAAGAGCTTTGAAAATAATGAGATATGAGACTAAAAAAAATGCTATAGTAAGGATGCTCTCAAAAATTGCTCTCTCTTGAATGAGAAAAAGAGGTTCATTAAATAGACCAAGCCAGAAGAGGAATGAAGAGTTTCTTGATTTGAAACTCCTGACTCTTCATTCCCCTTTGAGACAAAAAGGTATGAATTATTTAATTAAAAGAATGAAATTTGCCACATGTGGGGAGTGACCTTTCGAGTAATTTGAATTATTAAATTCAAATAAAGAGATGTCCATTCAATTTAACTAAATATTTATTAATTCCTTTCAAGGGTATTTAGCTAAAGGGGGTGGAGTTTAATTTAATTAAAAGTACTTAGGACTTCATAATTAAATTAACTTATCATAGAGATTATTTAGCCAAATAAAGTCTAGGACTTAGGAACTATTTTAGCGTTTGATTATTGCAATTTATGGTCTTTGCAATTGACATCAAGTCAAATTAAGTCAGATATGAGAGAGAAAATTGCCTAGGGAACTAGGACTTTGGTGATGTAAAATCGAGATAATGCACCAAAATTGATGAAATTAAATAGGTGCCAATTTTGGGGTATTACATTAGAAAGTAAAGTCCACCAAGATAACTGAGAGGGGGGGGGGGGGGGGGTGAATTAGGTATCAGATAAATATAAATTTTATCAACCTTAATAGATTTTAACCATGTAAGCAATGTAATCAACAACCATAGAAAGATATACATACACAATAACACAATGACACAAGATATGTTGACTAGGGAACCTCTTGATCAAAGAGTAAACCACGGTGGGAATAATGCCCAAAAAATTTGCACTAATATGAAAGTTCCTTTTGAGAGGATGGACTCTATTAGGAGTCTTATGAAGTACATTCAGTACATATGAGTCCTTGTTAGGAGACTTTGAATCCATGTTAAAAGATTCTAACTCTATTAGGAGTTATGGAAGACAAAAGGACCCACTGCCCAAACAGCTTCAGAGTAAGATCACTAAACTCACTATCCAACTAATCTTTGTATTACTCAATAGAATAATACCAAAATATAATTGATCTCAATAATTCAATACTCCTTCTCTGACTATGCCAAACCGCACCAACTACTTCTTTAGATCTCAATACTAGATCTCTATACTTCGCATAACCTCTTCCAACAAGTATTGCACAATTCCGCAATTCACTTTTAAATACAATTCACAATTACTACTTCATTTTTTTTTATTACACCAAGGAAAAAATTCCCTCCTTTATACCACACTCAAGTAATTTCAAATGAGTTGGCATACAAATTACAAAATAAAAGTTTCCACACGTTACATAAAAATTACACAAAACTATTGGCTTTCAGTTAAGATAATTCTTCACTCGTGCGACCTCATATCTTGCACTCATGTCTACATAACCAACATCATTTCTTCAACTGCCTCATAACTATGCACAATTAGATTCCATCCCGATTAGGAGATATCATCCGATTTCCACAAACCGCTAATCAGGAACACTGCCTGAATACTGCTTCCACTAATTTCCTCATAACTGTCATGAATAAATTAATTTCCATCTGCGCTCTTAACCACAATCTTATAGAACATCATAGAGTAATTCCTCAAATCTGCATAGCTTCATCTTCAATATCCCAAGTGTGCTAACTCAAACACTATCTGCTTCTCTGCTAATCTTTAGTAGATCATTGTGTTGACATCAATGACAATCACAGTCATGAATGCAACAACAATTTCTATAGAATGGATGCAAATACTCCCCCATAGGATATATTCAACATTCATTCCTAACAATCTCCCCCACTGGCATTAATGGAAACATATATGAAAAAATAGCCAAGTTCCATGAATACCAACACTGCAACACTGCTGGTCTGAAATAATTTCATATCCTCTTCATCAATCAAATCTTGCTTTGTTTTCCTATTCAATTCTCTCCAATAGATGATTTTTCATGAATAATTATCCCCTATTGACATCAATGACAGATGTTTCATCATTATGTCAACAACAACATCAATGTCAAAAGACACTGTTCAGAAAATACATTCACTAGAGTCCTCATGACTCATCTCAGATACACATAATCCCCCATAGGGGAAGTACCATCATCTAGTCTAGAATAAAGATAGAGCTCATATACCACTAGATGGATGCAACAATCTGCATCACGTCTCAAAAGTAGGCTGGGGCATAACCCCAAGAATACCTCTTTGATACTCAAATGTATCCTTAGGCAAAGGCTTTGTAAATATATTTGCAATCTACTCCTTTGTGCTTATATACTCAAGTCTGACTTCTTTTTCTGCCACTTTCTCTCTCACTACATGATACTTTATATCTATATGCTTTGTCTTAGAATTTAACACTCGGTTCTTAGACATACTAACTGTGCTGGTGTTATGACAATATACAACAACATGCTCAACAAATTTTATTCCAATATCCTTTAGCATTTTCTTCATCCAAATTATTTGATTACAATTGTTTGCTACTGCCACATATTCTACTTTAGCTATTCTCTATGAGATACAATTTTGCTTCTTTCTTAGCCAAGAAACTAATCTTCCTCCAAGGAAAACTACTCCACCACTGGTGCTCTTTTTGTCATCAACACTGCCTCCCCAATCAACATCTGTATATGCACATAGGGTAAAATTATCATATTTTTCATACCACAATCCATACTCAATTGTATCTCTTAAGTAGCTCAGTATCCTCTTTATTGCTACATAATGTGATTCTCTAGGTTCATCTTGAAATCTTGCTACAATTCCAATTGCATGTGATATATCAGGTCTTGTATGAGTCAAATATTGTAATCCTCCAATCATAAATCTATAATTTTTCTGTTCCACTACGGGAGTCTCATCTGTGCTAGATAACTTATGTCTAGTTACCATAGGTGTTCCAACTAGTTTATAGTTCTCCATTCCAAATCTCTTCAATAAATCATTCAAGTATTTTGTCTGACTTACAAAGATACCATCACCATTTTGTGTTATCTTCAATCCTAAAAAGTATTTCATTTCACCAATCATACTCATTTCATTTTCAATCTTCATTTCATCTTCAAATTTATCACTGGCTTCATCTTCTCCTCCAAAGATAATATCATCAACAAAAATAACAACTAACAAACCATTTTCAATTTCCTTTGTGTATAGGTTTCTATCAGTTGTGCCTTTTGGAAATCCTAACTTTAACAAATACTTATCCAATCTTGCATACCAAGTTATAGGTGCTTGCTTCAGTCCATATAAAGCTTTCTTCAGTTTACATACCATATCTCCTTCTTGAGTTAAAGGAAAACCTTCAAGTTTCTCAATGTAGACTTCTTCTTCCAATTCTCCATTCAGAAATGTTGACTTCACCTCCATCTGATACACTTTGAATTTCTTGTAAGTTGCATAAGCCAAAAACATTCTTATTGCTTCAATTCTTGGTACTGGTGCAAAAGTTTCTTAATAGTGAATTCCTTCTTGCTGTGAGTATCCTTTACATACCAATCTTGCTTTGTTCCTTACTACTTCTCCTTGTTCATTCATCTTATTTCTAAATACCCATTTTGTTCCTATAACATTCTTATCTTTAGGTCTAGGGACCAATTCCCATGTCTTGTTCTTTTCAATCTAATCTAGTTCTTCTTTCATGGATTTAATCTAGTGTTCATATTCACAAGCTTCACTAGTAGATTTAGGTTCAATTTGAGAAATCAAACACAATTGTTCTTGTACCTTATTTTGTGTCAGATCTCCTCTATCTATGCTTCCAATAATCTTCTCAATGGGATGATTCCTTGATAGATACCTGTTAGGTGTCACTGTCTCAGTACTTGTTTCTACTATATGTTCTTTAATGATTCCTTCACTGTGGCTTTCATTCAAAAAATCACTATTAGTTTCATAGAATAATTCAGTAGTCTCTAGATTTGGTCTAGGATGAGTTCCTTCACCTGATTCATAATCAAGTATTCTTTCTTGAATTTTGAACTTTTCATCAACTTTAACATTTGCACTCTAAACAATAGTCTTAGTTCTCTTATTGTAACATCTATAAGCTTTTCTCTTTAATGAATATCCAAGAAATATACCTTCATCACTTGTAGGATCAAAATTTCCAATGTCATCATCTCTCTTAATATAACATTTGCTTCCAAAAATTCTAAAATACTTAATTGATGGTGCATGCCCAAACCATAGTTCATAGGGTGTCTTGTCTGTGTCTACTCTGATTTTTACTCTATTCATTGTATACACTGTTGTGTTCATTTCTTCTCTCTAGAATATCTTCACTAAGTCATTCTCAAATAACTTAGCTCTTGCTACTTCAGTTATTGACATGTTTCTTCTTTCTCCAATACCATTTTATTCAAGTGTCCTAGGGGCTAAAAACTGCATCTTAATACCATTCACTTCACAAAAAATGTTAAATTCTTTTGAAGTAAATTATCCACCTCTATCTTACCTCAAAAATTTAATCTTCATTCCAAATTCATTCTCAACTTTGTTCTTAATGATCCTAAACTTATCAAATGCTTTAGACTTTTCTTTAAGAAATGCAATCCACATCATTCTTGTAAAATCATCAACAAGAATCATAAAATACCTTTTTCCATAGAATCCTCTAGTCCTTGTGGGACCGCTCAAATATGTATGAACAATTCCCAACTTCTCTTCTGTTGTAAACTTCTTGCTGGGAAATGAGCTTCTCTTCTGTTTAGCCATCACACATTCCTTGCAAATCATGTTAGTAGGCTTCATAATTTTAGGTAAATCTCTTACTGCAAGTGTAGTACTCACTTTCAAAATGTTATCAACATTTATATGACAAAACCTTCTGTGCCATAACAAACTATCATTAATCTTAGTAATCAAGCATGTCATTTCAGTAGGATTCAACTAAAATACATTACCTCTGGTTCTAGATCCAGTACCAATCAGATTTCAAACCTTGTCTTTGATTACACAAGTTTTATTAGTAAACCAAACTTGATATCCCTTATCAACTAGCTATCCAACACTCAAAAGATTATGTTTCAAGCCATCCACAAAGTAAACATCATCAGTACTAGTCTTTCCATCAAGAGTAATAGATCCTATACCTTTAATCAAACAAGGTGCATTGTTTCCAACTCTAATGAATCCTCCATCATAATTGTTAAACTTTATGAACTTTTTCATATCTCCAATCATATGATGTGAATAACCACTATCTATAATCCAATCAACTTTCTTTTCTACTTGAGAAAATAAAGAATTTTCTTCCTTAACTTCTGTTTCAGGATTTTCTTCTTTAATTGCTACAAATCTTATATCATCATGCTCAGTATCACTTTCACTCAAAGATTTCTCCAAACTAGCTTCAAGTTCTTCATCATTTGCATAGTAACATTCTTTAGATCTCCCAGGTTTAAATTTATTTCTATACTTCTTAATTCTCTTAGGACATTTAGATGGAAAATGACCAAATTCTTGACAAGTCCAACATTTAAAATTTTTCTTTCCGTCTAGTTCTCTTTTCACAAGCAAGGCAATACCTTCTTCAATCTTCCTATCTTCTTCATTTCTAGATCTACTACTGCTAGCATAATCTCCACTCACACTGATGCTTCTTGAAAAAGTAGAGCAAACACTAAGTGCACTAAATGATGTCTCCATTCTAGGTAAGTCTCCTGATAACCTCGGATTCATCTCTGCTACTTCCAATCTTCCAAGAAGAGTTTCTTTGGTAAAGTTCATAGTACAAGGAATAACTTGTTCAATCATCTATGTTGTCTGCTTAAATGAAGGAGTCAATGTTCTTAGAATTTTCCATATCACTTCATTCTCTGTCTTGATTCCTCCACAAGATTTTATACCTGCAACAATCTCTGACATTCTACCAATATAGCTTCTAACAGATTCATCTTCCGTCATTCTTATATCTTCAAATGCACATATCCAATTATGTAATCTAACTTTCTTTGCATGTTCATCACCTTCAAAATTTGATTGTAAAGCTAACCAAATTTCATGACATGTTTATAGATATTTTACCTGACTTTACTCATTTTCTGGAAGGGCTGACAAGAGTGCTTCTCTGGCAAGTATGTTACACATGAATAGATCTCTTTCCTCATTAGTACATTCTTCAATCTTATCCTCATTAATGACTATTTTATGATTCTTTGTGATTAACCAATAACCTGGTCCTAAACAAAGTGAAGGTGTCTTCATCTTTTCTTTCCAGCTATCAAAATTTATTCCATCAAACTTAGGGATTTCTTTCCTAAAATGATTTGCCATGGATCTCCTTAAGCTATTAAACTTTTCCTTCAAGGACCTACTGCTCTGATACCAACTGTTAGAAAGTAAAGTCTACCAAGATAATTGAGAGGGAGGGGGGGCTGAATCAGTTATCCAATAAATATAACTTTTATCAACCTTAATAGATTTTAACCATGTAAGCAATGTAATTAATAACCATAGAAAGATATACATGCACAATAACACAATGACACAATATATGTTGACTAGGGAACCTCTTGATCAAAGAGTAAACCCCAGTGGGAATGATGCCCACAAAAGATGCACTAATATGAAATTTCCTTGTGAGAGGATGGACTCTGTTAGGAGTCTTATGAAATAAATTTAGTACATATGAGTCCATGTTAGGAGACTTTATTTCCATGTTAAAATATTCTAACTCTATTAGGAGTTATGGAAGATAGAAGGACCCACTGCCCAAACAGCTTCAGGGTAAGATCACTGAACTCACTATTCAATTGATCTTTTTATTACTCAATAGAATAATACCAAAATATTAATGATCTCAATAATTCAATACCCCTTCTCTGATTGTGACAAACCACACCAATTTCTTCTTCAGATCTCAATACCAGATCTCTATACTTCGCATATCCTCTTCCAACAAGTATTGCACACTTTCGCAATTCAATTTCAAATACAATTCACAATTATTGCTTCATGTTTTTTTTTATTACAAGAAGGAAAAAATTCCTTCCTTTATATGACACTCAAGTAATTACAAATGAGTCAGCATACAAATTACAAAATAAAAGTTTCCACATGTTACATAAAAATTACACAAAACTGTCAGCTTCCAATTAAGATAATTCTTCACTCGTGCAACCTCAAATCTTGTGCTCATGTCCACATCACCAACATCATGTCTTCAACTACCTCATAACTGTGCATGATCACATTCCATCCTGATTAGGAGATATCATCCGATTTCCACAAACCGCTACTCAAGAACACTACCTGAATACTGCTTCCACGGATTTCCTCATAACTATCATGAATAAATGAATTTTTGTCTGTGCTCTTAACCAAAATCTTATGGAACATCATAGAATAAGTCCTCAACTCCACATAGCTTCATCTTCAATATCCCAAGTGCGCGAACTCAAACACTATCTGCTTCTCTGCTAATCTTCAATAGATCATTGTGTTGACATCAATGACAATCACAGTCATGAATGCAACAACAACTACTACAGAATGGTTGTGAATACTCCCTCATAGGATATATTTAGCATTCATTTCTAACAACCCAACCCAGAAGGAACCTTGAGATTGATTTACATCATTCTTCCAAGAGGGGAATTTTCTCAGGTAAATTCATAGTCATTGTCTCGTGTAAAAATGAAACTAAAAAACTACGTTAAACTGCCGAGACAATAAAAAACACATAGATCGTAAAAAATGGAAATAAAACCTAAAAATAATCTGAAGACCAAAAACTCAAAAAATCCAAAATTTGAAGCAAAAATCCATTTGTGGTGTCAGTTGTTGTTGTCACCTGATAATTGTCGTATGACAATTGCTCAAAAATCTAGATTGTCGTATCAGAACGCCCTTATTGTCATATGAGAAGCCTGTTACTGTCATACGAGTGTTGTCACATTTTGCAAGCATAAATCCTTTTTATGGTGTCAATTGTCGTATGAGTTTTCAAATCATCATGCCAGAGTCTATTATGTGTCGTATGAACCTGCATACTATCGTATGACAATTTTTCAAAAACTGTTAATAAAGTTATAATTGTGACATAAAAGTTAGTCAACCCCTTATTTGATAAAAAATTAGTTAGAAAATTTACCATGTTAGGTACAGGGTAGAAAAATAGCAAGCTCATCTCATTTTCCTAAAGTGGTATATTTTTCTCAATTTATCATCTTAGTGATCATTCTAGAACATGTTTCATCTTGTGGCAAAAACCTTGTCAAAAAAACTTCAATTTGTCATCATATCTCAAAGACATAGTGTCATAAATTAGTGTTTACCATCCTTTGGGTGTCTAGCCACACATCTTGGACACTATATCCTTCGCTTACGTATGATTCATCTTTTCACCAATAATCCAACCCTATCTTGACAAGGTTACGTCACTTGGTTTTCCTAAATCAGATTGTCATTCAGTTGTCTTATCTTGCTCCAAGATTCACTTTAAGGTTAATAGTGGAAATTGGGGCTTCTTAACACATAAAAAAAGAGAGGATCAAAAGACATCATCCTCATCTTCTCTTATTTCTCTTTCTTTTCATCAACCCTACGATCATAATCTTTACGAAGAAGACAAGTTAGGGAATCTACGCTTAAAGAGAGGTCACACACATCCTCTTGAACCAACTCAAGATAACACTCAAGAAGACAATCAATAGGCTACTATGTCTCAAAGAGAAGCTAGCCATAGTTCTCAAGGAAATGACTTTGATGAGGGAAGAGGTCAAGAGCCCACACCTTCAGAAATTGCACAATATAGGGATGACGATCTCTTTAAGGAACTCATGAAACATTTCCTATGAAAGGAAGAAACCCCTATCACATCCATGATGAAACAAATGCATACTATGAAATTCAAACTTAACAAATTGGAAAAGGAGAAAGAACTGAAAGACTTTTCAATGGATGTGGTATGTCCATTTCTGTTTGATGAAAACTTGTATATGCCACCACTCCCTAAAGGGGTGGAGCTACCAAATTATGAAAAATATGATAGAAATTCAAATCCTCAAGATCATGTTAGGGAGTTTTGTAACCTATCAATAGAGTTCATGCATGAACCAACCTACCTAATGCATCTCTTCCCATGATCTTTGGGAGGGTAGTTATAAATTGGTTCTCCAAAATACCTCCAATAATCAAAACATTTGAGGAGTTGATCAAATTGTTCTATCAACAATACTCATATAATATCCAACATCCTATCACAATGATAGATATATGTAATTTGAAATAGAAAACAAGAGAACCATTCTTGAATTTTCTCAAACATTGGAGGAAGAAGTTCTCGCTATATCCTCGACAAATTTGAGAAAATGAGAAATTGGAAATCTTTATCAATAACCTAATTTCAAAAATCAACTATCAAATTCAAATGCAAAATCACACTTCATTTGACAAAATGGTAGATAGTGCCATGAAAATAGAGGACATACTTGTTTACAAGGGAGATATCACACTTTACAAAGAAAACAAGTATGATTTAGATTCTAATTCCAACAACAAAGATAAAGTTAAATTTTGGAACAAGAACAAAAATGTTATCACAGATGGTGTTGTTGATTACATCAGTGCTCCACCCAAAGCACCAATATTCAACCTTACAATTGGCACTCAATCCATAAAAGCTTCATAGATACTGGTAATTGAGCCTCGTAAAAGGTCAAATAAATACAAATCATGGGTTACAAAACCAAAGCATGAGTTCACTCCTCTGGGTGAGTCCTTGGAATATGTCATGAAAACATTATTGGAAAATAACATCATCACATTACCTGAGATAAAACCATGTGACCCAGAAGTCAAACCTAAGTGGTGGAAGGAGACCAATCATTGTGATTTTCATGAGAACAAGGGTCATAAAACCAATAATTGCATGTGCCTAAAGCATCTTATTGAAGATAAAATTGATACTAGAGAAATCATAATTGACAACCATAAATCCAATAATGATCATATGACATTCACGGAACCTTTTCCAAAACATACTCAGGGAGAATCATCATCTTCCAAACCAAATATGGGTGCTAAGGTCAATTACACATACTCTGGTAAAAATGACGTAGTCAACATGGTAGAGCCAAGAACATCTAAACATTACAATGTCATCACCATTTTCAAGAAGGACAAAGACAACAAATCAACCAATGTGGTCACTCGATCTCAAGCTTAGGTAACTCTTCTAGGAATAAACTCTGGTTCATCAAATGCCTCAAAAGTACCATTCAATCTTGCATCAACAACTAAACAAAGGACTGTGTCTAAATCTTACAATTCTAAAGAGTCGAAAACAACATCTTCAGGATATAGCATTATCCAACAACTCTAACATACTAATGCAAAGATCTCCATATTCGAGTAACTTCAGATCTCTCTTGCTCACCGATCATTTCTAGATAAAGCTCTCATTAATTATAATGTTCCAAAAGATCTTGATCTTAATTAATTTCAGACCATGGTGGGTCATTTAACATCTCCTCAATACATATCCTTTTTAGAGGAAGATGAAAATTCACCAAGTCATCCACATAACCAACCATTGTATATTGAGGCCATGATCCAAAACCATCATGTCAAGTGTGTTTTGATAGATGGAGGTGCTGGTCTAAACATTTGTTCATATAAACTGGTCACTTAATTGGGGTTATCAGAAGATGCTATTTTTTGATTCGAAAGAGAAAATAACAATAAAAGAATATGATGAACAAGAAATATCTTCAAAAGGAGTCATCATGCTACCTATCGGAAAATGACCTATAATTAGAGACATCACTTGTCAAGTAGTGGATCTCTCACTGGCCTATAACATTATTTTGGGAAGACCTTTGGATTCAAAAAGTACAAGCTATTCCATCAACATACCATCAATGCATCAAATTCCCATGTTAGTATTTTGCAATGCTTTGAAAGAAAGCATTGATAAAATTGTTCCACACAATAGAGAGTCTCCTATAAAATATATTAATATAGCCTCCACATCCAAATGGAAGACATAGCAAAGGATATCAAAATAACAGATATGGGTATGGGAGAATACACAATAGAAATGGTTCTATCTCTTACATCTCTCCCACTCTCACCTAAATCTTATGGGCTACCTTTAGAGAAAATAAAACCTACAACTAAAGAACCACACATTATTTCTAATGGGATTTTTGTCATAGAAAAGGTATCCAAATAAGAATCAAATGAAGAATAGGCTGTACTACATTGGCTATATAAAGATGAATCTCAATCAAAATAAGTTCAAAAATGTGAATCCAAATTACTTAAGGGTCCTTCAAAATTGTATGGACCAAGTCAAAATATAATTTCCAAAATGGGATACATTGGAAAAGGACCTCTAGGAACAAGAGGAAAAGGTATCATAAAACCTAATGAACACTGTGAGAACAAACAAAGATACAATAGGCATAGGTTATCATAAGTTCCATCTCAGTGGGAACTATACTCATGTCATAGAACAAATACCACTAGGAAAAGATATTCAAGAAGAAGAGGATAGTGATGATTTAGACACAAAAAATGTTTTTCATCATGAACATATACCTCAGCACATCCTAGACATTCTTAATGATGAAAAGAAACCTAAAGAAAGAGTCAATGTGGTAGACACACAAGAACCTACTACAACAAAAGAACAAACTAGTATACAAGAGACAGTCACAACACAAGAACCGACTAGTTCAACAAAAAAAATAGGAGATGAAGGTACATCCCTCACCATAGCTGAACATTTGGGACACTCTAGTGATTTTGAGATAGATTCTCATGAATATGAATTCTATTTAGACTCTAAAGGAAACCTTGCTTGGGGAATTCTTCCCAATTTCACACATGTTCTTAACTTTCTAAGAGATCCTAATGCGGAGTCTAATGACTATGAATGGGGAGTCATTATAGAACTAGAAGAGGAGGAGATCATAATAGAAAAACATCTGGATTTTATTCACCAATATGCACCTACAACTAACATGATTCTAGAATTACATGATAGACCTTGAGAAAATGATTCACTTATTACTAACGTAGGATCCAATGATGACATTGAGATGCTTAACGAACTAAACATCTTAAGTAGTCATATCACCTTAGAATTCAAGAGTTGAATTAGAACCAATGATGACAAAATTGTATGCATAAACACCATCAGATATGACTTCCTTCCCTCAGCTTACTATCCAACATCCCAAACTTATTGACCAAACATCCAAAGACCCAAGCCAAGATATCCATACTTTTTGAATGGACTATGCCTTAGCATGCTACCTGAATGTGGTTGAACCTATGACAACTTCCATCAGTGAACCTAGTGTTAACATGAAAGAGTTGGATATCAAATCTCAGAGTCAGAAAAATAAAAAGAAAAAGAGCTCTAAGGGTGAAAAATACTGTGGCAGTCTCAGAGAAAAAAATGGTTAAAAAAAAAGATGTATCCTAGGGTAAAAACCTCTCTGAGGTGCCTAAGGATGAGATATGCTATCCTTCTAAGTCATTTACAAGACAGATCACCAGTTTTGATAGAACCAACTCAATCTATCAATTTGGGCTCAACAAAGGAACCTAAGTTGATTCATGTTGCACAATCCCTATTAGAACAGGAGAAACACACATTTACCAAATTCTTAATAGAAAAGAAAATAAACTTTTCTTGTAAATATTTAGACATGCCAGGATTAGATCCTAATTTGATCATGCATCATCTTTTTATAGCTCCAGGAGTTAAACCAATCAAGCAGAAGTTGTGAAAAATGCACCCTCATGTTGCACTTTTGGTCAAAGCCGAATTAGAGAAATTACTCAAGGATGGATTTGAATAGGGGAAAAATGGAGCCTTAACAATGCACCTAACATTCAACACTATTCATTTGTAATATTGTTGTTTTGAATTGAAATAGCATAAGAAAATATGGAAATACTTGAAAATTAATTAGGACAAGATACATACCTCATCATGAAATTGATTTAGAAATACCTATTTTCTGGAGCCTATGTAGAGTTTCGAAAGATTCTGCAACCAGATCTGGGATTAGGAAGCCGAGATAGAGAAAACCTAGAAAATTTTTGTCTTTCTGGCAGCAGGTAGTCTTTGAACCTCATAAAAGGTCAAAGGCTACATTTTTATTCTAAAGGTTAATTTTGACTTTGTTCACAGATCTCGAAAGTTTGACGAAAAGGGTACTCAGATCTATCCTCTAATTCTTGAAACAACGACTGTAGATATCTGAAAAAGGGGTTTTTGGGGGTGGCTATATAGGGTTTTGCCTTAGTCAAACCCCCATTTTGGTGATCTGCACCTCCACAAATAGACTATTGAAATAGAATGTGTGTGTGTATGTATTGAAAGTGTAATGCCAAGATCTAATCCTCTAGGTCAAAACCCTAGCATGAATATGTATGAAACAACAATGCATAGATTTGAATGAGATAGAAAAGCATACCAAGGCCCCAAGGCTAAAGTACTTCTACCAAACTCACAATCCATAATTTCTACTCCATGATTCTATCTTTGAATGCATGAAAATTGATAATGGTGGATTAAGGAAGAAATGATCTCTCTTGCTACAAATATGTGTTCACAAAGAAGCTTGATGTCACCAATGGATTGATCTTCTATATCATCCTCTTGTAATCTTACAACTTCACCATTCCTTGCTTTCTTGAAATCTTCTTGTTCATGAATTTTTCTCCTTGAGAGCACTTGATCATGAAATTGCTTGGTGAAAATGAATGCAAATGAGAGTCTTTATATATAGGTTTCAAGGTGAGGCTCTTAGAGCAATGTGAGGACCCATAATTCAAAGTTAACCTTGAATTAAGGTCAAATCACAATAACCAACTAAGGAGGGAAAAAAATTAAATGAATTTCAAATTAAAACCTTTTCACACTCGGATACGAGGGCCCAACATTGATTTCGGGGCCCATCGGGAACAAATTTGAGAAAGGGGCACAAATTTTGGAGGAGGTAAAAAATGAGCTCAATTCTGACCTAGTTAGGTACGAGCTCGATCCTAACCTAGTCAAGTATGATCTCAATCCTAACCTAGTTAGGGTTGAGCTCGATCTTGACCTAGTCAGGATCAACCTCAATTTTGACCCTATGGGCCCATATCCAGCTAGAATCAGGACAGGAGGTCCCGAGGATGCCCAGAGACCTTAAAATGATACTAGAATGTGATAGAATGCCAAGGACATCATAAAATCCTATGATGACTATGATGAAGGCATGGAGGAACTATTTCTAAGTCCTACCTAGAAATTAGAGCCATGGAAGAGGGAAATTAAAGAGAATCCTTGGGATGCTAACCCTAATTTCATTTAAAATAAAGAAGATGAGTGGAGAATGCATCCTAAATCCAAGTCTATCATGATAAATTTACTAAAAGAGGGTGCTAAACCTATCAAGATGGAAGTAATTCCATTTTAAGATGATACATTTAGCCCCCACTTTAGCTTAGATATGACACTACGTGAATATGGAAGCTAAAGTAAGAAAATGTCATAGTAAATAAAAAGGATATAGCCAAGTCCTCGATGTAAAGATCTTGCAGAAAATTGTTAGAACCTACAACACACAACATTAATGAAAATCTATAAATCACCTAAATCTTACTATATGATAATTTGAGAAGTGTATAGAGCCCCTTATGCCCCCTTTTTTCGGCTTTCTACTTCGGAAGGGTGAAACATGGTGATAAGAAAAACTCTATATACTGGAAATGAAAAGTGTTGAAAATTCCTTTCCTAAACCAATTAGAAGGATTCCCAACCTTCCTAAAGTAGTCCAAGGAGTTAGGTATCTAAATCATGATTCCAATGCCACTGACGACACTTAAAATGGAGTTACCAAACTCAAGTTATGATGAAAAGAGTGGATGTCTGTCTAAATGCAGAAGGGAAAATCTGAGTTTACCCTAAGGAAACCCTATTTTGAATTTATAAATAAGAAAAAAAGAGAAATACTTACTCATTCTTACCATTTTCAGATTTGAAATGAGGAAGCAAGATGCCGAGAAGAGAGGAACTTCGAGCGACACGCCTAAAGATGCTGAGACACAGCCTGGCTACTGGATGATCACTACCTAAGGTGAGTTTACTGTTATCTACTTTTTTACTTTCCAAATTCCTATTTTTATAGGCAAGGTTGACTTTACCCCTTTTAGGTCGGCCCTGACCCATTTAGGTTGACATTGACCCATCTAGGTTGACATTGACTAGAGGGTTTGTGCCAATTTCTTGGATGATGTTGACCTTGACCCAAAAAGTTTGACCCTGACCTAGAAAAGTTGACATTGACCCAATAAGGTCATCCTTGACCTAACTAAGGTTGAATTTCACCTAGTTTAGTTAGATATACAGATTTGATGATGTAGATGACTGATATGATGTTTGTTTGTGCTTGCAGGACTTGGTCTATTTCCGAGAGCATCCCTGTGGAGAGTTGCTAGTCATGGTCAGAGAGAGACTCTCCAAGCTTGAGGATGAGGAGATGTAGTTACTAAAGGATGTGGGACTATACTAGGTATCAGTCCTTCCATAGATTAGACTACACTGAGCCATGCTATCAACTCTAATAAAGAGGTGGGATGAGGATACATGCTCCTTCCATCTTCCCTCTAGTGAGTTCACAATGACCTTAGAGGATGTCTATAGGATCATGCGGCTTCCCGTCTGAGGGAAGACCATCAGACCCAGAGCATAGCGTGGTTGTGAGGAGATCCATATAGACACAAAATAGTGTATAGGATAGGTTCCACAAATGTGGACCCGGTTAGATCATGTCCTATTATCATCCATACTGTCAGGCCCTACACCTTTAGTATGGAAGGTGATGCTTTGCATAGTATTCTTGGTTGTGTTACCCAACTCAAAGGGTACTATATTTTGTTCACCTCTTACACATCTCATATAGAGGATGGAGAGAGATAGGACTATGTTCTCATGAGGTTGCAGCATGCTAGCTCAACTATACCATGAGCTAGGTCAGCTAGTGAGATATCAACAAGAGAGTCTATCAATATACACACTCCTGTAGATTTGGATGTTTGAGAATTTTGCATGTACATGTCTATAGGGAGTTCTAGTGATGGTAGATGTGAGCACAACAAGAGCCTTCATGTATCCCTTAAGAGATATTTGGCAGTTTGGAGACATGCTCTACTGGAGAATACATCTAGACCGCATTGTGAGCACTGATGTGATATGGAGACCCAACTGTTGAATGACAGAGTGGATCAATACATGATTCTAGATGAGACATTCACACTAGCATAAGCTACTAAGGGGTCATCATAGTCATATAGTGATGCCCTAGTATTATGATCAGGTGATGAGGCAGTTCGGCCTTTTACAAGGAGTCCCTAAGGTAGTACCTCGCTATTTACATCCAACGAGATACTATCAGAGACCCGGTGCCATATGCTGACCATCGATAGTAGACATAGAGGATAAGAATATAGAGGAGACATAGTACATAGAGGTACCATCAAATGTGACCTATTTAGGCATGAGCCAGGATTACATTAGGTATTGGAGTTTGGAGGGGATCCGTCCTATCTTCCCTGAGGATTATCTTACAGGTGACCTAGGCTTTATAGAGTGGATACACCAGGGTAGTGGAGCCACAAGGGAGGATGAGGACATCAGAGATGAGGAGGAGCACATATTCGAGGGAAATCCCATGGAGGAGGAGAGAGAATATAGAGTGGAGGAGAGAGCGGAGGACATGCCCCCAGCTAGTGATACTCGTGCATATATACCTATTACTTGCACATCACCACTAAGATCATGATGGCTCCCATGGCCCCACATAGAGACACCACCATCAAGACCTAGATATAGCAAGTGTGGAGAGATTAGTCACTCCATGCCCCCACCATCTAGACACTTTAGTGACATCCAAGAGGGAGACCCAGGTATGAAATTTGATTGAATATGTGATTTGATTTGAGATAAATAGAACACTAGACTGATAAAAGTTTTCTTTCTACAACTAGCGTAGAGGAGTGGAGGAGATTTGTATTTGAGGTTCTTAAGGATACAATTATATCCTACCGACTACTAGCTGATGAGTGAGAGTCTTCCATTGGCCGTAGAGATCTTGGTAGGCATGCTGACATCTTTGTATGCATCCAAGGAGAGCTGAGAATGTGTAGAGAAAGAGAGGAGAAGCTGATGGTAGAGGTACAGAGTCTCCAAGGATGTTCACATGGTATGAGCATATCCAGGAGCCATAAATGGACACACAAATCTTCATCTTCCTAGCACATAGTAGAGAGATTTGGGAGTCATCGGCCATCAGAGTGATGTAGTGATAGACGTAGTGATGGATAGGGCGATTGGCCACATATGTATAAAAACTTTGAAAACTCTTTTTGATGAATGAAAAAATTTCTCTACTGATTAGTTCTATGTTTGATTACTATGCTTTTATCAATATAAAACTTAATAGAAAGAAAGAAAGAAAGAAAGTGCATAAATGTATTCAATATGTAATTTTGATAAAACTACATAACCTATAAAATGAATCTTTATAAGGAATACATAAATGCACATGGAAAAAATGAAATCAAGGGTAATAACATTTAAGATGCATAATATTAATGGGTTCCTTAAAAGAAACACCATCCATATCAGCAAGTTTGTAAGCACCCGAACCAAAGTCTTCAATAACAAAAAAAGGTCCAAGCCAATTAGGGCTAAATTTTCCTTTTTCACCCGGTAAAGCATTCACATTTCGCTTGTTCTCATAAAGGACTAAATCACCAACTACAAATATTCATTCAATTACCTTATGATTATATTGTTTCTAAAGAGATTTATGATAAGCTTTGATATGTTCTAATGCATATATTCATTGTTCATCCAACATTTCTAATTCTTGTGAGTGTCGTTCACGAAAAGTATCTTTATCAATTATCCCATGAAACCAAACATGTAAAGAAGGTATTTCTAGTTCCAAAGGCATAATAGCATTAGTAGCATAGACAAGGTTGTAAGGATAAGTACCTGTGGTGGTACAAATAGTAGTCCTATAGGCCCATAAAGCATAAGGTAATTTTGTATGCCAATCTTTCGCATGCTTATTAACTATTTTTCTCAAGATTTGTTTAGTAATTTTATTTGATGCTTCAGCTTGTCCATTAGATTGAGGATAGTAAGGAGTTTAAAATCTATGTTGAATCCTATATATCTCCAAGAATTTCATGACTTTTTTGTTTTTAAAAGAGGTTCCATTATCCAAAATTGTCGTCAAAGGAATACCAAATCTTGTTATGATATTATTAAGGATGAAATCAAAAATAACATCCACCATTGTTGAATGAAGAGGAACAACTTCAACCCACTTTGTGAAATAATCCATAGCAATAAGAATGTAAGTATGTCCTTGAGAAGAAGTCGATGAGATTTTTCCAATAAGATCAAAACCCCAAACACTAAAAGGCCATGGACAAACTTGATTACAAATCTCATGAGCAGGAGCATGAATCAAATTACTATGTTGTTGACATTGAGGACATTTTTTAACAAACATAAAAGAATCATGTTCCATTGTTTGCCAATAATATCCCATTCGAAGGAATTTATTAACCAGGGATTTTCTACCAAAATGTCCCCCACAAGAACCAGAATGAGCCTCTGCTAAAGCTACAGGAATTTCAATTTTATTGAGACATCTTAATAATAATCCTTCATAAGAGAATTTGTAAAGTGTATCTCCTAAAATGATGTAACGTGCTGCAAGTTTCCTAATATGATTACGCATGTTCCTTGTTGCCGATTTAGGAAAAGTACCATCTTTCAAAAAATGAAAAATATGTGAATATCATTCATCCGAATGCAAATTGAAATAGTCAAAGGTAATCTTGTTAGAAATTGTAGGGTATTTAAGAGTTTGTATAGTACATTGAAAGTTTTTGGCATTTTTCTCAAGACAAACCAAGGAAGCTGCACTTGCCATAGCATCTGCATGTCAATTATCCTTCCTAGGTAAAGTCTGAATCGTAGAAGAGGATAATTGTGAAAGTAAATCAAGAGCTAAATCTCTATATTGTGTCATTTTAGCATTTTTATTCTGATATCCTCCTTTAATTTATTCAAAAATCACTTGTGAATCTCCATATATTTGTAAATGTTTGATATTGAGGGATGAAGCTTCTTGTAGACCAGCTATAAGAGCTTCATACTTCACAATGTTATTAGTACAAGGAAAGGTTAATTTATATGATAGAGGGATGGGTTTTTTTGTAGGGGGAATCAAGATGATACCCACACCAGAACCTGTCTTACACTTAGACCCATCAAAATAGAATTCCCAAATATCCTCCTGTTGAATAGCTAGGATATTATCATCAAGAAATTCTATTGAAGTAGAACTTTTATCTGAGTGAGGACAAGGAGCTTTAGCTAGACAATCTATCAACACTTGTCTCTAAATAGACTTCTGATAAATAAAATTAAGATCAAATTCTGTAAGCAACATCACCCATTTTGCCAACAGGCCCGAGAGATCAATTTTTGAGAAAAGATGTTTCAAAGGATAAAATTTGACAATCACATTAACTTCAGCATTTATGAGATAATGCCTAAGTTTTTGACATGCATAAACTATAGCTAGACATTGTCTTTCTAAATATGTATATCTTGTTTCGTAATCCAGTAAAGTTTGACTAATGTAATACATAGGTCATTCTTTACCATTATCATCAATTTGAGCTAGCAACACACTCACGGCCTGTGGAGTCGCTGAAGTGTATAAATGAAATGGTTTATCAAAATTAGAAGGTTGCAAGATAGGAGGATTCACAAGATACTCCTTAAATTTCTCAAAAGTTTTCTTACACTCATCATTCCAAGAGAAAGTGGTATCCTTTCTAATTAAGGAAGTAAAAGGGATAGTTCGGTCCACTAAATTAGAAATAAAGTGATGAATAGCTTGTATTTTTGCTTGTAAACTTTGTAACTGAGAAATATTCTTAGGAGGCATATTAACAATAGCTTTGATCTTTTCAGTGTCTACTTCAATGCCTCTCTTAGAGATTATAAATCCCAATAATTTACCGGAGTCAACTCCAAAGACACATTTCTTAGGATTCAATCTCATATTATAACTTCTAATTCTTTCAAATATCTATCATAAAATAGTAACGTGATCTTCTCTTTGTATAGATTTTGCCAAGATATCATCCACATAATCTTCAAGAATCTTATGAATGTAATCATGAAAAATCAGGGTCATAGCCCACTGATAAGTTGCTCCCACATTTTTTAATCTGAAAGGCATCATGACCCAACAAAAGGTTCCCCACAGTGTTATAAATGCAATCTTAAATTGATCTTCAGGAGGGATAAAGATTTGATTATATCTTGAAAAACCATCCATAAAATATAACAAGGCATGACCTACTATTAAATCTACAGTCATATCGATGTTAGGTAATGGGAAATCATCTTTCAAGGATGCCTTATTTAAATCTCTAAAATCAGTACACATCCTTATCTTATTTTCTCCTTTTGACACTGGCACAATATTTGAAATCCAATCTGATTAATCAATAGAACGGATAAATCTAGAATCCAATAATTTCTCAATTTCACCTTTGACTAATAAAGTGATTTGTGGATTCATCTTTCAAATTTTTTGTTTCACAGGTTTCATATTTGGTTTTAAAATGATGTTATGAGTAACAATCTTAGAATCTATACCTGGCATATCTAAATATGTCCAAGAAAAGATATCCTTAAATTCAAGCAAAAGGGAAACCAGTTGATCACGCTCATCCTAGTTCAAACATTTTCTAATTTTTATCATCCTTTCAGAGTTGTTTTCATCTACTTGAATATCAATAGTTTCAGTGATTAACAAATCACTTCTTATCAGAGAATCCATTGGTAAAGGAAGAGTATCGTATTTTTCATGTTCTCCAAAATAAGCATCAATTTTTAAACAATAAGGCTTTCCTCATTTGTGATGAAACTTAGGTAAATCCTCATAAACCCGTAAAAATTCCATCAAGGCTTCATCTTTAGGAAAAATATCCAAAGATGATTGTTGATTAAGATCAATAATCAATGGGTTAACCAACTTCAATTGTCCACTGAAAATATGATTAACATTAAGAGGAAAAGTAGATCGTTGTCTATAAGGATTGAATCCTAATCCATATGTATGATCATAAACTTCATTATCCAAAGGTACTTGTATACCTTGCTCATATTTACCACATCCTTTCCCATTAAATCCTGATTTATTAAGCAAATGATAACCAGGACCATATCAATCAGTCATGTCAGAAGGAGTCCAAGGAGTGGCGTATGTCACAATGTATTAAAAATCAGGCTTTATAGTTTCAATCATTTCATTAATCGAAGTAGCAACACAATTACTTTTTAATTCTTCAGAAAGCGACAAAGAAATAAAGACTTTTTTCTCAAATTCATATTGTTGCTTCATGAATTCCAAATCAGAGACCTTGTATTCTCCAATAAAAGTAGGATTAAAATCCAATGTCCCCCAATCATCTTTAGTCAAAGAAGAAGAAGATGGAGCTTCCTATTGTTGAATCTTAGGTTGTTGTATCTCTGATTGTTTTTCAATCTCTTTACTAAGTTGAAGAGGTTCAGAGGTTTTGGCATATTCTACATTTAAGCAAGGATTCGGGGCACCATCCACATGTAATGTATACATTAAGTTATTATAGATGAACCTAACCTTGTGATGAAGAGTAGAAGGAACTACATGCATAGTATGTAACCAAGGTCTTCCTAAAAGAAGGTTATAATTGAGAGGTCTAGGCATAACATGAATAGGAGTATTTAGAATAACTAGATTGACTTTAATAGGTAAGGTACTAATGCCCAAAGTTCTTTTTGCAAATCCATGTATAGGAACATTATCATGTTGAATAGTAGTAAGATCACCCTTACTTGCCTTGAGCATATCCATGCTACAAACATTAAGTCCAGATCCATTATAAATTAAGGTTCTTCGAATGATACTCTGATTAATAGAGACAACCACCATAAGAGAATCATATTGATTCTACACCTCTAAGGAAGGCAAATCATTATCAGAAAACACAATAGGAGGTATAGAAGGTGTAGTAGGCATACACTCCAAAATAGAATGAATTTTCTCTTTGTTAGGAGGAAAAGTAGGAAGATTAGATAAAGATTTTTGCAATGCCTCATGATAGGTCGGGGAGGTTTGAAGTAATTCCCATAAAGATATCTTAGCAAGAGTAGCACGTAATTGGTCAACTAGGTTATAATCCTTAAAGGTAGATGGATACCTAGGTGCTTGAGGAAGCATAGGTTGAGAAGGAGGTAAAGAAACTAGAACAGTAGGTTGAGGGTTATTCCATGTGCAATAAGCATGTGAAACAAAATCATTGTTATCAAAGAAATCCAAAGGATCTCTAGCTTTACCCTTAATTGTTATACGAGGACATCCTTTTACCATCATCAAAGGTGTAGTATATATCATTTTAGGTTTATCAACATTACAAATAGTGGGACATGAAGGTAACCATGCACACACCCTATGGTAAAGGTCAATTTGAGAGGTTGTGGAGGAGAGTGAAATAGGAATAGGATCCATGGAGATCTTATTCGAACCATTTTTATCCTCACTGCGATGTACCTCTTTAGGGAATCTATCCTCTTGTACAATAAAAGCCTTATCAAAGTACTCAAAACAAGAATCATACATGTTGAATACACAGAAAGCACTAAAAGCATGAAAATGTAAATATTTTTGTATTTTTAAAGGAATTTTGGAATTTTTTTTTTGTATTTTTGAAATATAAATGCAAGAAATATTATCTTATAGGCATGCAAGATTTAAATCTAACACCATAAAAGAAAGAGTTGTCATAAATAGGTTCACCAAAATGAATAGGTGAAAAATGGAGCCTTAACAATGCACCTAACATTCAACACTATTGATTTGTAATATTGTTGTTTTGAATTGAAATAGCATAAGAAAATTTGGAAATACTTGAAAATTAATTAGGATAAGATACATACCTCATCATGAAATTGATTTAGAAATACCTATTTTCTAGAGCCTGTGTGGAGTTTCGAAAGATTCTGCGACCCGATCTCGGATCAGGAAGCTGAGACAGAGAAAACCAAGAAAAATTTCATCTTTCCAGCAGCAGGTAGTCTTTGAACCTCATAAAAGGTCAAAGGATACATTTTTATTCTGAAGGTCAATTCTAACTTTGTTCATAGATCTTGGAAGTTTGGTGAAAATGGTACTCAGATTTGTCCTCTAATTCCTGAAACAACGACTATAAATATCTAAAAAAGGGGGGTTTTGGGGTGGCTATATAGGGTTTTGCCTTAGTCAAATCCTCATTTTGGTGATCTCCACCTCCACAAATAGTCGATTGAAATAGAATGTGTGTGTGTATGTATTGAAAGTGTAATGCCAAGATCTAATCCTCTAGATCAAAACCCTAGCATAAATATGTATGAAACAACAATGCATAGATTTGAATGAGATAGAAAAGCATACCAAGCCCCCAAGGCTAAAGTACTTCTACCAAACTCACAATCCTTAATTGATACTCCATGATTGTATCTTTGAATGCTTGAAAGTTGATAATGGTGGATCAAGGAAGAAATGATCTCTCTTGCTTCAAATATGTGTTCACAAAGATGCTTGATGTCACCAATGGCTTGATCTTCTATATCATCCTCTTGCAATCTTGTATCTTCACCATTCGTTGCTTGCTTGAAATATTCTTTTTCATGAATTTTTCTCCTTGAGAGCACTTGATCATGAAATTTTTTGGTGAAAATGAATGCAAATGAGAGTCTTTATATAGAGGTTTAAAGGTGAGGCTCCTAGAGCAATGTGAGGACCCATAATTCAAATTTCACCTTGAATTAAGGTCCAATCACAATAACCAAGGAGGGAAAATAATTAAATGAATTTCAAATTAAAAGCTTTTCGCACTTGAATTCGAGGGCCCGACATTGATTTTAGGGCCCGTCGGGACCAAATTTGAGAAAGGGCCATAGATTCCAAAGGAGGTAAAAAATGAGCTCGATTCTGACCTAGTTAGGTATGAGCCTAATCTTGACCTAGTCAGAGTAGAGCTCAATCCTAACCTAGTTAGGATCAACCTCAACTTTGACCCTGTGGGCCCACATCCAGCTAGGATCAGGACAGGAGGTCCCGGGGATGCTCGGAGACCTAAAAATGAGACCGAAATGGGACAAAATGTGAGGGATAGGCATAAAATCCTATGATGATTATGATGAAGACTAGGAGGACCTATTTATAAGTCCTACCTAGAAAGTATAGCCATGGAAGAGGGAAATTAAGGAGAATCCTTGGGATCCTAACCCTAATTTCACCTAAAATGAAGAAGATAAGTACAAAATGCATCCTAAATGAAAGTCTATCATGATAAATGTACTAAAAGAGGGTGCTAAACCTATCAAGATGGAAGTGCTTCCATTTTAAGATGATATAAGATTCATCTGAGTGATAGACTATGTTGAATGTATATCAAAAATTGTTCCCGTGTCAAAACCAGATAAGTCTATAAGAGTATGCACTGATTTCAAAGATGTAAACAAAGCATACCCAAAGGATGACTTTTCACTACCAAATGTGGGATTTGAAATTTATTCCTTCATGGACAGTTTTTCTGGATATAAGAAAATAAAGATAGCTTGAGAGGGTCAAGAGAAAATAGATTTCACCTATGCATGGGGTAATTTCTACTAGAATGTAATGCCATTTGGTATGAAAAATGTTGGTGTTACTTATCAAAGAGAAATGACATCCATCTTTCATGATATGATGCATAAGAACATGGAGGACTATGTAGATGACAGATTGGCCAAATCAATGAAGGGATCTAAACACCTCTCAAAATTAGGTACAATAATGGACAAAATGGAAAAATTTAGTCTCAGGCTAAATCCCAAGAAATGTGTGTTTGGTGTCACTTCAAGAAAGCTCCTAGGATACATTTTTTTTTAGAAAGGTATAGAAGTGGATTTGGAAAAGGTCAAATCAATCATGGAGATGCAACCTCCTAATAACATCAGTCAAATACATACTTTGCAAGAAAGAGTACAATCTATCAGACACTTCATCTCTCAGTTAGCTGATATATCACAACCTTTTACTAAAACAATGCATAAAGGTGTGACTTACAAATGGAGCGAGGAATGGGAAAAGAATTTCAATCACATTAAACAGTACTTGGAAAATCCAAAAATTCTCATACCTTCTATTCAGGGAAAGCCATTGATATTGTATGTTACTACAATAGATATATCACTAAGGAATTATTGGAACAACATGATGAAAATAAATGAGAAAGAGATATCTATTACATCAGTAGAACCTTGGTGGCTTATGAAAAAAATTACTCTATGATAGAGCAGGCATGTCTAGCTGTGATCTTTGTATTACAAAAATTGAGACACTATATCTTGGCTCATACAATACACCTAGTAGCAAACATAGACCCACGGAAATACTTGTTAAGCAAAGCTTCTCTCATGGTTAGAATAGAAACATGGGTAATGCTACTAAGATAATTTGACATTGAGTATGTTGAAAGGAAAGAAATCAAAGGAGAAGTCATTGTAGATCAACTGGATGAGGCTCTGATGTTTGATGACCAACTAATGAAAGTGGAATTTCCTAATGCTTCTATCATGCACAAATCCTCTAGAACATGGTAGTTGTTCTTTGACAGGTCTTATACACAAAATGGATCCAGAGTTGGTATCTTGTTCATCACACCACAAGGATATTCCATTCCAAAGGCATTCATAATAAAATTTCCTTGCACCAATAATATGATAGAATATGAAGCTCTATTAAATGGAATGAAATTGACAATAGAATGGAAAGTAATAGAATTACACATTCATGGAGAATCCCAACTGGTCATTCACCAAGTCAATGATTTGTATAAAACAAAGGATGAGAAGATGATTCTATACAAACAGATGGTAGATGATCTCAAGAAATACTTCATTTTTATCATGTTTGAAAAAATACCGAAAATAGAAAGCAAAGTAACTGATACCATGGCTACACTGTCATCTTTACTACAAGCAGAACATGAGCTACACTACAAGTTCCTAGTGGAAGCACTATCATTCCCTACCTATGATTTCCTAGAAACCTGCATGATCTACACTATTGTTGGTCATGATTCCTCATGCTACAAAACTATCTATTACTACCTTCAAGACAAACATTTCTGATACCCTTAAATCATAAAAATTTTACCTTATTTGAAATGTGCCATGATATGTCATCATTGGTAATGATCTATACAAATGAAGTGTGGATGGTACACTCCTTCGATGTTTAGAATGGGAAGAGTCACTATGCACATTAGAGGAAGATCACGAAGGTATTTCTGGGTCACATTCCAATAGTCTAACATTATCTTGAAAACTCATTAGGGAAGGGTACTATTGGATAGATATGGAGAAAGAGGCTATGAAATATGCAAAGAACTACAAGAAATGTCAGGTCCATGGTAACTTAATTCACGTGCTAGGTAGAGATTTGATTCCCTTTACAACACAATGGCCTTTTCAGCAATGGGAATCTGATCTCATAGGAGCTATATATCCCCATTCATCAAATGGTCACACCCATATTATCATAGGAACTAATTATTTCATAAAATGGGTTGATGTAGTTCCTATGACAAATAAATTTCCATTTTCATCTTGAATTATATAATTTTATGGTATGGTATCCCACACTCCATGATCACTAACAATGAAGGCCAATTCAAAAATAAGGACCTAGATTCCTTATGTTCTAAATTAATGATTACTCAATAATGGTCATCTATATACTTTCCACAGGGAAACAGACAAGATGAAGAATCCAATAAGAACTTACTAAAAATATTGCATCTCACGGTCAACAAAATAGGGAGAGATTGGCATCTGATGATAAATCTAGCTCTTTGGGCCTATAGGGAAAGTATAAGAATTCCCACTGTGGCTACTCCTTTTTCTTTACTATATGAGACTAAAGAGGTACTACCTATAGAGGTTAAAATCCCATCACTAAGGATCAAAATGCATGGTTTGGTGACTGATGATGATTACATTTGTCTAGGTTACAAGAACTTAAATTAATAGATCAGCACAGACAGGTCTCATATGATCATCTCAAAGTATATTAGAAATGGATGTCTAGAGGCTACAACAAGAAGGTTAGACACAAAGAATTTCAGGTCGGTGATCTAGCCTTGAGAGAGAACTCTAAAAATTAATTCCATTGAGAATTCAAAGAGAAGGTTGAACCCAACTAGGTGGGTCCCTTTATTGTCACTATTGATTTTGGCTCTAGAGCCTATCAAATCTCAACCACTGAAGGAGAACAACTCCGAGAATTGATCAACGTTCTTCATCTAAAGAAATTCTATGCCTAGACATTCAACATGTGGAAAATGTCCTAAAAAAAAACTAAAAATCAGAAAATGTCCTGAAAAAATGATCATCCAGGTGAAAACCTAGCAATAGGGACCTTGATGGTACACAAAAAATTAAAAAAATGGAAAAATACAAAAAAAATGAAAAATACAAAAGTACAAAAAAAGAAAAAGTGCCTTGGTGAAAACCTGGTAAACAGACACCTCGATAGCAAAAATAGAATCTTTGCCAAGATGTTGGAAACCCAAAAAATGGATGCCACTTGTATGAAACACTCCATCTATCAAAGCACTCTTGGTAATTTCCCAGTTTTCTATCCTATTTTAGTTTGTATATATCTTTCAATTCAATAAGCCGGTCAGGCACAGTACAATGAGAGTATGAATCTAATCCATGTTTACAACTTGGGGGAACTCCTAGTCATATCATATGGTGCTTAATATCTCATATGAGTCATATCAAAGTTAGTATCCTTTAGTGCTTTATCTGCGTCAGTTCTTTTGTCTCCCTAGCAGTCAAGGATTTTTCTATTGAAAATAACACAAACAAACACATCACTGCTACATCAAAATAATGTCTGATATATGCTAAAATCTTTTTGTATACTAACTGTTTCACATGAAATTTATGCATATTATGTCCCTTGAGATAATTAATGATGTCCTTCGTGGATCTAAAATGGCAAGGATGGGGGCATAATCTTTTATTATTTTCTACTTTTGAGTTATTTCTTACTCCTACTATGAAATGAGATATTTCCCAAGGATGTGAACAATAAAGGGTCATTGCAGCTAATTCACATTAGAGTGAGGATGAGCTCCCCACTACTTGGCATGTTTGTATGCAAGGCATATTCAAGTCATCACAACATTTATGCTCTGATGTTTATACAAATTAATAAATCAAAAGAGACATGATATTTAGGTCATCCTGGCTCTTATGCCTTGGTGCTTATATCTAATCTGACAATTCTGACTAAATGCCAATATTCATATGTTCATGCTTTCTTAACTAGTGAATGTTGTATCGGCATCTGATATTACCTAAAATATTTAGTGATGAAAAAGACCGACAAAAGATTAGTGACTAAGTCCTAGGGTTGCATTTCATTTGTGTCTTTCATGGTGTCTGGTTGCATGTCTTTCATGATTTGAATTCAAGATAGCATGTAATGTTCTCACGATTGCACTTAACACATCAAATGATCGAGGGTAATGCAAAGGTCTCTTCAATTGACAAGAAAGCAGTCGCCATCTCGAGTTAAACATCCTTTTTGACAATGATTGAGCACTTGAATTCTTCATGTACCTATAAAAACATCATGTGGATCACCGCATTTACATTTTCATAATTATTTCATTCATCCATTGCATACATACGTTTGCATAAATAAATAAAGAAATGCATTTTCATAATCCATTACAACATTCATCATTTCATCCATAATACATAATCATACATGCATTGAAAAAGACAAATAAACATTGCATACATTTGCAACACATGGTGAATAACATCATAAACCAAAATTACAAGTTCCATGAAGTCAAACCAAAGATCTCATATGTATATATGTCAGGATAGTACAAGTGTACATCTAAAAAATATATAATGCATCTTGGAGCATAATGTGCATACAATACATAAAAAATGAGCTACAATGAGCTATAAGTATACAAAAAAAATGGTCAAAAACTAATGATGACACTATCATATCAGTTGTCAGCCTGATCCTCCACGTAAGCTACATCTCCTCCTTCAGCTAGAGCCTCTGGTGGTGGATCTTCCTGGGATTCTCTCACTCCATCTAAGCCTAGCATATACTGAGTATATGAGGTAACCCTATGGATAGGTGGGACAACTACAAAATATGCTAAAACATAGTATGATGCCTTGAAAGTATGGTGGACAACCTCCTCTCTTAGGCTTTGTGTCTCTACCTAGGACTCTCATAGTTATCTATCCCACTCCACCAATCTAATCTCTAGAGATTGTCTCTGGCCTCTAAGATCACAAATCTGATGGCAGAGTCAATGAATGGTATCTTGTGGAGTATGTCTCAAACCCTCCTTTGCTATGTCCTCCTCTCCATCCACCACCTCCTTTCCTCCCAATGCCTCTCCCCTCACCTTCGATGTCTCACCTTAGCTCCTAAGTCAAAATCAGGATCCTCATCCACCTCTCCCATGGGAACGTCCTAATCTACTCCTAGAACCTCCTCTTCTCCTATGGTGCTACCAATGACACCTAGCCATCCACCCTAACCCTTGGTATACCTATGCTGAAAAATTGAGGGCCTCACCAATGGAACTGCTTGTGGCCTAGGAGAACATCTAACATGAGGTACCTGTTGTGCTGGAGCACCAACTACTCTATGCACTAGAGGAGTTTGCTATGCAATTGGAATTTGAGTATCCCTCCTCCTATGACCCCTGTACCTATAACATCGTCAGCCTCCTCCATCATCGAGATAAGCTTTATGGGGTCTAAGAATCGAAAGAATGGGTGCTCTACTAGATGTACCCTGTAAGCATCTATGACCCCGACATTTACCACCTGCATTGTATAGTCCCAGTCTCAGCTCTAGAGGCCACTATACTCCTACATGCATACAACATGTGATAGCCATAGACCCCAGCCTAGTCCCATCTCTCACACCTATCAGGCATATGATGAGAACTCCTATGGGACATCCTATACAATGCCATGCTTCTTTCACACCCATGTGATAACAAATATCTCCAAAATATTGGTTGATCGACCAATCAATGTGCGAGTCTGACAAAAGTATTCCATCTATGCCCTACTTGTGGGCCATGCATCCACCTGTAAGTATGGTATCCAAAAGATGACTATCATGTCATCTAACACCCATCACCAATACTTAGTTTGACCTAGCTTGTCCTGGGTGACATAAATTGTATATCTATAAATTAGAGGCTATTGAGGCTACCTCTTATTGCCACAAATTGGCATGCAAATAGGGATATGCTCCCACACCCAGACTTGTAAAACTATCACCTTGATGGTAAAGCTCTTACCCTCATGGTAAACAACCTCATGCATCTCAACAGATATATGTGCCAGTAGGCACTGACCCCACCTGAACTCTGTAGGGTGAGCCATTAGACACTGCACCATTAGGGGCCATCCCACCAGGAAACCATTCTACTGATAGTCATACATGATCACACCTCTAATCATCCCTACTATGATACACTCAAGCCTATGGCTCTATCCATATCTCTAAACAAGGGTCTCCTAGGGAATCTACTGAGCTATCTACTCATTTGCACTAAATACTATCCATAACACTTGGAGACCTGTATTCCCTGAGCTAATATAGTCAGGGCGAGGATCATGGAATGGTATCTTGAGGATCTGGTACACATCCTCTGGTGTGATAGTAATCTCCCCTATCAAAAGATGGAAGGTCTAGGTCTCAAAGTGAAACCTCTCAATCAAAGTTGTAATAAGAACATGATTTTCCCTAATCTTGGGAAAACCTATCAAACGCTTGAACCCACATGTAGCTAGATGTACTCTGAGGGGGTCAGGTAGTGAAATGCATAGCCTTTGTGTGGCTGGGTGAGACACTCTGACATGAATATCAGGATACCTAACCTACAGACACCAAAATGATGCAAGAGACATCAATAAATTTATCCAAATCAACACTAAATGTATGCAAATAAAAAAACTAAATATTCTAAAAGGTGCATTAAATGCCATTAAATCTAGCTGAGAAATTAAATATTTTTAAAAAATGCATTAGCTACCCTAAAAATGCTCACTATTTTCCATATGACAATTCAAAAAATTAATAACTAGTGTCAAGTGTTGTACGACACTACACAACAATCGAGATGATATTTTATCTGAAACAACACTAAATTATTTACCATACGACAACTGTGGGATATGAAGAAATGTCGTACAAGAGATGGGTGTCTCCCATATGACACCCTACAAAAATACACAATATTTGACATGAACATGGATTTCCATACGATAGTGCACCAAGTTCCGTATGACAACTCGTGAAGTAAAAGTTTAAAAATGTTAAAAAAGCTAAAAATTCATATTAAAACATGCATATTGAATGTAAAGAGGAGTTAAGAAGTTGACTTACCGGTTTCTCGTATTGCCGAGGTCTCTGGAACTGACGAGATCACTACAATCAATGAAAAGACACTAGAACCACCATTTTATCATTCAGAGGGCTCCATAAGTCTCAAAAGTTAAACAACGCAAATGATTTGAAAATGAACCCTTTCGGCCATATATAGGTTTTTACCCAATTTTCAAAAGTGCTCCGATTTATGTGAAAACAACACCCTAACCTAATTTCGATGTCCTGAATCCATTTTCAGGATCCAAATAAATATATGAGATTGTTTCATTTGTCAAAAAAATGATTTAAAAATTTGGACCCAAGACGACCGACTGCTTGCATAATCATCCTTGATCACATTAACAAAATCTAATTCTCAACCTCTTTGATCAGCTGGGCCTTTAAATGATGCAGAATCCATCCTTGGATGTATACAACCAATTCCAAAATTGATCAGATTGCTACATATGAATTCAAACTTTCTTCATAATCACAGGTTCAAAGATGCTATTGTTGACATCATCTTTGATTCTTTGGTCAATCAGGACTTGAATTAACATCTTCAAATCTTTCAAATTTATTTCTATCTTGAAATCAGTTAGCCAAATTAGGATCAGTTTCTCCACCACATAACCAAGTTTGGGTCTCAACAAATAGATTTATCTTTGAACCACCGCGCTTCACATAGTAATTCAAAGAGGGCAAAAATGTAATACCCCCAAAATTGGTTTCAGTACCATTAATCTCCTACATCAACAAATCGATCAAAATGGACCCTAAAGTCCTAATCCAAGGCACATCTGTGCATCAAGAAATTGAAACCCTGATCGATCTTATCATGAATCTACATCGGGGAATATTCCTAAAATATTCTTAATCTATCCTAATTATCCCTAATTAAATATTATTTGGCGATAAATGATTTTATGTCATTTATTCTAAGTGCAGTTGATTGAATATGTTGAATATTGAATTAATTAAACTTCATTTGGCCACTTAATCAGTTTAATTGGATTTAATTTAATTATTCTTAATTAATATTGTTTATTTGAAAATTAATCAAAAACTCTAAAATACTTGATTGAATTTTTATTTAATTCATTAAAATTGAATTGTCAAATTAATAATATGATTTTTGAAAAAAAATTGATTTAATAATTGATTAACCCACAAATTACTTATTTTAAATTAAATCAAATGGGTTGAGAATAAAACACATGGAAATTAAATAAATCCATATTTACATATGCAAAAATCAAAAGGTCTGTTAACTCAAAATCAACTTTTTGACTCCTTCTGTTAAGTTTCTAAACTCAACATCTGATTGTCAGTTAAAAAGAAGATTTGCATGATCTCAACTTCTAATTCGGAGTCATAAAGATGATTTTGCATGGTCATCAAAAGTTGAATGTTTCTAATTCCATGATAACTTTCCAATCAATTCAAGTTAATCAGGGAGTGATATTTAGTTTTTCCACGAGTTCCCAAACTTTGATTTTCTATATAAATAACCCTTGGTTCTTCACAAATCAGTATGCAATCTTGAGAACAACAATGCTATACTGTCAAGTTCTTGAGAGATTGTGCCAATTTTGAGATCAATTGCTATCATTTATTTTCTTAGTTTTTTATTCATAGCTTAGTTTCATTTTCATTGTTATCAATCTTAGATCTATTTCATATAGATTAATTGTTTATTGTATTGAAAATCACAAAAACATAGATTAAATCTTGCATTCATTTCAATAATTTTTACATTTAAATCTTTCATTTAGACGTTGTATTGTATAAAGTCATCTTGGTCAAATATGAGAATACCATACTCACATCTCATAGAAGGTAGTAGATTGCCTGATTGATGATATATTCATTAATTACTTATTTGTTTATAATTAATTTGTAATGTTTTACTAAGTGTTGTGGCTTCTTAATAGGTACAATTTTCACACACAATAGTGCACTCACTTCTCAGGCACACCAAGCTTCAAATTCTAAGGGTCATCACTACCAAAGGAATTTTTATCTCTACCAAGAGCTACGAAAAAGTGTGGGATGTCTTCACGGGCATGGGTGATCCCTTGTGTTAGTGAAAAGAAGATTCTTGGAAAACTACAACAAGGTTTTTAGTCTGAGACATATAGTTCAATGGGTGGTGTAATAAACTCCTGCAGGAGGTCTCCCAAGCTTGAGAACCAAGGTTTAATGCACCAAAAGTGTACTAGAGGAGAGGTATCACCCAGCCACACTATCAATTGGATTATTAGTCACAATCATGCATTTATATAACAATTTGGATGGAGACCCAGCTTTGGCATATTACTGCTTAAGGTCATCCCTTAGAATGTTCAAAGTGAGAGCCTTGGTCCAATGCAGGCCTCTCTAAAAGAATTGGATAGATTTATCTTACACCCAAGATCCATAAAGGTGAGGGGAGAGGATATGTCTATACAATTATTTGGGATTACAAAGATAAGACACACTAAACACTTAAAAGAAAAGGGTTTATTTTAGAGCACCAAATAGAGTGTTTTCTAACTACAAAACACACACATGATTGTTTAGAAAAACATAAAGGTCTTCAAGAAATATTCCACATCATAAGTGTGTTAGTAGTTTTGATAATGCCTTCATCGCACGACTGCCACAAGCTGAAAAATGATGATTAGTAACATAAAACATGCTACCCTAAGTGAAAAATAAATAATTTACAAGTAATGCATATTTTCAACTGCAATGGACAAAATTTTTACAGATGCACAATTCAATGAACCAACTGTGCAGTTTGACCAACTGCACAACTTCTCTTATGAACTATACAGTTCTACCAACTGCATAGCTTGAGGCACTAACTATGTAGCTCTAGGCCCCAACCGTCCAGTTTTGTAATCATAAAAAGAAAAGTGCAATTTAGGCCCTCCTGACTAAGTGTGAACTGCAAATTATCCCTAAAATCATGTAAATGTGCCAAATTTGAGCTTATGAATCTATCAATTTAGAGATTAGTGACGAGCTTCTTAAATGGCCATCTTTCTAAATGCTTTTTATTTCCTTTCAAGTATTTTACTTGCAAGCAGATACATGAACTTATGGTTTTATATGTATATTTTATATGTGTAAAGACATGAAGAAGGAATGTGGATGATAAAAGAATATAGTATATTTGCTTGAAACTAATGGACAAAAATTATATATACTAATGAACAATCCTTTGCCTATGCTATGTTTTTGGGTAGTTTCCTTCATGTAGCCATATGCCTTGAAAGAGTATTAATTAGAGCTTAACACTTTCTACCAAATATTAATGATGTGAATATGTATGTATTGAAGGTTGTGTGTGCATTAATAATTTTGCAAGTAGTAGTCATGGTATATTTAAAGATCAACATTGTGGTGTTGAAGAAGTCAAAGCCAACCGTTACTGCAAGATCTTTGTATGAGGAACAAGTCAATACCATTTCCCGTTAAATGTAGTGTGCAGATCTAGTACCCACAACGCGCTATATTTTGGGAGGACTTATTCTTAATAAATGCTAATTATATTATAAGGCATTATGAATCTATAATGATCCTCATTAATAGAGTGATATTAGATTTAGGGAGTAGTTGTAGTTTTCCAGTAAATAAGATGACTTTTGTAACTCTTTAGAGTTAGTCAATTTTCTAAATAGAACTATTATAGCTATAATACTATTTCAGTCCAAGTGTAGTTATTTTCCATGAATGAATAGAATGCACAGTTTGAGTTCAATCTTTTTATCTTGATTGTGTTTCTATTCACTCATTCGAGGGGGCCCACTTGGTGAGTAATTTTTTTAGTTAGAGTAGGAATTATTTTCATGCTTACTTAGAAGTGAAGTAGAACTCTGTTGTTCCTGCAATCACTAGTAACAGAACTAGTAGACTGTTCAAATTAAGATAAAATGAGGAAGAAAATGATGAGGAAGCAAATGGTGGTGAAAAATCCCTTGTTGGATTCCCTTAAAGAAGTTCCAATTTATAATAAGGCAATCAAGGAAGCCTATATTAAGAAACTAGGAAGAAAGAAGAAAGACCCTGGCACTATCCATGTCCTTGGGCAACTTTTTGATCTCATGTTAAATAAATTTTTAATGCCTAAATACTCTGATCCAAGAAGCCCAGTGGTTACTATTCATATCAATGGTATAAAAATATAGAATGTCTTGATTGATCTAGGAGAATCCATCGATGTAATCACTATGGAATTTTTGTTGAGGCTTAGCATCATTGGTTTAAGGGAAACACCTACAATACTCTAGTTAGCTGATAATTCCACTATTAAGACATATGACATGGTAGAAGACATCATTGTAACACTTGATTCCTTGGTTTACCCCTCAGACTTCATAATCTTGTCCCCCAAAGCCACTCTAGGAGGATATCCATTAATCCTAGGCAGACCTTGTCTAGCCACAACTGATGCTTGCATTGCATGTCACTCAAGAAAAATGACAATATTTGATGGGATAAGTACCAAGAAACTAACTTTGTATTCTCCAGCCAAACCCCAAGTTGAACTTGACCAAGTTATCTGGCCAAATCTAGGTGATGCTACCCTTGAAGAAAATTCAATCCAACAGCTCATGGTTATTGAAGGAGATCCATTTATAGACTCACAGGAAGAAGATGACATACTAGTGGAAATTATCACCAACCAGTATGGCTCTAAATCATCTTTTTATGCTATCCCTAACTGTTCGCTCCAAACCATATTATGTAAAAAGACCTCACCTAAGTTTCCTATAGCATTTGATTACCTCCATACCTTGTTACCTCATGAGATAAAGTCACCATCATTTGTAGAAACTATGATGCTGGATAAAGTAAAAAGAGTTGAAATTGCCTTAGGTAAGGAGTTGAATGTCAATAAGAATCTCACCACATCTCAGATGACCAGTCTTCTAAAAATTTTGCAAGAAATTCAGCAAGCCTTTGCATGGGACTATACTGATATGAAGGGGTTAGACCCTAAGATTTGTACCCATAGGATCTACACAATGTAATACCCCAAAAATGGGCTATAAGTTCATTAATCTCCTACATCTTCAATTCGAATGAAATCGACATAGAAGTCCTAATCTAAGGCACATCTAAACATCATCGAATCATAATTGATTATCTTAAATTCTGCATCGGAGAATATTCCTAGTAATATTCCTAATCATCTTAATTATCTTTGATTTAATGATTATTTGGCGATAAATCCTATTTATCCTAAAGTTTAATTAATTGAATATTCTCAATATTTAATTAATTAAGTTTAATTCTACCACTTAATTATTTAATTGAATTTAATTATATTTATTCCTAATTATTATTATTTAAATTTGACAATAAATCAAAATTCCTATCAATAATTGATTAAATTTTTATTTAATTAATTAAAGCAAGTTGTCATTATTTAATAATATAATTTTTAATAAAAGTTTGATAAAATAGTTGATTAACCCATAAATTAATTATTTTATTTCAAAAATCAGTTAAGTTGAGCATAAATCACTTTATTTATTTATTAAATCATAATTATCCTTGTGCACATTCAAGGACCAGTTAAACTCAAATTGGAAAATCAATGCAAGTTGTTAGCTTTTTGAAACTCAACATCTTTTTGAGTTTTAAAGTTGATTTAAACTTCTAATTCGAGTTGAACTGTGTTTTTGCATGATTTTTGTGACTTAATTATCTATTATTTAAAAATAACTCAAAAATCAACCTGAGTTATTTGAGTGATTTATGGCTTTTTCTCATGCACCTCCAAAGCCCTGGATTTCTATAAAAACAAGGCTCAGCTCTTCATAATTCATCTCTAAAATCTCATATTTTTGCACAATCACGTTGGAGAATTAGAATTGGGAAAATCAAATCTTATTGCAAATCAAAGCTATTATGAGATCAATTTGTTTTTTCTACATTTATTTAGATTCTTTTTCATATCATTGTTAGATCATTTTAGCATATCAATTTCCATATTAGCATAGATTCATATCAGTTTTTATCATTCTTATTGCATAGAAAATTCAAAAATATAGATTAATTGCATTCAATTCATATCTAGATCAATTGCATTCAAATCCTTCATTTAGGTGTCGTCTAGGTCACTGATCTCGATAACAATTCGAGAACATTAATCTCGCACCTACTAGAAGGCAGTAAATCGCTTGGTTAAATTAGATTTCAATTTTGCACGATTTTGATTTTTGCTAACCTCTAATGTTTTACTGAAGTGTTGTGTCTACAGATCAAGTACAATTTTCACACACACATTTCTGGCACCCACCGTGGGGCAACCCACCTTTGCATGCTGGTTTTGATTTTTTTGAGAGCTAAAACCCCAAAATTTTAAAGATTTAAATTTATCTCCAAAACAGCTTTGAATTTTGGTCTAAATTTTTTTTTACAAGTTGGTGGCATATTAGGGAAGCTATAGTAAAAAATTTAGAATTTTCTAAGATGTTTTGAATTTTTAATAATTTTTTCTTGAAATTTTGGAAAAAATTAATATCTGACGCAAATCAGCATATTTTTTAGAAATTTTTATATTTTCAGAAATCTCTTTAAATTCTACAGGGTTTCCATTCTTTGTATTTTAAATTTGGACATGATATAATAGCTCAAATAGTCAATTTGCAAAAACTAGTCTGTTTTGATAAAATGGGTCTCTAGGGCACAAATGAAGAGATTTTTAAAAAAAATTTGCATTTTTGGAAATCTCTCTATTTTTTAGTAGGGGCCTCTATTCTAAATTTCTATTTTTGTGGCCAAAATCATATCAAAAAAATTAGATCTTGTTCACTAGGTCAAATGCAGTGCAAAAAAATTAAAATTTTGTGATGGGTATGCACTTATTTTTCATATGATTCAATGCATGATATGAGTTGTCATTTGGATTTATTTTTGGTCATTATTGCTCCTAAAAATTTATTTTTAGATCTAACCCTAGGGTTTTCATAAGTTGAATATATTTTGCATATCTTGTTTGCTTGTTTGCTTGTTGGAGAGTTCGTCACTTGCTTGCATGAAAAAGCTCAACAAAAATTGCTAAAAATTAGGTAAAATCTACTAAGCATGTTGCAAGGATCTTAGGTATTCTCCTTCATCTAATAACATTTCAATTTGGCCTTAAAATAAATCTCTCGTGTGTCTAGCTTGGGTGATTCTTTTCATGCTTTTGTTCTACACACTTGCATATTTGATACTAGGTTGTGACCCCTTAAGGATTCATTAATAGTCTTAGATACTTGTGATTGATCTTGATTTCTATCTTGGGTTATTAGACTCGCTAATCCACTAGCCTCTCATTTCTGCCCTGTGGTTGCAATCTCAGCGTCATAAAGGGGAGGGGTCAACAGGACAGAAGCGTTAAGTGTTCCACTTGATAACCCTTTTGTGCTTTTAGGAACTCACTTGTTTTCTAAGTTGGGGACTCATTTTCAGCTTGTGTGAGGTGTTAAGTGTTCCACCTTGTGGACTCATCTCATATTTTCTTTAAGCATTAAGTGTTCCTCTTTCTTCTTTTTGGGTACTTTTGGTAGATTTTCTTTCGGGAATATATCTGTGCTCACATAGTAATTAGGCCCTATGATCACTATTCGTGATTCTTGAGAGATTGGATTCCTAGCAAAATCTTTCTTGATGATAGAATCCTTGTAGGTAGGGAGGATACTTAGTGCGTTTCACATTCAACTTGGTTAGTGTGTCTTCTCTTATTGATTGATACATTCTCTCCCATGAGAGGTTGATAGATCATGTGGGGTTGACATCACGAGCTTTGGTGAATCAAAATTGGTTAGTGCACCTTCTCTTATTGATTGATACATTCTCTCCCCAGAGAGGTTGATAGATCACGTGGAGTTGGCATCATAGACCTTGGTGAAGCAAAACTTTGTCTTAGTGTGTCGGATTAATCTGCTTGCTTTGTTTGGGTTAAAAGTGAAAAGGTGTCAAAAACCTTGGATCTGGGGCCAAGTCCCCTTGTGGTATACTATTTTGAGTCATCTTTAGAGAGGGTTAACCATAGCAGACAATCCCTTCACAGGGAAAACTACGTTAACGAAACCTCAAGCGGTCATAGCCATTTTCACCGTGGTAGTGACAGCCACTATATAAATGTCCTTGTGGAAGAAATCTCCACGGGTATGGTTCATTATTGGGTTGTCAGATCTCCCTAGTAGCTCCTGAAGATTAAGTTCTCGGACTATGTCAAAACCCTAGTTCACTGGGATTGGAGTTCACCCCTTTGGATCATAAAAGTTGCAGAGTCAAACCATTACTAAAAACCCTAGCTAGGCCAAATTTTCATTTTATAGGGTATATGTGCGTTATTGCAAAACATTTTTGGAACATACACAATTAGCACTTCTGAGGATTAGAATGAATAAGTCACTTGATTGTTCATGCACAAGGTTGATTTTACCCTTGTTCATTGTTTTCAGACATGCTTGAAATCACTTGCTTGCTATTTTGCGTGCTTGTTTATCTATCTGGTTATTGAAAATGGACAAATCTGTTACAATCTTCAAATCTAGACATTGAAATTTGCAAACAATTCAAATCTGAAAACTCAAAATTTGCAAAATCTGAAGTCAAATTCTTTTCTGGAGTCAAAAGTTGTCTTAGGAGGTCAGAAAGTCATACGAGTTTTTCCAAGTGTCATTTCATTACAACCCATCTGTCATATTATTGAGTACCCAGTGTCATACGAGTTTTCATGCCAGCAAATTCTCAAAGTCAAAATCTTGTAACTGTCATATGAGATTTTCAACTATTGTTTCATTGCTACCCAACCATCGTACGAGTTTTGCAGCTATCATTTTATAGCATACCCACTGTTGTATGAGTCTGCAGAGTATCATTTGGAAAATTTTTGAAGAGTTGTCAAAAAATTGTTAGAATTGCTAGTTATTTAGCTTTCTCAGCCTATTTCCAGAATCTATCGAACAAATCACTGTGTCAAGAATAGAGGAATAGCTATTGAGAATTAGTACACATGTTTCAAAGAATCAGTACACATGAGGAAGACATTCTAATCACAACTATGATGAAGCAGCTGCAAGCTATGCAAGTTGAACTTAACAATCTTAAGAAAGAAAAGGAATCTAAAGAGTTCTCCATGGAATCTCTATATTCTTTTCCATTTGATAAAGACTTGAACATGTCACCATGCCCCCAGATAGAATTTGACCAATGTGATAATCCTTATGATACCTCTTCCACAGAGAGTGACACATCTAGCTTTGGAGACTATGATGACTATGATGATAGACAATGTAATGATACCTATGACACCTTTGTTCCTAAGAATCCTCCTCATCATTTGTTCCTGCTTACTACAAATGGGCCATCACATTGGATAGATCATGATGGTGATCCCTATGATTCTAATTTTGAAAAAGACTTTGATCTTTTTTGTGGACAATACCTTGATTATGATCCATCTACTACTGCTGAGGACTATAAAATGCATCGTGCTAGCTTGAAACATCAATACTATAAGGATCTCTCCTCTAAGAACTCTCAGACTAAAAATAAAAATTACACTCTCAAGCAAGATCATGTTAATGCCAAACCTTTGTCTAGTGATGCTTCCCTTCCATCCCCTACTTCCTCCAATACCCGTACATTTCCTAAAGCTTCTGACTCTTTCAAATATTTCACATAACCTTCATCTGACACAAGCTTTGATACTTTTCATACAGTTCCCTATAGTTATCCTCCAGGGCTACCTCTTCAAGAAACTCAAGCTAACCTTCACTTGGCTAAAAATACTTTCAATGATGATAAACCTAAAGAGCCTAAGCCTTCATATGCTATAATTCCTACTTCAGCTAGTCCTCCACCATCTCTTCCAAAGTCTTCCATACAATCCCAACATGCTTCCTTGTCTTTAGAAGTGGCTCCATGTCAAGAGGACTCTAATGATAAAGAAAAAAATGTAAAGAAAGATCAAGATCAAGAACCCTCCATGTTGTCCACTCCTTTTCATGATGTCTCTTATCTGCCTCAGGGTTCTTTTGATCGTGCACACCCTTTTTCATGCATTCCACCATGTCTTAAGTCTTCTCCTAAGCAAGATCAAGCTACTACTTACACTGTTGAGCTTATTGACAATTAAAATAACCTTATTACACTTCCAATTTCCAAAGATGATACTTCCATTAAGGTTATTGAAAATGGTGTTGTTACTTTTGATGTTAAGCCTATTGAAAATCAAAAGAAAAATTATGTGCTTATACTATCCAAAGATCCTTGTCAAGATCAAAGTCTTCCATCTTCTTGTTCTACCATTCCATGTTCACTTTCACTTTCTACTCTTCCTAAGTCTTTGAAAGCTTTGAACAATCCTATCAAAGAAGGTGCTCTTATTCAAGATGTTCATGATCCTATTGAAAATCTTAATGCTCACTCTAAAGATGTTGATGTCCTTGGTTGTCATATAGATGCTGATGAACTTGTTGATTATCCTTTTTTGTCTTCCACTTCCATCCTTGGACTTGTTCCACCATTACTAAGAGTTTCACACCTTCCTTCCATCTTGGGTCCTTATGTCCCTTCACTTTCCCCTCCTAACTCTCCTAATTCACCATCCATCTTGGGTCCTTATGTCCCTTCACTTTCGCCTCCTAACTCTCCTAATTCACCATCCATCTTGGTTCCTTATGTCCCTTCACTTTCCCCTCCTATCTCTCCTAATTCACCATCCATCTTGGGTCCTTACATACCTCCATCTCCCATCTTCCCTCAAGATCAACATAGATGCATACCCTTGAATCCTTTTCATCCACCCACCCATTTAAACCAGTCATATCCTCCTTCTTCTTCCACAAGTCCCAAGTTCTTTGGAAGTAACTTGAATGTTCAATACAAGAAAAAGAAGCAATACAAGATTCCATCAAAAAAAGAAGATCACCATGTCTCCTCTAATAGACATCGAAACATAAAGTCAAAAGAGATATCTAAGAAAAAAACTACAAGACAAGTATGGGTTCCAAAATTCATCATTGAAGATATTCTCTCTAGATCATCAAAAGGAAATAAAAAGCCTACGACTATATGGATTCCAAAGTCTCTCTTGAAAGAGTCTGGTGTTGAGGAAAAAGTAAAATTGACATTCAAGCTTCCAAAGGATTCCACTTCATTTCCCTTCAAAAATATTCTTCCATTCCATGCACCTAAACCACAACCTCTACTATCCATTCGCCATATTCCTTCACGTATTTCTTCATTCACATTTCCTCCATCCTCTCACCACCCTTCAAGGTGTGTGTTGATGTTGATCTTGCCTTCCTTTCCATCTACCCTTTCACGATCCTTTCATTCATTATCTTTCTATCTTCTATCCTTTTTCCTCATTTGCCTATTCCTCCTATCTTCCAACCTCACTCACTTTACATAGAACCTTATCCTCCATTTTTCTCTTCCATCTTCCTTTCCTTATCAGCATCTTTGAGCATATCATTGGAATCCTTGGCATATCATGGTTTATCCTTTCAAGAAGCATTATCTAAAGAGCTTGCCTTCTTCCAAAAAAAAAAGAGAGAAATAAAAATAAAAAATAAAAAATTTGAAAATGTGCCTTGGGGAAAATCTGGAAACAGGCGCCTTGGTAGCAAAAGTAAAGAGAAATAAATTCATCCTATCGTGAAAACCACTTCCTTGTGGCACCTTGGATAAGTACCATGATGAAAACCTAGCAATCAAGCATCATGCGTAGTTCTTCTACATATTTCATCCATTGCATTTTCTCTTTTTGATCTTGCTAATGTTGATCTATACATGAACATTTGGCTATTTTGTGAGCTATCTTATGATGATCTTGCTTTCATTCCCTAAATATTTAGCCTTCATGTCTATCTTCCTCCATTCATTTTCACCTGTCGCTATCCTTTTCCCCTTTGGTCTTGATCTAATAGAAGAAAGAGTAAAACACAGTGCTATGAAGCCTCTTGACATGTCTACTCCTTTGGACTACATCCTGTCCTTCCTTGGCATTACGCTTTGTGACTTATCCTATGCTAGCCTTTCATTGCTTGTCCAAATGTGCTTTACATGAAAATTTTTCCCTAGCTTGGGTATTCTTGAGGAGTTTTTCCTTGAGGATTTCTTCCCTTCATTCTCCTTCATTCTCTTGTCTTCCATCTCATCCACCAACTTGCTAATCCCTCTTGTTCTCCACCTAGCAATCCTAAAAAAATCTTAAAAATTAGAAAAAGTCCTAAAAAAATGAACATCTTGGTGAAAATCTAGCAATAGGCACCTTGATGATTCACCAAAAAAATGAAAAATACAAAAAAAAAAAAGAAAAAGAAAAGAAAAAGTGCCTTGGTGAAAACCTAGAAACAGGCGCCTTGGTAGCAAAAATAGAATCTCTGCCAAGATGGTGAAAACTTGGCAAACGGGTGCCACTTGTTCCAAATGCTCCATCTATCAGTGCAATCTTGGTCTTTCCTAGCTTTGAGTCTTGCTTTAGTTTGTACATATCTCCCGATTTATTTTTGCATTTCTAGTTTTCAATAAGTCAGTCTGTACACCAATCAGCTCAAGCATCTGTATCCTATCAATGTTTAACACTTGGGGGCAATCAATGTCATATCCTATGGTCTCCCATGTATCTTAGATAGATCATATCTAGTTAGAGTCCTTTGAAGCTTCATGTGAGTCAGTCAGTCAGTCTTGTCTCCAGAAATGATTTTGCATCTACAACAATGCAATCAAACATCAAAACTCAACTAAAAACAATCTATGCTTTTTACATGCTTTTATCTCCTTGTATGCTTTCTGATTCACATTGAGATTTTTGCATATTGTGTCCCTTCGAGCTCTTCGATTATGTCCTTTATAGGATTTAGAGAGTGATGATTGGGGGCATAATCTTTTCTTTATTTTTTGCTTGTATGTGAAAATCTAACAACTTTGGAAATTTTGGATTGAAATGGTGTCTGACTGTAAGAACCTCTATCTTGAATTGGATGGCCATGCGTACCTCGACCATTGATAACCAAAAAATTCAAGGAAGTTTGATATAACTATTGTCTTTTTGAGTGAGTTCTTTCTCCTACTGTGAAACACAATCTTACCTAAGGATGTGAATGATAAAGGGTCACTACAGGTAATTCACATTGGATTTAGAATGATCTCTTAACTGTTTGATGTGTTTGAATGCAAGGCGTATTCAGGTCATCATGACATTTATGTTTTGATGCTTATACAAATTGCTATATCAAAATGGACATGATATTCAGGTCATCCTGGCGTTTGTGCCTTGGTGCTTATATCTACTCTGACATTCCAAAAATAAAATCAATATTCATATATCCATGGTTGTTGACTAGTGGGTGTTGTATTGATTCTTGCGCATACAAATCGATATTCATATGTCCATGGTTTCATAGCTAGTGGGCATTGTATTGATTTATCCAGTTACCTAAAAGTTCAATGATGATAACAAATCGACATATGATCAGTGACTAGGTCCTAGGTCTTAGGTTGCATTTCATTTTGCATGTCTCATTGCATTTTACATGTTGCATGATCTCACAATGAGTAAACGAACTTCAATGCTTAAAACAATTCTTCAATCACCTCTTCCAATCTAACAAGAGCTGAATCCCACACGAAGGTTCCTCCAATGAAATAGCAAGTAGAATCCTTTTTTGGGATCAATATTCAAATATGAGATCATTCATATTATTAACTACTTGCATAATCGACCTTCAATCATCATAGAAATCCAGTATTCAACTTAATTGATTATCTTACATCAAACTATCAAAATTTCAACTTGGTCAACTATGGTCAACTCATGGTTTAACCTAGTCAAACTTGGTCTTTTGGGACCTTCCAATGATGTAGAATGCATTCTTGAACATGTATAACCACTTTTCCAATCAATTAACATGCTTCTGAACTCTCAATGCTGACTTTTCTTATCAGATTTCAATTTTAATCCCCAAGGGGGCATGGTATTGCACATCATTCAAAGTCTGTAAATCAAATTCAATCATATCTTCATCAGTAATCAAGACAACAACCACGTCTAGTTACTGATTCATCAAAAGTCCTCATCACTTGGGGCAAATCTATCATCACTTGGGGCATATCAGATTCGTCGATCCATATCAATATGGTATTTTCCTAATCTTGTAAACTGTATCAGTTTTTGCAACCATCGGCTCATAGTGTTCTTTCCTTGGTTCTTCGGAAACTAAAGGATTCAAATGTGATTCCTGCTAGTTCTGCTAAGACAATCAAGTCTAGAACCGGTCACTCACTTCTTTGCAATCCTAAGGTTTGGAATCAGGTGTTTTGACACTTTTTCACAATCATAGGTTCATTTGCTGTTATAGTGAACATTATCTTCGGTCATTCAGGACCTATTATGTCCATATCAATTCAATATCAATCAGCTTTTGTCTCATATCAATTATCAATTTCAAACATCAGTTTCATATCTCTATCAAACACAGACTTTCTTTGAACCACTGCGCTTCACATAGTAATTCAAAGAGGGGCAAAATGTAATACCCCAAAAATGGGCTATAAGTTCATTAATCTCCTACATCTTCAATTGAAATAAAATCGACATAGAAGTCCTAATCTAAGGCACATCTAAACATCATCGAATCATAATTGATTAACTTAAATTCTGCATCGGGGAATATTCTTAGTAATATTCCTAATCATCTTAATTATCTTTGATTTAATGATTATTTGGTGATAAATCCTATTTATCCTAAAGTTTAATTAATTGAATATTCTCAATATTTAATTAATTAAGTTTAATTCTGCCACTTAATTATTTAATTAAATTTAATTATATTTATTCCTAATTATTATTATTTAAATTTGACAATAAATCAAAATTCCTATCAATAATTGATTAAATTTTTATTTAATTAATTAAAGCAAGTTGTCATTATTTAATAATATAGTTTTTAATAAAAGTTTGATAAAATAGTTGATTAACCCATAAATTAATTATTTTATTTCAAAAATCAGTTAAGTTGAGCATAAATCACTTTATTTATTTATTAAATCATAATTATCCATGTGCACATTCAAGGACCAATTAAACTCAAATTGGAAAATCAATGCAAGTTGTTAGCTTTTTGAAACTCAACATCTTTTTGAGTTTTAAAGTTTATCTAAACTTCTAATTCGAGTTGAACTGTGCTTTTGCATGATTTTTGTGACTTAATTATCTGTTATTTAAAAATAACTCAAAAATCAACCTGAGATATTTGAGTGATTTATGGCTTTTTCTCATGCACCTCCAAAGCCCTGGATTTCTATAAAACCAAGGCTCAGCTCTTCATAATTCATCTCTAAAATCTCATATTTTTGCACAATCACGTTGGAGACTTGGAATTGGGAAAATCAAAGCTTATTGCAAATCAAAGCTATTGTGAGATCAATTTGTTTTTTTTACATTCATTTAGATTCTTTTTCATATCATTATTAGATCATTTTAACATATCAATTTCCATATTAGCATAGATTCATATCAGTTTTTATCATTCTTATTGCATAGAAAATTCAAAAATATAGATTAATTGCATTCAATTCATATCTAGATCAATTGCATTCAAATCTTTCATTTAGGTTTCGTCTAGGTCACTGATCTTGATAACAATCTGAGAACATTAATCTCGCACCTACTAGAAGGCAGTAAATCGCCTGGTTAAATTAGATTTCAATTTTGCATGATTTTGATTTTTTCTAACCTCTAATGTTTTACTAAAGTGTTGTGTCTACAGATCAGGTACAATTTTCACACACACACATAAATCCTTAGTTCAAGCCAATTAGACAAGCCCATAGAATAATTAATCTGTCCCTGAGAGATATAGTGAAGACAGAGTTACAAAAACTACTTAGTGCTAGTTTTATATACCCTATTTCTAATAGCTAGTGGGTTTCTCCTTTAGTGATTGTTCTAAAGAAAGGAGGGAAATGGAGAGCTTGTGTGGACTATAGGGAGCTTAACAAAGCCACTAAAAAGGATCACTTTCTATTACCTTTCATTGACCAAGTACTTGATAATATTACCGGGAAAAAGTATTTCTCATTTCTAGATGGCTTCAATGGCTATAACCAAATCTAGATATCACCAGAAGACCAGGATAAGACAACATTCACCTATCCTTGGGGAACATTTTCTTATTTAGTCTTTCCATTTGGATTGTGCAACGTACCTTCTACTTTCTAGAGATCAGTAATCAATATTTTCCCTAACATTTCTACTGACTATGTTGAAATATATATCGATGACTTCACTACATATGTAACTACATTTGAGGAGGTGCAAGTTAACTTGGATAAGGTTCTCAAAAGATGTCAGGAATATAACCTCTCCCTTAATAGTGAGAAGTGCTACATGATGATGGAAGAGGGAGTTGTTTTAGGACACTACCTTTCATCCTTTGGTATCTAGGTTGACCCAACAAAGATTGCAGTCATCAGCACACTTCCAAAACTAGTCAAGCATAATGATGTCATGAGTTTTCTTGGTCACACTGGTTACTACAAGAGGATCATCAAAGACCTCATCCAAATTGCAGCACCATTGTACAACCTATTGAAGAAAGGAGAGTTTGAATGGACAGATGACTGTGAATTGTCATTTTAGTAGCTAATAGATGTCTTGACAAAGAAACCTTTTCTTAGAGGACCTGACTTGAAGCTGCCATTTCATATTCACACTGATGCATCTGACTATGCCATTAGAGAAGTGTTAGGACAAAAGGAAGGTACAATTGAGCATGGTATTTATTACATTAGTAAAAACTTGCAAGGTGTTGTACTAAACTATACTGTCACTGAAAAAGAATTGATAGCAGTAATCTATACTCTCAATAAATTCAGGCATTACATAACTAGTTATGAATTATTTGTATACAATGATCATTCATCCATCAAATACTTGATGAACAAGCTTGCCATCATTGGCAGATTGGCAAGATGGTTACTCCTTATGTAGGAGTTTGATGTGAAAATCATTGATAAACCAGGCAAGGCTAATGTGGTGGCTGATTTCTTATCTAGATTACAAGTTCCAAATGATCTTGTAGTAATTGATGACAGCTTCCCTGATGAGCACCTATTCTCCATTGAGACTTTCAACCCATGGTATGTTGACATAGAAAACTACCTTGCTACATGAAGGACACCACCTCATTTATCGCCTAAAGAACATTGACTTCTAGTTGAGAAAAGTTTTAATTTCTCATGGATCTTAGGATTTATGTTCTACATAGGTCCTGATCAAGTCACCAAAAGATGTGTTCGAGAAGATGAGACTTATGACATTCTTAGGTCTTGTCATGATGAGTTGTGTGGTGGCCATTTTGTAGCAAAGAGGACAACATACAAAATCTTGACAACATGATACTATTGGCCTACCGTACATAAGGATGAAACTAAGCATACAAGGCACTATGATAGATTCCAACACATGGGATGCCCAACTAAGTCAGATGAAATGCCCTTGAAGCCTCAGGTGGTGGTGACACCATTTGACAAATGGGGAATCAATTTTGTTGGACCCATCGAATGATCTTCTCATGTTAAGTCATATATCTTAGTGTGTATTGACTATGCCACAAAATGGGTAGAAGCTAAAGCAATGAGGCATGCCAGAGATCATAAGGTACTGGTAGAATTTATATATGAATATATTTTTACTAGGTTTGGCATACCTCATGAGGTAGTCACAAATCAAGGTGCATAATTTACCTCTAATATTATTACAAAATTGATGCATAAATACACAATGAGACATGGTAAATCTTCACCAAACCATCCCCAGGCCAATGGACAAGCAGAGATAACAAATCGGGAAATTGAAGCTTCCATTTTTGTGCTTCTATAAAAAGCTTCTGCAAATTTTTTTCTTTTTATAGCAATGGGCAATGATCTTTAGAGGCATGAGCCAATTGATCACAAAGTTTTTATGGGAGATGCATCCAACCGTGAGATGTTCCAAAGAAAAGGTTGGTTGAATTACTGTCTGAGCCTTAAAGGATTTGATGAGGAAATTTCTCTACAATTTTTAAATACTCTACAAAATGGGTTTACAGTGGTAAAATGGTTGAGAATTGAATTCATAGAAGAGATTGTGGTAGAAGTGATCAAATTACCACATGAAGGAGAAAAGTGGACTAAGGACCTTGATTTACGTTCAGCTAGGGCACAGTTCACCTTGCATGGTGACCCATTGTTAGACATTGATAAGAAGAAAGAAAATTCAAGGGTGTCATTTCCATTGGACTATATCTAGCTAGCTACATTTATCATTTAGTATTTTACCTATGAAGGATGCTATGAATATCTACATGATCTGCATTTCAAAATCCTGAGCTATCTCTACCATGATAATAGACTGGTAAATTTACCTAACTTCTTATTTAATATTGCAAAGAAGCAAGCTTCTTTGGTTCAGTCAGGAAAAGATCAATCAATTTCCCATCATTGTTTAATTAAGTTAATTGTGGAAAGATAATTAAATAAGAAAATTATTGGGACTTGGGATGAATTTTTAAAAATGGATGAAATTGCACCTAGAATGGTCGGCCCTAGAGGCCAGGTTATAGGGAGAAGAGAGAATACAACCAATGGGGTTTGTAAAGTAATCCAAAGAACATGAACTATTCCTGAAGCTTCTTACTCCACCCCTAAACCATTTAGGAAGAGAACTTGTGATATTGGTACTCCTATTTCCAGTAGAAAGAAAAATTAAAGCAAGAAAATTGATGATGTTCCTAAAACCCCACCGTTTGTGAAGACTAGGTATACCTCCAAAAAAGAAAGAGGAAAAACCCTGGAGACAGAAGAGGAAATTCCAAAATAATAGCCTAGTAATTAGAATGATAGTGATAAAGCCAATGAAACCTTTCCCTCACATGAGGAAGAAAAACTAGAAAAACCTCCTGTAGTAGCTACGAAGGAAGTGTCTACTAGTGAGAGGAAACATAAGAATCCTCCATGCTCTTCAAAAACCCCTTCTAGAAGAAGTGCAAGGATTTCTGTAAACAATGAGGATGCTAAGTCTCCTATTCCAATTGTTAATTTAGAATCCTCCGAATCTATGGAGAGATCCTCTTCTGAGGCAATGTTTCAAGAAAATGCAGACATCGATACTGTGTTCCATAATCAGAATTTAGAAGTAGAAGTTAACCCTAATGTTGACTGTATCCTCATAGATAGTGATGAAGATTTTGAAGAGGTTGAGGAGCTTGCTGATGACTCTGTTAGGTAAGATATTCCTGATGATTCAAAATATTTAACTTTTGAAGAATTCCCCCTAAACTCAATGATGATATTATTGAAGAGGTGATAGAATAAATTAATAAAGATGGGTTAGATACACTGGCTAGGGAAGCTGAATCCTGTCAAGGGGATAATGTGGTAAAAAATCTTATTGTGTGGAAAGGAAAATCCTCCACATAGGAAAACATAGTAAAAACCCCTCTGCTTGCACCTGGATGGACTAACATTTTCAATTAGGAACCCATGCCGCCTCCAGACTTATCTAAACCCTTAACTGCAGGGTTAAGTTTGTATCAACAATTATTATGGGAAAGGTCACAATGGAAGATAGAGAAAGGAAAATTGAAACGTTCCATTCATGAGAAAGATCATCAATTAGAACATAAAACATTTTAGATTGAAGTTTTGAAAACAAGGATTTTCAGATATCTGAGTTGATTCCAGAAGTCATGGCATGTAGATCACTGTCTCTAGTGTATGCTTTGTTCCTTAAGGAACAATTCATTAATTTCAAATTGACAAGAATTGTGGAATGAATGAATCCCTTTGTTTCAAAACCTCATGACTTTTATGATGCATTTCAATCAACTCCAACGTCCTTAAAGAATTTATTGTGTGAATTACATTTACATAACCTTGCTATACCAGATGGTAGGGATTGGAATTCACTCATTTATGTGGGGGATGTTCAATTAAGAGTAGTAATGTCTTGGATACAAAAAGAGATAAGCATGCAACATCAAGCTTTACCTTATAGGAATAGTGAGATGGTGATGCCCTTTCTCATGAGACCTGAGGTTCAACATTCCAGGCAAATATTTCTTGATTGGATTTCTGTCACAGTGAATCTGAGTGGAGCTAATAAAGTTTACCCCATTAGAGAACAAGATTATGTAGATTGGGATCAACATTCAACTTATGATATTGCAGTTGCAATCACTTCTTGTAGGAAGAGATGGATAAGAATGTCACATGAAATGAAGGCTAGGGAACCCCACTCTCCACAAAATATAGCCCTTTCTAGTACATGAGCTCTATGGTGTATCATGTTGGCCAAGAAAATGCTTAATTATTGGTTTCCATTACAATTTCAACCTCCTATTCTCTTGCAGCCACTATTGGCAATGGATGAAAGTTCTAAAGATCATGATATGGCTAAAGAAGTTCAAGGATGGGAAAGAATCAAGGAGAACCATGGATAATTTAATTACATTGATGACGAGTCAGCGAAGAAGAAAACCAGTGATTTGAGATTGAGAGCCAGGATCTGGAACTTCATGATTGTTGGAGACCAACAATAGGGTAGTTGGGGGGAATGATGAGCCTCTTAAATGACCATCTTTCTAAATGATTTTTATTTCCTTTCAAGAAGTTTACTTGCAAGAAGATACATGAACTTATGGTTTTGTATGTATATTTTATATGTGTAAAGACATGAAGTAGGAATGTGGATGATAAAATAATATGGTACATTTGCTTGAAACTAATGGAAAAAAATGGTATAATGCAGTAATTATATATGCTAATGAATGATACTTTGCGTATGCTATGTTTTTGGGTAGTTTCCTTCCTATAGCCATATGCCTTGCAAGAGTATTAATTAGATCTTAACACTTTCTTCTTAATATTAATGATGTGAATATGTATGTATCGAAGGTTGTGTGTACATTAATCATTTTGCAAGTAGTAGTCATGGCATATTTAAAGATTGACATTATGGTGCTGAAGAAGTCAAAGCCAACCATTGCTACAAGATCTTCATATGAGGAACAATTCAATACCATTTCATGTTAAATGCAGTGCGTGGATCTAGTACCCACAATACTCTATATTCTAGGAGGACTTATTCTTGATAAATGCTATTTTTGTTATAAGGCATGATGAATCTGTAATGATCCTCATTAATGGAGTGATCTTAGATTTAGGGAATAGTTGTAGTTTTCCTTTAAATAAGATGACTATTGTAACTCTTTAGAGTTAGTCGATTGTCTGAATAGAACTATTGTAGCTGTAATACTATTTCAGTCCAAGTGTACTTATTTTCCATGAATGAATAGAATGCACAGTTTGAGTTCAATATTTTTATCTTGATTATGTTTCTATTCACTCATCTAAGGGGGCCCACTTGGTGATTGAATTGTTTAGTTAGAGTAGGAATTATTTTAATGCTTACTTAGAAGTGAAGTAGAACTCTATTGTTCCTACAACCACTAGTAACAGAACTAGTAGACTATTTCTACAACATAGGCAGTTAGAGTAATTGCTATCTATGATTACTTGCTTTTGTAGAATAATTCATTTACTGGTACTAGCATAGATTTCCTTAAGCTTAATGTATTTGAATTCCATAAATTAGTCATGAAAATCAAGAGAGTTTGAAGCATATACTTTGCGGATGCCATTCCAAGTTTACATCCCTGGTCGATAATTAAATGAGACTGAATGATCTAATTAGCAACCATTTAAGGTGTCCAATCCTAAAATATGCAATCCAATGCTATGGGTTTCTAATACCATTGTTTAGCCAAGAAATTAGGAAAGTATTTGATCAATTTCAACCCCTAATTAGACTAATTTTTAGATTTTGAAACCATTAGGGATAGGTGATTGACCAATTGAAAATGATTGTTTAATTAGAGCCTAACTAGATGTAGTTCATTTCATTAAGTTCATTGAAGTGTGAGGTTCATTTTAAGTGCTCCAAATCCAAATGTATGGCATATTAAAGCCTTTAAAAATAGGATTTGATGAAATTAAAGTTCATGTTAAGCCTTTAGAATCAATTTAAAACACCCATAAATCAACAAAATTAGCAAAAATCATAGAAAATCTAAATTGCCAATCTAAGCCCCCAACTACGCCATTCCCATGACCAATTGCATAGTTCTAGCTACCAACTATGTAGTTATGGCTACCAACTATGCATTTCCATTAAAAAAGTATGAAAATTCTCTAACCAACTCTGTAGTTTGACCTACAAGCTCCTAAAAAGCCTTCTGGGACCTGCAAATGCACAAAACATAAAAAATAATCAGATATCAGTGTTTCACATCAGGTTCACCAAATGTAAGACTAGATTTAGGGTTAGAAAGAATATAAAAAGAAACCAAAAACTTTCAAAGACATGCAACCTATCTAATCCTATCATGCAAACTACTTTAAATAAAGGAATTAGAACATGATTAAAACCCCCTTCAAACAATTGTTCCCATGTTCTCCTTTCTTCTCCAAAATTTGGATGGATGTAGCTCTTGAAAGATTGAAATGCACTATGATAACTTGAAATCAAGAAGGTGAGAATACTAGGAGTGATTAATGATTCAAGGTGGTTAACCAAATTAGTGCAAAAAGGCCCAATTTATAGAGTTGAGAGCTAAAATGCAAGAAAAGGGAAAGTTATTGTGCCACATGGAAATTTGTCATAATTATGAAAAATTGGAAGCACAAAAAGGAATGCATAAATCAATGTATAATTAAGGGAAATATGGAAGAGAAAGGATGAGGCTAATTAGTAGGTAGTTAGGAAGCCAAATTAGTGGAAAATGGGATAGAGAAAGTGGAAGAAATGTGAAGGCTAATTAATAGGAGGTCATGAAGCATGATTTAAGACAATGTGTAAGAATCACATTTTTAATAATTTAAAAATCATTATTACCTCAAGAAGGCTAATTAGGAATTTAGGAATTATAAAATCCCATAATTCAAAAAAGGAAAATAATTAATTAATTAATTCAAAATTAATTAATTGTGGGAGACTTAGGATAGGGGAACTAATCTAATAAATAGATTAATACAAAAGGGATAAGCTATGGGTTATCTATCACAAGGAGACAAATTAGTAAAATAATTGGCTGAATTGATGATGTAGGATCGAAAAGGAATTGGTCTTGAATGACTTGATTAGGATTTGAACCAATCTTGATGATTAAAAATTGATTAAGGATCAACACAACATCGATGAACTTTGATAATGTGTGTGATTGAAGATTTCAAGATAAGATAGCATTGATGGACTTTGACAATGCTATTGTGCTGGATTGATGATAATGAAATAGCATCGATGATATTGGAAAATGCTATTTAAAATCAACTTGGATCAGGATGATGACAAGGAGGCATTGATGAAATTTTACAATGCTCTTGGGAGTGGATTGATGATAAAAGAGACTTGATTAGGCATCGATGAACTTGGAAAATGCCTTGGATTGATTTTGGAATGTATTGATTGGACATCAATGATCTTGGAAAATGTCCTAGAATTGATTTGGTAATGATCAAATGTTCTTGAAATGGTCTTGAACTGATTAGGACTCATTTTTATTGGTTTGAACCAATTTAGGAAGGTTTGACATGGCTGGGATTGGTTTAGGAATGTTTAGGATCAAGATGTAGATTTGATCGATTCAAGCAAAAAGATCAAGGTTATGATGCAAGAAATGTTAAAAATTGATTAAACAATTCTTAATGTCTAATTGATAAGGGAGGAAAAAATGTTGATATATAGTGAAAATCATGTGCACAACATAGGGGAAGATAATTAGATTGCATAAAAATGTTTGAATTGTAATGCGAAAAGGATAACACCAAGACTAGATGGCTCAAGCCATTTTTAGGTGTCTACAATAAAATATTTATCATATGCATATCTATCCATAAGTACATAATCAATGTAAATATATCTAAATCAATACATCCTACATAAAAACACAAAAATATGTATAAAATCATATAAACACGCATCCAAAATAGTCCATTGCATCATCATATCTAATCAAAATCATAATTTCCAAAGTATAATGACATCAACAAAGGAGAATCATCATAATGTATGGTCAAGAGTATATCAAAAGAAACTAGGCATGGCTACCTCATGAATCTAGAGGTATCATCATTAAAGTACCACTAGTACTTGTACCACCTACACCTATATATGTTTTTGGACTAGCACCTATATTGACTTCTACATCCAATCCCCTTGGAGGCCTATGAGACATACCTGCTATCCCTCATCTATACTATTCTCTATGACTACTCTGCCCATGTCTAGAAATCTAAGAGGAGGAGGGAACTCATTTCTCTATAGGCACCACAACATAATAAGAATTATAATAATAAGTAAATCATGTTTTATCCTCTTTCATCTATCTTATATGATCACAAGTCACACTCTCCTCTACTATCTACTCAATAATACATACTATCTCCTCAGCTACACCTCATCACTCTATCTCACGATCTCTCTTAGATATGGACTAATATATCTTTGTTCTCAAATTATCTACCAATGTCTCAAGAGCTTGGATCCTGACATGTTCCTATTCTAATAAAGTCTATAAAATAGTGATATCTACTTGGATAGTAGTGAAATCCCTGCACAATCTCTACATATCCTAGCATGGGGAAACTAGGGGACCTCCTTGTGAAATTTGTGGTGGACTCTATGCAACACTTGAATGTGCCCTCTATGTGACCCATCTTTGAACACAAATATAACCTCCTCTAACTCATCCACCATCCCCATCTCCACCTCCTAGTGCATCGATGACAATACCTCCCCTAAATATCACTCTAACAATACCACCTCTACAACCTCCTCCACCTTTTCCTTTTCCACCTCAAACCCTTGCACCACCCCTCAAAAAATCTATACAATATTATTAACTAAAAATCTCAATGAGAAATAAATAAAAGCATTAAATCAAAAACATGATAAAGAACTGGATAAATAAATAAAATAAAGACTCATGAGCATCTCATGTCTCTCTATTCCTAATGACCTATTAAATTTAGCTCTCATCTACACTTAAGATCATAGGTGAAAAATTAGAAATCAATAATGAATGATGAATCAAATGGTCTAAGCTATCATTGATGTAATTTATATTAAAAGATTCAAGAAAAATGAAAATTAAGCTATGAAATCAACTAAGCTAAGAATTATGCAATGAAAATTCAATATTATGACAATGCCCAAATGATCTTGCTACATTAAAATGGCTATAATGAAATGGATATAATGATAATTTATGATTATGCACTAGGAATTCACCCTATTTATAGGATTTTTCAAGGTCTTGGATGTGAGTTATGGCTAAACATGATCAAGGTATGGTTTGAGTTATGGGGCTGATGTGTCCTTGATGAACAATCAAGATTGAAAATTGAGATTGAATGCTCAAGATAGAAAAGCCTATTTGTGATCCATGTGATCTTTTCCCTTGTCTCACATTAGTTAATGATGCTTTGTCCTTTTCCTATGCTGAAATGACTCTTGTGTAGGGTTATGCTATAGATAATGATATGTCATCAATTCTAGAAGCACTGACCAACTCCATCTAATAGAGGTTACTGGGGAGTGGATTCCACTACCTCCCAAGCACTTAGTTATTAGGTCACAATGGTTTTGGATGATCTAAGTTGGGCGTGAGGATATTTTTTCAAGGGACCTAATAGTTATGAGAGGGATTCAATGCATATAAGACATATTGTGAGTAAATATTAGAGTGAGGTTGAAAGAAAAGGAAAAAGACAGGACAAGGTGTAGAGAAAATGATTAACATCACCATAAAAAATACTTAAGACTAATAATAAATTACCTCTAACATACATGATTAACAATCGTAATATGAAAAAGAAAATTAGATTCATTCTATTAGCACATAACTTTCATCCATAAACCAATAAATAACTCTTGAGAAAATGACAAAGATGCAAACAAATGATACAATGTTAACCAACAACCCAAATGAAGATAGGAAAATGGTATGTTAATCATAGATCATTCATTCCATTATTAGTGTAAATATCCAGCTATCACTAGTCTGGTCTTATAATTATCCAAGGGAGAATGAACTTAAACTAGAATATGAAAAGTAGAGACTGATTTGAAAAACTATCTAACTCTTAGCTATGGCCTTCAAAATCATCAATTTTGTGGACCCTAAAAACTAGTCTCAAAATGCATATATATAGATATATACAATGTACATAGCCATTTCTTTTACAATATTTTACAATTACATTTTTATAAATACATACACCAACTAAATTAGTTACAAAATTAAATGGGGAAGAAATAAGTGGGAAGAAAAGGAAAGGACGGAAGACTAGTAACTTTGATTCTCAAGGAAGAAATCCATTTGTACACAATCCTAGTTGTCTTTTGTACGTGTTCAGTGCTAAGGAATCATGTAGTCAATACTATCTGTAATACCCCAAAAATGGGCTATAGGTTCATTAACCTCTTACATCTACAAATTGATCGAAATTGACCCCAAAGTCCTAACCTAAGGCACATCTGCACATCATTTTATCAAAAATTGATTTTATCTTAATTCTGCATCAGAGAATATTCCTTATTTATCCTAATTATCTTTGATTTAATAATTATTTGGCAATAAATCATATTTATCCTAAAGTTTGATTAATTGAATATTTAGTTAATTAATTTAATTCTGCCACTTAATTATTTAATTAGATTTAATTATATTTATTACTAAATTGTATTATTTAATTTTGAGAATAAATAAAAAATCTCATGACTAATTGATTAAATTCTTATTTAATTAGTTAATGTCAGTTGTCAATATCTAATGATATAGTTTTGAATAAAAGTTTGATTAAATAATTGATTAACCCATAAATCAGTTATTTTAAATTTAAAATCAGTAAAGTGGAAAATAAATCACTTTATTTTTAAATTAATTCATAATCATCTATGTACATTTGAAGGAGCAGTTAAACTTTAAATCAAAAAAACAATTCAAGTTGTTATCTTTTGGAAACTCAACATCTATTTTGAGTTGAAAATTGATCTAAACTTCTGATTTGAGTTAAAAAGCTATTTTTGCATGATTTTGTGAGTTAATCTATTTCTAATTTCCTGTTGACTCAAAAATCAACCTGAGTTTATCAAGAGTGATTTATGGCTTTTCTCAATGCATCCTCAAGCCCTGGATTTCTATAAAAACAAGGCTTAGCTCTTCACAATAAACCACCCTCAAATTTGCACAATTACTTTTGTGAATTTGCAGCTGAAGGATCGAGCACTTGCGATAGGAGATTTGTGAGATTTTTCATTGTTGGTCATAAGCATTCATAGATTTTCATATCACTTCATATCATTCTTAGATTAAATCTGCATATCATTTTCACCTAGATTAGTTTCATACAGTTTTTCATTCAAATTGCATACAAAATCCAAAAAGATAGATTAATCTGCATTCATATAGTTTTTCATTATTTTGCATTCAAATCCTTCATTTAGGTGTTGCATTATCACTGATCTCGATTTCAATATGAGAACATCATACTCGCACCTACTAGAAGGCAGTAAATCATCTGGTTAGCTTAGTTTCAATTACATTGCATATTTTGATTTTGCTAACCTCTAATGTTTTAATGAAGTGTTGTGTCCATAGCTAGGTACAATTTTCACACACACATTTTTGGCACCCACCGTGGGGCCCTGAAATGGATTTCCATTTCTTTTCTATCAATTGCTATCTATTTTTTGTCATTTTCTGATCAATCTTGCAATTTTATTCTCTATCCGTACAATTTTTGTATGAGTTTTGCCAAAACTCATGCTAGGACCCTCTGAGTGTCATACAACATTTAGCATTTTTGAGGCTCGTACTAGCAACTAAAAATTATCATTTGGAGACTTCTTTTTCATGTGAGTAGATACCCACTATCATACAAGTTTTTAGAAAGTCGTGTTAGAGGTGACCCACTATCGTATGAGGTTTGGATTGTCATACGGGAGGTAACTGACTATTATACAAGTTTTGATACCAGATTTCAATTGTCGTTTCAAATTTTCAAGCAGTTTTCCAAATTTGATTTTTAGATTTGGACTAACGGCTAACCCTAACAATTGAACTCTGTTGTTTCTGATTGGTATTTTCTGATTCTGATTGAAAATTGCTAAAAAATTGCTAAAACAAGTAAAATCTACTAAGCGTGTTGCGAGGAATTCAGGTAATCTGTTCAATCTGATAACACTTCATTTGGGACATAAAATGAACTCTCACATGTCAAACTTGTGTGACTTTCCTGCTTTCATATCACAGACTTCAGTTTTGGGGCTATTAAAATGAACATAGATTTGGTTTTTGCATATCTATTACACATAGTAAATAGGCCCTATGAACACTATTTGTGGATGACCTTGAGAGAGTGGGCTTCTTTCACTTGTTCACGCATGCAACGCTCTTCTTGACGAAGGATCCCCTTGTAGGTAGGGAGGATACTGAAGTTATCTGGCATTCTACTGGGTCTTGAGTCCTCATCTTTTGATCGATATATTCTCTCTTCAGAGAGATCGATAGACCATAGTTGTTGACATTATAGATCTTGGTGAGATAATTTCAGTCTTAGCATGTCAGATTAATCTGTCTGCTTTGTTTTGGTGAAGTGGAGAGGCTTGAAATCACTTGCCTGTTGTTTTGCATGATTTCTTACTTACTTGGTTATTGAAAACAAACAATCTCGAAACAAATTTCAAATCTGGACAGAAAAACCTTGCAAAACACACTGATTCTGAAAACTGAAAACATGCAAAATCTGATGCAAAATTCCTTTCTAGAGTCAAAATTAATCCCACAAGATCAGAAAGTCATATGAGTTTTGACCCTTTTTCATATTAGTACCCCCAGATTGTCATATGAGAGATACTATATTATCGTATGAGTTTTGTCAGAAATCATAAAAAGTCAAAATCTGCTATCAACTATCGTGTGAGCTTTGCAATTGTTGTATGAGTCTTGTCAATTGTCATGCCAAAGCTTACCCACTATCGTACGAGCCTGTAAAAATTCATATGAGAATTTTTGTAAATTTGCCAGAAACTTTCCAAAATTGCTAGAAATCTAATTTTTATAGCCTACCTCCAAATTCTATCAAAATATTCATTGTGTCAGGAACAGAGTAGAAACTAGAAAGAATCCAATAACCCAAAGTGGTCTCTTGAGTCTGATCTAGCCTTCTAATTTATTGATTTGAGTCTTTTTCATCTTGTGTCAAAATGTTGTCAAAATTATCTTCAATTCAATCTTTATCTAAAAATGGCTAAGTGTTGTGAGCTTGTGTCTACCATCTTTTGCGCATCTACCCATACTACTAGGGCATAGTATCCTTCATTTATGTCCAATCTAATCTTCAATCAATCCAATCTTGACAAATTTGTATCATTCGATCTTCATGAATCAATCCATTCTTCAGTTGTCTTAATCTTGCTCTCATACTTCACCTAAGGTTAATGGTGGAAACTAGAGCTTCATCATGAAAACAAAGAGAACAACCCGAAATCTCTTCAGAGAGATATTCTATGATTACTCAGACCATTCATCAGTCCTATGACACTAGTAAATTTGGAGAAGATGCTCTTGGTAATTTGTTCTTGAAAGGTGGTTACGTCACCCTGTTGCCCCACTTTTCATCCTATGGCTATGCTGTCAAGTGGAAAAATTTGGTGTCATAGTCATGTCTATGTCTAAGTTTAAGTCTTCCCTAGGGTAGGATGATTTTTCCAGGTTCCCCTCACTTTGCCTTCTTAGTTCAAGCCAGTTGGGTGGTTCTAAAGTCTCTTTATCATTGGGTAGGTTATAGTTCCTAACCTGGCAAAGTCTAGATGCTCCAATTGATTCTTTTTCTCAAGTAGGTAGATGTTCGAAATACATGATTTTCAAGTGTGTGCAAAGAATCAAGAAGAAGATGCAGTGATAGAGCCATGTTTTCAATCTTATTACATTGTCACCACCTGAGCTCGGCTGGCCGTAGCATCTTTTCAATGTTTCTACCTGAGCTTGAAATGTTTCAACAGTCTTCACCTATGTCAGGTTTTATAATCTTTCATTAACTTTTGATTCATCTTTGACAGGAAGGTGCACGTCTCTTTATTCATCCGGCAGCATCACTTAAGTTAAAGATTTTCCACGTGCCCTTTAATCTACGGTGCAGGTTGAAGAAGGACTTTCTAACTGGCAGAATCAACGGTTTTCATGTTTTCACAAGATTCAAGTTGTGCGAAGTTTACTTTTAGGAAAACATGAAATGCTTCCACATGTCCAAGATGGTGGAGCTTTGTGAGGAGAGCCGAGCATTAACCTTGCTGTGCATTTGTGACAGTTAGAAAAGAGTGGTCACATGATCGCATGGATTAAAATAATACCATGCGATCATGCGACAATGAAGCCTGCTGGGACCCACATATGCTAACAGCACAGATGCGATCATGCTTTTAGAGTTGACCAATCATGGAATGGTCACATGATCATATAAACAAAATTATTGTCTTGCGATCATGCGACAAGATAGTGGAAGCCCTGCGGTTTCCAGATCTACGGTCCCTGCAAGATCGCATGACTCAGAGAACTATCTTGCGATCATGTGAGACGAAGACACATGGTGGTGGGTCCAAAAGGTTTGTTTGCGATGTTAAATCGATGGTGACCACTTTGCCACTATGGTGTGGAAGATGTGCAAACTTGACCAATGATAGAGTGGTCGCATGATCGCAAGAATTAATAACAGCCTTGCGATCATGCGACAAGGTGAAATGGAAACCCAGGCATGTAAGAAAAGTCAATGATAGGAAAGACTAAACAGATGGTGCTCTATTGGAATCCATGTGTGCCAATAGTAAAGCAGTCGCATGATCACAAGGAATAAAAAAATGTCTTGCGATCAATGGAAAAGGTAAATAGTTAATGTCGGTAGGTGTGCGAAAGTGGAAGGAATATGCTTTGAGGCAAAGCGGGATTTCGCCATGTGGATTGACACCCGAGCTTGGCATAAAAGAAAGAGGAGTGGTTGCATGATCACATGAATAAAATAACAGCCTTGCGATCATGTGACAAGGCAAAAAGTGATTGTCACCCGAGCTTGGCATAAAAGAAAAGGTTATTATTTAAAAGTTTAAAGGCATGTGCTTTATGTTACATAAGCACTTAAAGTTGACAGGTGGAAAATAGTTAATCCACCACTCCACTGTTATGGGTTCCGCACCTGTTATATATGATTTTCGCAAAGAACGTTTGAAAGTGATGCAGTCTGTCAGTTGTGGTATCGATAATAGATTTTTCAAAGATTGATGGGCTTCTCAGTGGAATAAGTTAAAGATGATTCTAGTATTGAAGTGCTTAAAGGAAGTGATAAATGTCACTGTATCAGCTACGAAAAATAGGAAGAATAATAGTATAGATATGTCAAGCACAGTGTTCTTATTGGATGTCTTTTATTTTCATGATGATAAGATATATCAAGATCAGTAGAATAATCAGAGAGTTATAACTGGTTGTGAAATTGCATCAACATACTCCATTTGCATTTCATACATAATCATACTTTCATAATATGCATTTTCATATTGTTGTGTTGTGAAATTCATAAGATTGTGGAGATCATCAACATAACATCTCTGCATTTAGACCCTACCTGAGATTTCACTTGCCTGGGTGGAACTCAATTTTCCTCTATTGTTCTCTGGTTAAAAACATACCCTGCATTAGGAATTAGGGATAAAACATAATTTATTGAATATTTTTCAGATAGGGAGCTGTACCTCAATTCAAAGGGAAACTAGATATTCTCAAAAATAGTTTCCCAACTGTTGTGTAAAGTTGTTCTTCATTATAAAATTGGGTAAATAAAAGGAGGATAAGAATAAGGACAATCTGTTTACCAACATATTTTTGGCGACTCTGCTAGGGAAGGAAAAATAGTTGCATTATCAGAAAGCATTTGAAAATATACACGAAACTTGAAAGAAGATCAGGGAGTGAGTTACAAATAGTACTTATATAAATAGTCACTCTAGAGCAATCAAGATACTTAAGGAGTGATAGGGAACAAGGTGAAAAGGACCTAACTTTCTAAAATTTAGAAGTACTTGGATTTCCCTTGTTAGAAGTACCTCGTTGGAAAGGTGGACATCAAGCTAGAAGTAGGCCTTCATCACCACCAAAAGTAGTAAGTACATTTTCTACAACTTGCCAAGTATTGACTTTGGACGGGGTTGTTTGTCAACATGTTATCAATTTTCCATAGTATCCTCTGCAAAATCAACCGAATATGGCTGCACCTTGGGTAGATACTACTGGGCCACTCAATTTTGCAGCTTACCATCCTCTTCCTTTTGGTTCTCAGAATAATATACCCAAGTTTGCAGGAGATGGGAAGATTACTACAAATGAACATATAAAAGCATTTTTCACAGCTATAAATATTTTAGGAGTTAATCATGAAGATGTTGCAGTCAGATTATTTGTTGAAACTCTTACTTAAGCTGCTGCAGATTGGTTTTATCACTTGGCTGATGGATCTATAACAAGTTGGAATACTATGAGAGCTTCTTTTGATGACCGTTTTAAAACCACTGAAGATGAGCATGCTTTGTTGGCTCAATTGACATCAGTGAAGAAATTACCTTCTATGAGCATGAGAGATTTTGTTGCTAGTTTCAACAAAATTACTAATAGAATTCCAGCAGCAAGTAGACCTACAACAGGAAATTTAAAAACATCCTTCATCAGTGCTATGCCTCCTGAGGTTAATTTTGAACTAAGGAGATATAGACCTGTAGATTTAGAGGCAGCTCAGAGAAATGATGTAGAGTTTGGGGATGACATGATTTCTGTAGGAAGGTGGAAGTGTGAAATTCAGAATAGAGCTAGTACAAGTGGAACCACTTCATCAGAAGAAATGATTCAAAAGTATCAAATGAGCTGATTGCTTTGAAAAGGTAGCTCCCAAGATTTAACAATCCATACCAAAGGAATATTTCGGAGCAAGAAAATAAAAATAAACCTTTGCAATTGCTTGGATTGCAACAAAGGTTAGCAATAGAGGCTCCAACTAAAAAAGTGAATGAATGTGTGCTTTATTTGACTACTGATCATGACAGTGAAAGTTGTCTAGATGTGCTCAGTAGAATGTAGTTTTTGACTACCAATGAGCCCCATTCTCCCCTGTCCGGTGATGAGACTAAGTCATACTCAAATGGTGACTTCGGAAATTTACTTTTAGAGTATGAATCAGACTCAGAGAAGCAGGGAGAATGTTATGCAACTATCAATGGACACACTTATAACATGCTCACTAGAGGACAAAAGGAAAAGGTAGTTGTTGATTCAAAAGATGCTCCAGCAAAACAAAGTCAGCCAACACCTAAAACGTAGGATACTAATCAAGGAGTGAAGAATTTGCAGTCTGGTAAGGAGTGCAGTTCCTTTGACTTTATTCAATTTTGTAAAGATTCTAAAATTTAGGTTTCTACCATTGATTATCTTAAATCACATCCAAATGAATTGAAAAGATTTATTGAACATTGTAAAGATGAAAATATAGAATTAAATCATGCTGCAAGTTCTGAATTAGAGGATGAAACATTGACTGCAAACCTTTTGAATGAAGTTGAGAATTCTGTCCTAGCCACTTCTCCTAGACAAAAACCAGAACCATTTTATGTTTCATTATTTATCAATGGGTGGAAGTTAAGCAATTGTATTATTGATTTCAGAGCTTCGGATAATGTGATGCCTTATATAGTGGCTAAAGCTCTAGTCTTAACTCTTACTAAATCCAATGGTAGATGTTATGCCATGGATGCTAAACAAGTGAGTTTGGTGGGTCAAATCAAAGACATACAGGTTGCATTGGCGACATATCCAGAAAAGAGAATACTTCTAACCATTTTAGTTGCAGACATTCTTGTTAGTTATGGCCTGTTGTTGAGCAGAAGTTTTTGTAGGGATTTAGGTGGAGAGATTAAATTAGATTGGTCTCAAGCAATAATTCATGTTGGTAACAAAAGAGTGAAATTAGAACTTGAGGAGAAATCTAAATTCACAGTTCAAAAATCAGACAATCGTAAGGCCCAAATTTTATATCAAGAATTGGAGTTTGGTAATTACATGCTGTATACAGAGGATGATGCTATGGAAAATGAATTAGAAAAATCAGAATCTAAAAATTTTGGAAAAGAAACACAAATATAGACACTAGAATTTGATGGTAGTTGTTCATCATCCGGTTCTAGTGCTGGTATTGTTTTAATTTCTCCAACTGGTGAATCAGAGCCTCTAGCATTCAAATTAGAATTTAACAATACCAATTACAGTGCTGAAGGAAAGAGGAATTAAAATTCTAAAAGCTAAGGAAAGAGGAATTAAAATTCTAAAAGCTCAAGGTGATGCAGAGCTTGTTGTAAAACAAGTAAGAGGTCAGTATTCAGTAAAAAATCATAAGTTGAAAAATTACCGAAACAGAGTTTGGGATGAAATCGAAACATTAGATGCATTTTCTATAAATTATGTCCCTAGAGAAATGAATATGAAGGTGGACTCTTTGGCTATATCAGCATCCTTATTGCTTCCTCATCTGGATTTTAAAGATAAGAAATACCATATTGAAGTCATCTACAGGCCATCAATACCAGACAATATAGAAGATTGGCAGATTTTCAATGATGATAAGGGTCTGCAGCTATTTTTGGAGAACGCTGAAAGTCTTGATGAGGAAGAAGGAAGTAATTATCTGAATGATTCTACAGAGAAAGATAAACATTAAAATTTAGAGATTATACAATTAAAAAGTAATACAATTCCACCTTATTTTGTGTCTAAAAAAGCTCTTTAATCGGCATGATATGTATGTAAAGAAGAAAAGAGCAGAGAAGGGGCCAACTACAGGAGAGTTTGAAAATATAAATATTGGGACAGATGTTAATCCCAAAATGATAAATATTGGTAAATTTTGTACAATGGAGGAAAAGGAGAAGGCAAAGAAATTATTTCAAGAATACCAAGACGTCTTTGCCTGGAGCTATGAAGATTTAAAGAGTTTCATGAGTGGAAATTTCAAACACACGATTCCTCTAAAACCAGATGCTGTACCTATCCGATAGAAGCAGAGATGTTATAATCCAAAGGTAGCAGATGCCATCTACAGGGAGATTGATAAAATGTTGAAAGCTAGAATTATTTATCCAATACATCATTCAACATGGATTGCAAACATTGTGCCGGTGAGAAAGAAAAATGGTGAAATAAGAATATGTGTTGACTTCCAGAATTTAAATCAAGCTTCGTTGAAAGATAACTATGCACTGCCAAACATGGATCATCTATTACAAATAGTAGCTAGAGCTAAGATGATGTCTATGCTGGACAACTTTTCCAGATACAATCAAATTGAAGTGGAAAAGAAAGATCAACACAAAATAGCTTTTACAACTCCTTGGGGTACCTTTGCATATCATAGAATGCCATTTGGTTTAGTTAACGCTGGTGCTACTTTTCAGCGAGGTATGGATGCTTCACTTGCTGATATGAAGAACAAAATAATTGTGATTTACCTTGATGACTTAACAATGTTTTCTAAGAAGAGGAAAGATCACATAGATGATTTGGAAAAAGTGCTACAGCAATGCAGGGAGCATGGTATATCTCTAAATCCAAAAAAAATTGTTTTCTATGTAACGAAAGGAAAACTATTGGGTCATATTGTGTCACAAAAAGGAATAAGGATTGATCTAGAACATGTGAAGGCTATTTAGAGATTAAGCTTGCCTTCCAATAAGATTGTTGTTAAATCTTTCTTTGGCCAAGTTAATTTTCTTAGAAGGTTTGTTCCTGATTTTTTAGAGATTACCAAATGTATTGTGGACATGATGAAAGGTAATGCTACTTTTAAATGGAATAAGTAGGGAAAATAAGCTTTCAATGAAATTAAGGAAGCAATTGCTAATGCACCAGTCTTAAGCCATCCTGATTATAAAAAAGATTTTATTATATATTGCTATGCCTCAGAACATACATTGTCTACAATTTTGATACAAGAAAATAAAGAAGAAATTCAGGCACCTATAGCATTCATGAGTATACCTTTGAAGGAGCATGAATTGAAGTACTCACAATTAGAGAAACACACATATGCTGTAGTGAAAGCATTGAAGAATTTCCATTTCTATATTTTACATTCACATTCTTTAATTTTTGTGTCTGATATTGCTGTGAAAAGTATTTTAACACAACAAGATGTTGGGTGCAATAATAGAGGTTCATGGATTGCCAAAACTCAAGAATATGATATTGAAATTAAGCCTGCAAAATTAGTCAGAGGAAATGCATTATGTAAAACCATAGTAGAAAATTTGGAAGAAGAAGAATTGACAGCAAATCAACTGGTTTTAAATGTAAGTCTCCAAGATCCTTGGTTTGAAAATATTGCATACTTTTTAACTTATGGAGAATGTCTGGAAGGATTGACAGCCAAACAAAGAAAAGATTTAAAATTAAAAGCTGCTAAATATGTGATTTGGGAAGATAAGCTCTACAAGAGATCAATTGATGGCACGTTTTTGAGGTGTGTTGATAAGCAACAACAAGAGCGTTTGCTGAAAACTTTTCATGACGAGGCTTGTGGAGGACATATTTCTTCTTCAGTTATAGCTTTTAAAATTCTGAGGCAATGTTATTACTGGCCTGGTATGTTCAGAGATGCATATCATTGGGTGGCTAAATGTGAAAAGTGCAGAATGTTTTCCGGTAAACCACAGTTAGCAGCACTTCCATTAAAACCAGTTATCATAGATGGCCCATTTCAACAGTGGGGCCTCGACTTCATAGGTCCAATAAATCCAGCATCTAGTACAGGGAATTCTTACATAATTACAGCCACTGATTACTTCATGAAGTGGGTTGAAGCTAAAGCAACCAGGAAGACCACTTCCAAGGTAGTGTGTGAATTCATAAAGGAGAATATTATGGTAAGATTTGGGGTTCCTCATAAATTGTTGATGGATAATGCTGCCTACTTTTCATCTATTGAAATTATTGATTTTTGTTTTGAGTATGGTATCTCAATCAGTCATTCATCTGACTATTTCCCACAAGGAAATGGTCAAGCGGAGTCAAGTAATAAGAACTTGATTAATATTGTTAAGAAATTGGTGTTAGACAATCATAAGAATTGGCACAAAAAGATACATGAAGCACTATGGGCTGATAGAGTGACTCCAAAGAGAGCAATTGGGATATCTCCATTTGAGCTAGTGTATGGAGTTGAAGCAAACCTTCCACTACCCCTAGAGTTGGCAACATGTAAGTTGAGGACAGTCATAGAGGATGATATTTACAAGGATGGTTTGGAGAAAAGGATCATATATTTGAGGAAACTAGAAGAAGAAAGAGAAATAATGGTGGATCATATTACTCAACATCAAATGAAGGTGAAGAACTTGTTTGATAAGAAAGCTAGGCCCCGTAAATTCATGGTTGGAGATCTTGTGTTACTATGGGATAAGAGGAGAGCTCCCAAGGGGATGCACGAAAAGTTTGAAACATTATGGAAGGGTCCTTATACTATCCACCAGGAATTTGAGAAGAATTCTTTCAAGTTGGCATATCTGGATGGAGAGGTATTTCCCTTGACCTACAATGGTCAAGATCTGAAATTATATCAAATGATCAATTGAAAACAAGTATCCCCCGTTCTGTACTATAGTTTTGTTTTGTTCTAGTGTGTGTTTCCTAGTTTGGTTTTCCCTTTTTCTTTCGTGTGCATTAGCTTCCTTGCTATTTTGTTTCCCTTGTTCAATTTTGTTGTGTTGCTTCCCTTTCATTCATGTGTGAAACCAGAGATTCAAGATTCATTGCTTAAACATGGGAATGTTCAAGTCCCCAGTCAGAGCCAGTTGTTGCCCCATTTTTCATCCTATGGCTATGCTGTCAAGTGGGAAATTTTGGTGTCACAGTCATGTCTATGTCTAAGTCTAAGTCTTCCCTAGGGTAGGATGATTTTTCTAGGTTCCCCTCACTTTGCCTTCTTAGTTCAAACCAGTTGGGTGGTTCTAAAGTCTCTTTATCATTGGGTAGGTTATAGTTCCTAACTTGGCAAAGTCTTGATGCTCCAATTGATTCTTTTTCTCAAGTAGGTAGATGTTTGAAATACATGATCTTCAAGTGTGTGCAAAGAATTAGGAAGAAGATGTAGTGATAGAGCTATGTGTTCAATCTTATTACATTTTCACCACTTGAGCTTGGCTGGCCGTAGCATCTTTTCAATGTTTCTACCCGAGCTCGAAATGTTTCAACAGTCTTCGCCTGTGTCGGGTTTTATAATCTTTCATTACCTTTTGATTCATCTTTGACAGGTAGGTGCACATCTCTTTATGCATCCGGCAGTGTCACTTAAGTTAAAGATTTTCCACGTGCCCTTTAATCTACGATGCAGGTTGAAGAAGGACTTTCCAGCTAGCAGAATCAATGGTTTTCGTGTTTTCGCAGGATTCAATTTGTGCAAAGTTTACTTTTACAAAAACACGAAATGCTTCCATGTGTCTAGGATGGTGGAGCTTTGTGAGGAGAGCCAATCATTAACCTTGCCGTGCATTTGTCATAGTTAGAAAAGAGCGGTCGCATGATCGCATGGATTAAAATAATACCATGCGATCATGCGATAATGAAGCCTGCTGGGACCCGCATACGCTAACAGCGTAGATGCGATCATGCTTGTAGAGTTGACCAGTCATGGAATGGTCAAATGATCACATAAATAAAATTATTGTCTTGCAATCATGCGACAAGACAGTGGAATCCCTTGGGTCTCCAAATCTACGGTCCCCACAAGATCGCATGACTGAGAGAACTGTCTTGCGATCATGCGAGATGAAGACACGTGGTGGTGGGTCCAAAAGGTTTGTTTGTGATGTTAAATCAATGGTGACCACTTTGCCACTATGGTGTGGAAGATGTGTGAATTTGGCCAATGATAGAGCAGTCGCATGATCGCAAGAATTAATAATAGCCTTGCGATCATGTGACAAGGCGAAATGGAAGCCCGGGCATGTAAGAAAAGTCAATGACAGGAAAGACTAAATGGATGGTGCTCTACTGGAATCCATGTGTGCCAATAGTAAAGTAGTCGCATGATCACAAGGAATAAAAAAATGTCTTGCGATCATGTGAAAAGGTAAATAGTTAATGCCGGTAGGTGTGCAGAAGTGGAAGGAATATGCTTCGAGGCAAAGTGGGATTTCACCATGTGGATTGACACCCGAGCTTGGCATAAAAGAAAGAGGAGTGGTCACATGATTGCATGAATATAATAATAGCCTTGCGATCATGCGACAAGGAAAAAAGTGATTGTCAACTGAGATTGGCATAAAAGAAAAGGTTATTATTTAAAATTTTAAAGGCATGTGCTTTAAGTTACATAAGCACTTAAAGTTGACGGGTGGAAAATGGTTAATCCACCACTCCACTGTTATGGGTTTTGCACCTATTATATATGATTTCCACAAAGAATGTTTGAAAGTGATGCAGTCTATCAGTTGTGGTATCGATAATGGATTGTTTAGAGATTGATGGGCTTCTCAGTGGAATAAATTAAAGATGATTCCAGTACTGAAATGCTTAAAGGAAGTGATAAATGTCACTGTATCAGCTACGAAAAATAGGAAGAATAATAGTATAGATATGTCAAGCATAGTGTTCTTATTGGATGTCTTTTGTTTTCATGATGATAAGACACGGCTCACCATTAATTTAAAATTATAACCAGAGCTAGTTGGAGGTTGATTTCTTATAAAACACAGAATAGGGATGTTGGCAGTGATGATTCTTTCATGGAAACAATCATGCAACTGTTCGTGTAGCATCTTCAAGTGTATGTTGTAGAAGTTTGTTCATTTCACCTTCTCAAAGGCAAATTAGATGAAGAGACAAAGTCGTTTGGCCTCTTTTGTTGTAATGTCAAAAGCAGCTATCTCTAGTCTTTCCAAATTTTAGAATTTGAAACACTTCATATTCTCATGAAGGCCATATGATGTAATCTCTATATAAACTGATGAAAAAGTAAATACAAAGGTTGACAAATTCTAGTGTGAAATTGATTGTAGAGACAATCAAGTCTGATACCATCTATTTACTGTCCAATTGTATCTGATGTCATTTCATTGCATTGAATTGAAAATGGTGAATGAACAGAGTTTTGTCTCATTTTTTTCAGTTTGATCAATCAGTAGAATAATCAGAGAGTTATAACTGGTTTTGAAATTGCATCAGCATACTCCATTTGCATTTCATACATAATCATACTTTCATAATATGCATTTTCATATTGTTGTGTTGTGAAATTCATAAGATTGTGGAGATCATCAACATAACATCTCTACATTTAGACCCTACCTGAGATTTCACTTGCCTGGGTGGAACTCGGTTTTCCTCTATTGTTCTCTGGTTAAGAACATACCCTGCATTAGGAATTAGGGATAAAACATAATTTATTGAATATTTTTTAGATAGGGAGCTGTACCTCAATTCAGAGGGAAACTAGATATTCTCAGAAATAGTTTCCCAACTATTGTGTAAAGTTGTTCTTCATTATAAAATTGGGCAAATAAAAGGAGGATAAGAAGAAGGACAATCTGTTTACCAACACACCCCTCCTACATCAATTCACACAGGTAATCAACCAACCCCTCCTCTATCAATTCACAGAAGCTATCAGACAACTCCACATAAATCCATCCCTTGTAGCTCTCATAACAACAATATGTCTCAAAGAGGGATGAACCAAGGGTCTCAAGGACATCACTCTCAACATGGTGTGGATCAAGAACCCACAACTTTTGAAATTGCTCGATATCAAAATGATGATGACTTCAAGAAAATGATGAGGCATTTCTTGAAGGAAGATAGAGAAACATACTTCCTAGAATTAGCTCATCAAGGGGCTAAACTTCCTCCCAACTTTAATGTTGAAGATATCATTATGCATTAAGAAGAAACTCCAATCACTACTATGATGAAACAGATGCATGCCATGCAAGTCAAACTCAACAAACTTGAAAATGAGAAGGAACCTAAGGAGTTCTCCATGGAAGCTCTATGCCCTCTTCCATTTGATAAAGACTTGTACATGCTGCCATTCCCAAAGAGAGTGGAGATGCCTAAATATGATAAGTATGATGGAAACTCTGATCCTCAAGATCATGTCAGAGAATTCTATACTCAATCTATGGAATTCATGCATGAACTAACCTACCTAATGCATCTTTTCCCTTGATCCTTGGGAGGGTCAGCTATTCATTGGTTCTAAAAAATGCCTCCAACAATCAAATTTTTTGAGTTAATCAAACTGTTCTATCAACAATACTCCTACAACATCCAGCATCTAGTCACTATGATTGACATTTGCAATCTGAAACAAAACTCAAGAGAACCATTCCTGAATTTTCTCAAAAGATGGAGGACGAAATTTTCTCTATATGCTAGACATATTCCAAAAACTGAGAAGTTAGAAATTTTCTTCAACAATCTTGTTCCAGAAATCAACTACCATTTGCAAATGAAAAATCATACATCCTTTGATAAAATGGTAGAAAATACAATCAAAATTGAGAAAGTACTTATACAAAAAGGAGACATATCACTTTAAAAAGACAAGTATGACTTTGGATCTACTTCTAAAGAAAAAGGAAAAAAGTGGAACAAGAATAAAGGTGTCATCACAGATGGTGTTGTTGACACTATTTGTGCCCCATCTAAGGCACCTACTTTCAATCTCACTGTTGGCACTCAAGCTATGAAAGCCTCAAAGGGAAAAACAAAATAATCAAACAAGAAGTCATCTAACTATAAACCTTGGGTTACAGATCCTAAACACAAGTTTACTCCTCTTGGAGAGTCCTTGGAATCTTCTATGAAAACTCTGTTGGCTAACAACATCATCTTCTTGCCTGAGATAAAACAATTTGATCTTGAACCTAAACCAAAAGGGTGGAAAGAGAACGATTTATGTGACTTCCATCACAATAAGGGTCATAAAACCAATAACTAAATATGCTTAAAACACATCATACAAGACAAAATTGATAATGGTGAAATCGTAATTGACAATCATGACAGCAATAATGATCATATAGCATTCATAGAACCACTTCCAAAACATAATCAAGGAGATTCATCTTCTCAGCCTAATGTGGGTGCTAAGGTCAATTATTCTTTCTCTGAAAAAAATGATGTCATCAATATGGTTGAACCATGCCTATCTAAATGTTGCAATGTCATCACAATTGTAAGAAAGGATAGAGAGAATCAATCAGCAAATGGAATTACTTGATCACAAGCTTAGGCGCATATGCAAGGACAAATCCTAGATTCATCAAATGTCCCTAAGATGCCTTTCAATCTCTCATTTGCTTCTAAATAGAAGGCTGCCTCTAAATCATCAAATTCTAAAGAGATGAGGCCAACATCATATAGTATTGTCCAACAACTCCAGCATAAAAATGTGAAATCTCCATGTTTGAGTTGCTTCAAATATCTCCAACTCATAGAGCCATTCTAGACAAAGCTTTGCTCGGATCCAATGTTCTTGAAAACCTTGATTTAGATAGATTAAAGACTATGGTTGGTCATCTAACATCTCCATATTATATCTCCTTTTTAGAGGAAGGTGATAACTCCTTGAGTCATCCGCACAACCAGCCCTTGCATATTGAAGTCTTGATCCAAAAGCATCATGTCAAACGTGTGTTGATAGATGGAGGTGCTAGTCTCAACATTTGTTCTTACAACTTGATCACACACTTGGGATTATCTAAATATTCCATTGATCCTAAGAAGAAGATAACTATTAAAGCATATGATGAGCAAGAAATATCTTCCAAAGGAACTATTGTCTTACCTATCAGAACATGACCCGTTATCAGAGACACCATATATCAAGGTCTTGATCTACCTTTGGCTTACAACATCATTCTAGGGAGACCTTGGATACATGAAATGAGAGATATTCCTTCCACATATCATCAATGTGTGAAATTCCCTTATGAAGGAGTAGAGGTGACAATTCCAGCTGATCTATATACAACTTGCAATGAATTGAAAAAAAGTGTTGATAAACTTGTTCCTAATAACAGAGAATCTTCCACTAAGTAGATAGACATTGCTTCAACATCCAAGATGGAAGACATTGCTAAAGAGGTCAAAATAAAAGATAATGGTATGGGAGAATACACAATGGAACCTATTTTATCTCTCACATCTGTCTTGTTGTCCCCAAAATCTTATGGACAACCTTATGACAAAGTGAAATATACAGCTAAAGAATCCCAGGTCATATTAAATGGAAGCTTTGTCATAGAACAAGTATCTAAACAAGAGTTTGAGGAGGAATAAGCTATGCTTGCATGATTATACAAGGATAAGTCTCAATCCCAACTAGTCTAAAAATGTGACCCCAGTTCAAGAAAAACTCCTTAGAAGTCATATGGACCAGGAGACAAATTGATCACAAAAATGGGATATACTGGAAAAGGACCTCTAGGACTACAAGGTAAGGGTCTTCTCTCACCTCTTGACCATCGTGGCTGAACAAAAAAGAATACAATAGGTCTAGGATATAAGAAGAATCCTTTATATCTTACCAAAAACTCTCCACATGTCTTATAATAGATTGAGCCATCCACATAAATTCAATCAAAGGAAGAAACAAAATAATATGAAAGTGATGATTCCAACACTAATGATGATCTTATTCCTTATGAGCATTTGCCTAAATAAATAAAAGACCTCCTTGAAGTTGAAGATGACCCAATCAAAAGAATCAATGTAGTAGAAATGCAAGAATCCACTATGGAACAAAAGATAGTTGCACTGCAAGAACCAGCTGATCTCAAAGAACACCACACAAACAAGGAGGAAGGTGGTAGCTATTATAAAATAGATTCCCATGATTACAAATTCAAATCATAATCTGAAGGTAACCCTTCTTGGGGTATCCATCCTGAATTTACATATGTTCTTAGATTTCCTAGAGGTCCAGAATCAGAATATGAATCCAATGACTATGAATGGGGAATCATTCCAGAGGAAGATGAGCTTATCACAGAAAAACATATTGATGTTGTTCACCAATATGCACATAAAACCCATGTAAGTCTAGAGCACAATAATGAACTTAATGAGTCTGATCCACCGATGGCTTTAGTGGACTCCCATAATGACATTGAGCCTATTCATGAATTGAACGTTTTGATTGTAATATCACCTTTGAACTTGAGAGTCAGGTTAGGACCAATGATGATAGATCCATATCTGTAAACACTATTTCCCAATCTTTCACCACTTTAACTATCTAACATCCCAAACTTCTTGACCAAACCTCTACAAATCCGAGCCAAGGTGTCTATACCTTTCCAAATGACTATGCCCTTGCTTGCTACCTCAATGTAGTTGAGCCTATGATGACTTCCATTAGTGAACCAAGCATTATCATGATGGAGTCAGACATCAAGTATCTTAGTCAAAAGAATAAGAATAAAAATAAAAATAAAAGGAGTTCTAAGGGTGAAAACCACTTTGTGGTAGTCTCAGAACCTACAAAAGTAAAAATAAAAGATGTATCTGAATGTGAAAACCTCTTTGAGGTGCCTAATGATGAGATATTTGATGTCCTTTCAAGTCATTTACATGAAAGATCTCTAGTACTAATTGAGCCCACTCAATCTATCAACTTGGGAACAATAGAAGAACCACATTTGATCCATGTAGCACAATCCTTATCAGAAGAAGAAAAGAAAAAATTTACCACATTCCTAACAAAAAAGAAGATCACCTTTGCATGGAAATATTCAGATATGCCAGGGTTGGATCTTGATCTTATAATTCACCATTTATCTATAGCTCTAGGAGTTAAACCTGTTAAGCAAAAATTGAGAAAGATGCATCCACATGTTGCACTCTTGGTCAAAGTTGAATTAGAGAAACTACTAAAATCTAGATTCATCCATGTTATTGATTATGATGAATAGATCTATAATATTGTACCTGTATCAAAACCAGACAAGTCTTAAGAATATGCATAGATTTTGTAGATGTAAACAAAGCATGCCCTAAGGATGATTTTTTGCTCCCTAACATTGATATGATAGTAGACATGACTATGGGCTTCAAGATGTATTCTTCAATGGATGGTTTTCTTGGATACAACCAAATAAAAATTTCTCTAGAAGATCAAGAGAAAATTGATTTCACATGTGCATGGGGTACCTTATGTTGGAATGTCATGCTATTTGGGCTTAAGAATGCTGGTGCTACATATCAGAGAGCTATGATGTCTAATTTTCATGACATGATGCATCAAACTATGGAGGATTATGTTGATGATACTTTTTAAAAATATATGATAAGATCTGAACATCTGAATGATTTGAGCAAAATACTAGATCGAATGGAGAAGTTTAGTCTCAGAATGAACCCTAAGAAGTGTGTTTTGGTGTCACTTCTGGAAAGCTCTTAGGCTACATTGTTTCCAAGAAAGTAATTGAAGTAGGTCCAGCTAAGGTCAAAGCTACCATGGAGATGCAACCTCCCAAGAATATCAATCAAATGAGAACATTACAAGGGAGAGTACAATCTATTAGATGCTTCATATCTTTGCTAGCAGACATATCACAACCTTTCACAAAAACATTACATAAAGGTGTGACTTTTGCATGGAACGAGGAATGTGAAAAGAATTTTACTCATATCAAGAAATATCTATCAAATCCTCCTATTCTGATGCCTCCTATTCAAGGCAAGCCATTGATTTTGTATGTCTTTGCCACAGATACATCACTGGGGGCATTGGTAGCACAACATGATGAGGACATGAAGGAAAGAGCTATATACTATATCAGTAGAACATTGGTAGCCTATGAAAAGAACTATTCAATGGTTGAGAAATCTTACATAGCTATGATTAATCCACTAAAGTACCTACTAAGAAAAGCTTCCCTCACAGGTAGACTAGCTAAATGGGTGATGTTATTAAGTGAATTTGACATTGAATATGTTGAAAGAAAAGCTACCAAGGGCCAAGTTATTGCTGATCAACTGGTGGACGGACCTTTGTTTGATGATACACCAATGCAAATGGAATTCCTAGATTCCTCTATCATGAATCTTTCCTCTAGAGCATGGAAGTTATTCTTTAATGACTACTATACACAGAATGGATCTAGAGCAGGCATATTGTTCATCACTCCTCAAGGATACTCAATCCCTAAAGCATTCAGAATCAAGTTTCCTTGCACAAACAATATTTCTGAATATGAAGCTCTTCTTAATGGCATGAAGATAGAAATGGAGAGGAGAGTGACAAAACTACACATTCATGGAGACTCACAACTTGTAATACACCAAGTCAATGATGTGTATCAAATGAAAGATGGAAAGCTAATCTGATACAAAAGAATGGTAGATGATCTAAAGAAATATTTCATATCTATCACCTTTGAAAAAATAGAGAATAAAGTTTTTGATGCTGTTGCAACACTCTCTACTTTATTACAGCAGCCCGAACATGAGCTACATTATGAGTTCTTGGTGGAAGCACTATCTTATCCTACATATGATTCCCCCAAAACCCACATGATCTGCACTATTGTTGGTCATGATTCATCTTGATACAAAAACCTTTTATCCTATCTCCAAGACAAAATCATTCTTGATACCTTCAACTTCCATGAGAAATGATACCTTATTTGAAATGCATCTCGGTATGTCATCATTGGTAACAATCTATAGAAACAAGGTCTAGATGGTACACTCCTTAGATGTTTATAACAAGGAGAGTCTCAACATGCATTAGAGGAAGTCCATAAAGGTATTTGTGGATCACATTCCAATGGTTTAACACTAGCTCAAAAACTTATTAGGGTTGGGTACTATTGGCCTGAAATGGAAAGAGAGGCAATCAAGTTTGCAAAGAATTGTCAAAAGTGTCAAGTACATGGTAACTTAATTCATGCACTAGGGAGAGATCTAATTCCCTTTACTACACAATGGTGTTTTCACCAATGGGGATTTGATCTTATAGGAGCCATACATCCTCCTTCTAATGGGCATACCCATATTATTATAGCTACAAAATATTTCACAAAATGGGTAGAAGTAGTCCCTTTGACTCAAGCAACTGACAAACAAATTTCAATGTTCATTCTGAACTACATCATATGTTTGTATGGTATTCCACATTCTATAGTCATAGATAATGGTGGAGAATTCGAGAACAGAGACTTAGATGATTTATGTGCTAAATTCAAGATTACACAACATTGGTCATATATCTACTATCCTCAAGGGAATGGACAAGCAGAGGCTTCAAACAAGAATATATTAAAAATATTGCATTGTACAATTAATAAAATAGGAAGAGATTGGAATCTCATGATCAATCCAACTCTCTGGGCCTATAGAACAAGTATCAAAACACCCACTGGGGCTACAACATTCACTTTAGTTTATGGGTCTGAAGTGGTACTACCTATTGAGGTTGATATCCCATCTCTAAGAATCATAATGCATGGTCTAGTAACTGATGATGACTACAAAGTGACTAGGTTGCAAGAACTTGAACTACTAGATGAGTGCAGACAAGCAACATATGATCATCTTAGAGTATATTAAAAGAGAATGTCTAGAGGTTACAACAAGAAAGTTAGACATAGAGAATTTATGGTTGGCGATCTAGTCTTGAGAGAGAATCCTAAAAATCAATCACATCATAAATGCAAGGGGAAGTTTGAACCCAACTGGCTGGGTCCCTTTGTTATCATTGCTACCTTTAGCTCTAGAGCCTATCAACTCTCAATGACTAAAGGAGAATAGCTTCGGGAACCAATCAATGTTCTCCATCTAAAGAAATTCTATGTCTAAGGCATTCAGTATTAAAAAATGTCCTAAAAAATCATAAAAATTAGAAAAAGTCTTGAAAAAATGATCATCTTGGTAAAAACCTAGCAAATAGGTGCCTTGATGTATCAAAAAAAAAATAAAAAAATGGAAAAATGCAAAAAAATTGAAAAAAATGAAAAATAAAAAAAAATGAGAAAAAGAAAAAGTGCCTTGGTGAAAACCTGGAAACAAGTGCCTTGGTAGCAAAAATAGAATCTCTGTCAAGATGGTGAAAACCCAAAAAATGGGTGCCACTTGTTTCAAAATGCTCCATCTATCAGTGCAATCTTGGTCTTTCCCAGCTTTCAGTCTTGCTTTAGTTTGTACATACCTCCAGATTTATTTCTGCATTCCCGTTTTCAATAAAGTCAATCTGTACACCAATCAACTCAAGTGTCTGTATCCTACCAATTTTCAAACTTGGGGGCAATCAAAGTCATATCCTACAGTCCTTAGTATCTCAGATGAGTCATATCTAGTCACGGTCCTTTGAAGCTACATCCGAGACAGTTAATCAGTCTCCTCTCCAGAAAAAATTTTGCATCTACAACAACACAATCAAACATCAAGATGAACTGAAAACATTGTATGCTTTACATACTTTTATCTCCTTGTATGCTTACTAATTCACATTGAGATTTTTTCATATTGTGTCCTTTTGAACTCTTCAATGATGTCCTCTACAGGATTTAGAGAGTGACGACTGGTGGCATAATCTTTTCTTTTTTTTCTACTTGTATGTGAAAATCTAACAACTTTGGAAAATATGGATTGAAATGGTGTCCGTCTATAAGAACCTCTATCTTGTATTGGATGGCCATGAGTGTAATACCCCAAAAATGGGCTATATGTTCATTAACCTTTTATATCAATAATTCAAATGAAATCGACATCAAAGTCCTAATCTAAGGCACATCTAAACATCATCGAATCATAATTGATTATCTTAAATTTTGCATCGGAGAATATTCCTAGTAATATTCCTAATTATCTTAATTATCTTTAATTTAATGATTATTTGGCGATAAATCACATTTATCCTAAGTTTGATTAATTGAATATTTTCATATTTAATTAATTAGATTTAATATCTTGCCACTTAATTGTGTAATTAAATTTAATTCTATCTATTATTAATTGTATTATTTAATTTTTACAATAAATCTAATATCTTATGAATAATTGATTAAATTCTTATTTAATTAATTAAAGCAGGTTGTCATTATTTAATAATATAGTTTTTAATAAAAGTTTGATAAAATAATTGATTAACCCATAAATTAATTATTTTATTTCAAAAATCAGTTAAGTTGAGCATAAATCACTTTATTTATTTATTAAATCATAATTATCCATGTGCACATTCAAAGACCAGTTAAACTCAAAATTGGAAAAATCAATGCAAGTTGTTAGCTTTTTGAAACTCAACATCTTTTTGAGTTTTAAACTTCTAATTTGAGTTGAACTGTGCTTTTGCATGATTTTTGTGACTTAATTATCTTTATTTAAAAATAACTCAAAAATCAACCTGAGTTATTTGAGTGATTTATGGCTTTTTCTCATGCACCTCCAAAGCTCTGGATTTCTATAAAATCAAGGCTCAGCTCTTCATAATTCATCTCGCAAATTGCAAACTTACTTTACAGGAATCATAGCATATCAGATTTGGAGAATTTGCACAATTGAAGCTTGAAAGATAAATTTGAGGATTCGAAGCATTGTGAGATCAATTTCAAATTCATAGCTTTCATATTATTGTTAGAATTTTCATTCTCATACCATATCATTTCTAGATTAGCATTGCATATCAATTTACATATTAGCATAGATTCATATCATTGTTAGATCAATTTTCATATTAGCATAGATTCATATCAGTTTTCATCATATTATTGCATAGAAAATACCAAAAAAAAAAAATATTAATTGCATTCATATTTCATATCAGTTTGGCATTCAAATCCTTCATTTAGGTGGCGTCTAGGTCACTAATCTTTTTAACAGTCTGAGAACATTAATCTCGCACCTACTAGAAGGCAGTAAATTGCTTGGTTAAATTAGATTTCAATTTTGCACGATTTTGATTATAGCTAACCTCTAATGTTTTACTAAAGTGTTGTGTCTACAGATCAGGTACAAAATTTACACACACATTTCTGGCGCCCACTATGGGGCAACCCACCTTTACATGCTAGTTTTGATTTTTTTTTTAAAGCTAAAGCCCTAAAGTTTCAAAGATTTAATTTTATCTCTCAAATGGCTTAGAGTTTTGGACTGAAATTGTTTTTTTAGATTAGACATATATCAAAGAAGCTACAATAAAAAATTTAGAATTTTCTAAGATGTTTTGAATTTTTAATAATTTTTTCTTAAAATTATGGAAAAAATTAATATCTGACGCAAATCAAAATATTTTTTTAAAATTTTTATATTTTCAGAAAGCTCTTTCAATTCTACAGGGGGTCCATTGTTTGTATTTTAAATTTGGATGCAATATAATAGCTTAAATAGTAAATTTATAAAAACTAGTTTATTTTGATAAAATGGGTCTCTAAGGCACAGATGAAGAGATTTTTCTAAAATTTTTACATTTTTGGAAAGCTCTTGATTTTTTAGTAGGGGTCTTTGTTTTGAATTTCTATTTTTGTGGCCAAAATCATATCAAAAAAATTAGATCTTGTTGACTAGGTCAAATGCAGCAAAAAAAAAAAAGTTTTGTGATGGGTATGCACTTATTTTTTTTACATGGTTCAATGAATGATATGAGTTGTCATTTGGGTTAATTTATGGTTATTATTTCTAATAAAAATTGATTTTTAGAGCTAACCCTATGGTTTTCATAAGTTGAATATATTTTGCATATCTTGTTTGCTTGTTTGCTTGTTGGAGAGTTCGTCACTTGCTTGCATGAAAAAGCTCAACAAGAATTGCTAAAAATTAGGTAAAATCTACTAAGCGCATTGCAAGGATCCTAAGTATTCTCCTTCATCTAATAAAATTTCAATTTGGCCTTAAAATAAATCTCTCATGTGTTTAGCTTGAGTGTTTCTTTGCATGCTTTTTCTATGAATTTGCATAATTGAATACTAGGTTGTGACACCTTAAGTATTTATTAGTAGTCTTAGATTACTTGTGATTGATCTTGATTGCTATCTTGGGTTATTGAAATCGCTAATTCATCGGCCCCTCATTCCACCCCGTGGTTGCAATCTCAGCGCCATAAAGGGGAGGGGTCTACAGGAGAGAAGCGTTAATTGTTCCACCAGGCAACCCTTTTGTGCTTTTGGGAACTCACTTGTTTTCTAAGTTGGGGACTCATTTTTAGCTTGTGTGAGGTGTTAAGTGTTCCATCTTGTGGACTCATCTTATATTCTCTTTAAGCGTTAAGTGTTCCTCTTTTTGCTTTTTGGGTACTTTTGGTAGATTTACTTGTGGAAACATACATCTATGCTCACATAGTAATTAGGCCCTATGAACACTATTCATGATTCTTGAGAGATTGGATTCCCAGTGAAATCCTTCTTGACGATAGAATCCTTGTAGGTAGGGAGGATACTTAGTGCATTTCACATTCAACTTGGTTAGTGCGTCTTCTCTTATTGATCGATACATTCTCTCCTAGGAGAGGTTGATAGATCACGTGGGGTAGACATCACAAGATTTGGTGAATCAAAATTGGTTAGTGTGTCTTCCCTTATTGATTGATACATTCTCTCTCTGGAGGGGTTGATAGATCATGTGGGGTTGATATCATAGACCTTGGTGAGACAAACTTTGTCTTAGCGTGTTAGATTAATTTTCTTACTTTGTTTGGGTTAAAAGTGAAGAGGTATCAAAACCTTGGATCTAGAGCCAAGTCCCCTTGTGGTATCATACTGTGAGTCACCTTTAGAGAGGGTTAACCATAGCGGACAATCCCTTCATAGGGAAAACTGTGTTGATGGAACCTCAAGCAGTAATAGCCATTTTTGCCGTGGTAGTGAAAGTCGCTATATAAATGTCCTTGTGGAAGAAATCTCCACAGGTATGGTTCATTGTTGGGTTGTCAGATCTCCCTAGTAGCTCCTGAAGATTAAGTTCTCAGACTGTGTCAAAACCCTGGTGCGCTAGGATTGGAGTTCACCCCTTTGGATCATAAAAGTTGCAGAGTCAAACCATTACTAAAAACCCCAGCGAGGCCAAATTTTCATTTTATAGGGTATATGTGCGTTATTGCAAAATATTTTAGAATGTACACAATTAGTGCTTCTAAGGATTAGAACGCATAAGTCACTTGATTGTTCATGCGTAAGGTTTCTTTTTCCCTTGTTCATTGTTTTTAGACATGCTTAAAATCACTTGCTTGCTATTTTGCGTGCTTGTTTATCTATCTGGTTATTGAAAATGGGCAAATTTGTTACAATCCTCAAAATCTGGACATTGAAATTTGCAAACAATTCAAATCTGAAAACTCAAAATTTGCAAAATCTGAAGTAAAAACCTTTCAAGAGTCAAAAGTCATCTTAGGAGGTCAGAAAGTCATATGAGTTTCCATCAAGTGTCATTTCATTACAACCCATCTGTCGTATGATTGGGTACCCAGTGTTGTACGAGTTTCCATGCTAGCAAATTCTCAAAATCAAAATCTTACAACTGTCGTATGAGATTTTCAACTGTCATTTCATTGATACCCAACTGTCATATGATAACCAACCCAGTGTCATACGAGTTTTGATGCCAGAAAATTCTAAGAGTCAAAATCTTGCTTGCAATTATCGTATGAGTTTTGCAACTGTCATTTCACAGCATACCCACTGTCGTATGAGTCTGCAAAGTGTCATTTGGGAAATTCTTGAAAGTTGTCAAAAAAATTATCAAAATTGCCAGATATTTAGCTTTTTCAGCCTAATTTCAGAATATGTCGAACGAATCACTATGTCAGGAATAGAGTCGTAGCTATTAAGAGTCCAATCATTTTCCTAAAGTGGCCTTTTGAATTCAATTTAGCCTTCTGTTTAATCGATTTGAGTCCTTATCATCCTGTGTCAAAACCTTGTCATAACTATCAATCTTCAATCAATCATCAAAATGACTAAGTGTTGTGATATCTTATCCACTATCTTTTGGGAACCTACACATACATCCAGAGCATAGTATCCTTCATCCACGTCTAATCAAATCTTCAAATCAATCAAACCTTGACAAGGTTGCGTCATCTGATCATCTTGATTCAATTCATTCTTCGGTTATCTGGGTCTTATTCTTTTGTTTCACTTGAGGTGAATGGTGGAGACTAGAGCTTCCTCTCACAAGAAATCTATCACCACTCTCCAAACTCCAACTCTTAAGAAACTCATCAATTCTAGTCTTTACGAGGATGACGGTCTTGGCAACTATCGATTGAAATCTGGTTACATACCTCCTCCATCAACTCACAGAGGTACTCAACATACCCCCCATCAATCTAATCTAGGGAGTCCACAAACTCCTACCATGTCTCAAGCAGGGACAAATTTTGGCTCTCAAAGAGCTCAATCTCAACATGGTGCAGATCAAGAACCCACACCTGAAGAAATTGCTCAATATCAAAATGATGATAACTTCAAACGAATGATGAAGCATTTCTTGAAAGAAGATAGAGAAGCATACTTTTTACAACTAGCTCATCAAGGAGCTAAACTTCCTCCCAAATTTAATGTTGAAGATATCATTACGCATGAGGAAGAAACTCCACTCACAGCTATGATGAAATAGATACATGCTTTACAAGTCAAATTTAATAGCCTTGAGAAAGAAAAGGAACCCAAAGAGTTCTCCATGGAAGGTCTATGCCCTTTTCCTTTTGACAAAAACTTGTATATGCCACCATTTCCAAAAAGAGTGGAGATGCCAAAGTATGATAAGTATGATGGACACTCTGATCCTCAAGATCATGTTAGAGAGTTTTGTACGCAATCCATGGAATTCATGCATAAACTGACCTATCTGATGCATCTTTTTCCTAGATCTCTGGGAGGAGCATCCATTCAGTGGTTTTCAAGATTGCCTTCTACTATCAAAACTTTTGAGGAGTTGATCAAATTGTTTTACCAGCAATACTCCTACAATATTTAGCACCCGGTCACCATGATTGATATCTGTAATCTCAAGCAATATCTAGGGGAACCATTCCTAACATTTCTCAAGAGATGGAGGAAGAAGTTCTCTCTATATGCCAGACCTATTCCAGAAATAGAAAAACCGGAAATCTTCATCAACAACCTTGTTCCAGAAATCAATTATCCTCTACAAATGCAAGATCATACATCTTTTGACAAGATGGTGGATCATGCTATCAAAATCAAAAAAGTTCTTGTAAAAAAAGGAGAAATCACACTTCAAAAAGACAAGTACGAATCAGGATTTAGTTCTAAAGACAAGAATAAAAATTGGAACAAGAACAAAGGCATCATCACAGATGGTGTTGTTGACACTATCTATGCCCCATCAAAGGCACCAGCCTACAATCTCACTCTTGGTACTCAAGCCATTAAAATGTCAGAACAAAAGTCTTCTCAACCATCTCAAAGGAAGCCAGAATTCAAAAAATGGGATAAACATAAAAAATTTACTCCTCTAGGAGAGTCTTTAGAATCAGCTATGAAAAATCTACTGGTTGATAACATCATCTCTTTACCACCAATCCGACCGAATGCTCAGGACCCCAAACCAATATGGTGGAAGGAAAATGAATTCTGTGATTTCTATCGGAGTAAAGGTCACAAAACTAGTAGTTGCTATCACTTGAAGCATACCATTCAAGATCTGATCGATAGTGGAGACATCACAATTGACAATCCCATGAGCAATAACAATCATACAAAATTCACAAAACCATTTCTGAAACATGGTCAAGATAGTTTCAACTTCTCAGCCTAATATGGGGGCAAAAGTCAACTATGCCTACTCTGGAAATAATGCTGTCATCAATATGGTTGAACCATGTCTCTCTAAAAATTTCAATGTCATCATAATCGTATGAAGAGACAGAGATCATTCCTCAGCTAATGTAATTACTCGATCACAAGCTCAAATGCATCTGAAAGGACAAATCCTAGATTCATCAAATGTCCCTAAGGTGCCATTCAATCTTTCATCTGCTTCTAAACAGAAGGTTGCTTCCAAATCTTCCAATCCAAAGGATACAAGGCCTACATCTTATAGCGTTGTTCAACAACTCCAACACACTAATGCAAAAATCTCCATGTTTGAGTTTCTTCAAATATCTCCAGCTCATAGGGCCATTCTCGATAAAGCTTTGCTTGGTTCCAATGTTCCTGATGACCTTGATTTAGACAGGTTCCAGACTATGGTTGGACATCTTACATCTCCATAGTATATCTCCTTTTCAGAGGAAGATGACAAATCCTTGAGTCACCCACATAATTAGCTTTTTCATATAGAAGTCTTGATCCAAAACCGTAGAGTCAAATGTGTGTTGATAGATGGGGGTGCTGGCCTAAACATTTGTTCTTACAGCTTGATCACACAATTGGGATTTTCAAAATTGGCTATTGATCCTAGAAAGAAAATAACTATCAATGCCTATGATGAACAAGAAAGATCTTCTAAAGGCACCATTGTCTTACCTATCAGAGTTGGTCCAGTTATCAAAGATACCATCTGTCAAGTGCTTGATCTACCTTTGGCCTACAACATCCTTCTAGGGAGACCATGGATACATGAAATGCAAGCTATTCCTTCTACATACCATCAATGTTTGAAGTTTCCTTATGAAGGAGTAGAGGTTACTATCCCTGTAGATCTGAATACAACTTGTAACACCTTGAAGGAAAGTGTAGATAAGCTTGTACCTAATAATAGAGAATCTTCTATTAAACCAACTAAGGAAGCATCCACATCTAAAATGGAAGATCTTGCAAAAGAGGTTAATATCAAAGAAAATAGTATGGGAGAATATACTATCGAGCTAGTCTTATCTTTGATATCTCTCCCTATCTCACCTAAGTCTTATGGGAAATCTTTGAAACAATCCAAACCAGACTCTAAAGAACCTCTTGAAGCATATAAAAAGAATTTTGTAGCTGAACAAGTATCCAAGCAAGAATTTGGAGAGGATGAGGCTGTGCTATCATGGCTGTACAAAGATGAACCTGAATCTCAAGTTGTTCAAACTGGTGACTCTGCAGTCTCCAAACTCCCTTCCAAGTCATATGGTCTAGGAAATAAATTAATAGCTAAGATGGGATATTCAGGTAAAGGACCTCTATGAATCAGAGGAAAAGGTCTTGAGGTACCTCTCCCACATACTGGTAGAGGAAATAAAAACAAAGTTGGCTTAGGCTTTAAGAAGAAACCCTATCACCTCAAAGGTAATTGCTCTCATGTCATAGAGCAGATCGCACTAGGGGAACCTCTTCTTACGAAAGAAGAAACATAACCATCTAATAGTGATTCAGATAGTTCAGAACTCATCCCCTATAAAAAATTACCTAAAGAGATCAAAGACCTTCTTGATGATAAAGATGATCCTATCAAGAGAATTAATGTAGTAGAAACACAAGAACCTACTATCAATCAAGAGATAGTTGCAACATAAGAACCAACTAATCTTGAAAAAAATCAAGAAGAGGGAAGTGGTAGTGATTCTGAGATAGATTCTCATGAGTATGAATACAAATCAGAATCTGAGGGTAACCCTTCTTGGGGTATTCACCTTGAATTTACTCATGTCCTAAGATTTCCTAGAGATCCCGAATCAGAAGATGAATCTAATGACTATGAATGGGGAGTCATCCCAGAACTAGATGATCTTATCATAGAAAAACATGTTGATGTTATTCACCAATATGCACCTCAAACCAGCGTAAGTCTAGAGTGAAATGATGAACCTATTGAGTCTGATCCACCTATTGCTAAATTGGACTCCCATGATGACATTGAGCCTATTCAAAAATTGGATGTCTTAAGTTGTAGTATCACCTTTGAACTTGAGCATCAGGTTAGGACCAATGATGACAGATCCATATCCATAAACACTATCTCCCAATCTTTCCCTACTTTGACTATCAAATATCCAGAACTTATTGATCAAACCTACACAAATCCGAGCCATGGTATTTATACCTTCTTGAATGACTATGCCCTTGCTTGCTACCTCAATGCAGTTGAGCCTATGAGTACTTCCATCAGTGAACCGAGTGTCAGCATGACCGAGTCAGACATCAAATATCTTAGTCAAAAAAACAAGAATAAAAAGAAAAAGGAAAAGAGTTCTAAGGGTGAAAACCACTTTGTGGCAGTCTCAAAACCTACAAAAGTAAAAATAAAAGATGTATCCAAAGGTGAAAACCCCTTTGAGGTGCCTAAGCATGAGATATTTGATGTCCTTCTGAGTCATTTATAGGACAAATCTCTAGTTCTAATTGAGCCCACTCAATCCATCAATTTGGGTACAACAGAGGAACCACAATTGGTACATATAGCACAATCATTATCAGAAGAAGAAAAAAAAAAATTTACAACATTCCTAATAGAGAAGAAGATCAACTTTGCATGGAAATATTCAGATATACCAAGATTGGATCCCAATCTTATAATGCATCATTTATCTATTGCTCCAAATGTCAAACTTGTCAAGCAAAAATTGAGAAAGATGCATCCTCATGTTGAACTCTTGGTAAAAGCTGAATTAGAGAATCTCCTAAATGCTAGATTCATCCAGGTTATTGACTATGTAGAGTGGATCTCTAATATTGTACTTGTTTCTAAACTAGATGGCTCAATTAGAGTGTGCACAGACTTTCGAGATGTGAATAGAGCATGCCCTAAGGATGATTTTCCACTACCTAACATTGATATGATAGTGGACATGACTGCGGGTTTTGAGATGTATTCCTTAATGGATGGTTTCTCTAGATATAACCAAATAAAAATTGCTCCAGAGGACCAAGAGAAAATTGCTTTCACATGTGCATGGGGCACCTTTTGCTGGAATGTCATGCCATTTGGGATAAAAAATGCTGGAGCTACATATCAAAGAGCAATGACATCTATTTTCCACGACATGATGCATCGAACTATGGAAGGTTATGTTGATGATACTTTAGAAAAATCTATGATCAGAACTAAACATCTAAAGGACTTGAGCATGATCCTAGATAGAATGGAAAAGTTTAGTCTCTGACTAAATCCTAAGAAGTGTGCTTTTGGTGTCACTTCTGGAAAGCTCTTAGGATACATAGTTTCAAAGAAGGGTATTGAAGTTGATCCAACTAAAGTCAAGGCTATAATAGAGATGCAAGCTCCCATGAATATTAGTCAAATGAGGATGTTGCAAGGAAGAGTTTAATCTATCAGAAGATTCATATCACAGCTAGCGGATATATCACAGCCTTTTACAAAAACATTACATAAAGGTGTGACCTTTGCATGGAATGAAGAATGTGAGAACAAATTTAACCATATCAAGAAGTATCTATCAAATCCACCTATCTTGATGCCTCCTATTCATGGGAAGCCATTGATCTTATATGTCTCTGCAACAGCCACATCACTAGGGGCATTGCTAGCACAACATGATGAAGAGAAAAAGGAAAGAGCCATTTATTATATAAGCAGAACATTGGTGGCATATGAAAAGAACTATTCTATGATTGAGAAAGCTTGTCTCATTGTGATCTTTGTATCATAGAAATTGAGACACTATGTGTTAGCTCATACCCCACATCTAGTAGCAAAAATTGATCCACTAAAATACCTACTCAGGAAGGCTTCCCTCACAGGTAGACTGGCTAAATGGCTCATGCTTCTAAGAGAATTTGACATTAAATATGTTGAAAGAAAAGATATAAAAGGTCAAGTTATTTCTGATCAACTAGTAGATGCACCCATGTTTGATGACACACCAATGCAAATGGAATTTCCAAACTCCTCTATTATGCACCTATCTTCTAGAGAATGACAATTATTCTTTGATGACTTCTATACACAGAATGGATCTAGAGTAGGCATATTGTTCATAACTCCTCAAGGATACTCCATCCCAAAAGCATTTAGACTAAAGTTCCCCTGCATAAACAATATTGTAGAATATGAAGCCCTTTTAAATGGTATGAAAATAGCAATTGAATGGAGAGTAATAGAGCTACACATTCATGGAGACTCTCAACTTGTTATTCATCAAGTCAATGATGTGTACCAAACTAAAGATGAAAAGCTCATTCCTTACAAGAGAATGGTAGATGATCTTAAGAAATATTTCATATCTATCACATTTGAGCAAACTCCTAGAATAGAGAACAAGGCTGCTGATGCAATGGCAACACTATCTACTTTATTACAGCAGCCTGAACATGTGCTACGCTATGAGTTCTTGGTGGAAGCACTATCTTATCCTACATATGACTCCCCTGAAACTCGCATGATTTGCACTATTGTAGGTCATGATTCATCCTAATATAAACACCTATTTTCCTATCTCCAGGACCAAATCATCCCTGATACCTTCAACCGTCATGAAAAGAGATACCTTATCCATAATGCCTCCCGATATGTCATCATTGGTCATGATCTATACAAACAAGGTCTAGATGGTACGCTACTTAGATGTTTAGAACAGGAAGAGTCTCAACGTGCATTAGAGGAGGTCCATGATGGTATTTGTGGGTCACACTTGAATGGTTTGACACTAGCTCGAAAACTTATTAGGGCTGGGTACTATTAGCTTGAAATGGAGAAAGAGGCTATCAAATTTGCTAAGAATTGTCAAAAGTGTCAAGTACATGGCAACCTAATTCATGCTCCAGGGAGGGATCTAATTCCCTTTACAACATAATGGCCTTTCCATGAATGGGCATTTGATCTTATTAGGATGATTCATCCTCATTCTTCTAACAGACATACCCATATAATCACAGCCACAAATTATTTTACAAAATGGGTAGAGGTGGTCGCTTTGACACAAGCAACAGGGAAACATATATCTATGTTCATATTGAACTATATCATATGCAGATATGGGATACCTCATTCCATAATCATAGATAATAGTGGGCAATTCAGGAATAAAGACCTAGATGATCTATGTGCCAAATTCAAGATCACCCAACATTGGTCTTCTATCTACTATCCACAAGGGAATGGCCAAGCAGAGACTTCTAACAAAAATCTATTAAAGATCTTGCACAGAACAGTAAACAAAATTGGTAGAGACTGGCATTTCATGATTAATCCAGCTCTATGGGCCTACAAAACAAGTATCAGAACACCTACAGGGGCTACACCTTTTTCTTTAGTTTATGGGTCTGAAGCAGTACTACCTATTGAGGTCGAAATCCCATCACTAAGAATCAGAATGCATGGTCTAGTAACTGATGATGACTATAGAGTGTCTAGGTTGCAAGAACTGGAACTACTAGATGAGCACAGAAAAGCAGCGTATGATCATCTCAGAGTATATCAGAAGAGAATGTCTAGAGGCTACAACAAGAAAGTCAGACACAGAGAATTTCAGGTTGGCGATCTAGTCTTGAGAGAAAATCCTAAAAATCAATCCCATCAAGAATGCAAGGGGAAGTTCAAACCCAACTAGCTGGGTCCCTTTGTCATCACTACTACTTTTAGCTCTGGTGCCTATCAACTCTGAACGACTGAAGGAGAATAGCTCTGAGAACCAATCAATGTTCCCCATCTGAAGAAATTCTACACCTAAGGCATTCAGTCTATGGTAAAATGTCCTAAAAAAATTATAAAAATCAGAAAAAGTCCTGAAAAAATGAACATCTTGGTGAAAACCTAGCAATAGGCACCTTGATGATTCACAAAAAAATAAAAAAAGAAAAAAAAAAAGAAAAAAAAGAAAAAAAGTGCCTTGGTGAAAACTTGGAAACAGGCGCCTTGGTAGCAAAAATAGAATCTCTGCCAAGATGGTGAAAACCTGGAAAACGGGTGCCACTTGTTTCAAAATGCTCCATCTATCAGTGCAATCTTGGTCTTTCCCAACTTTTAGTCTTGCTTTAGTTTGTACATATCTCCCGGTTTGTTTTTGCATTTCTAGTTTTCAATAAGTCGATTTGTCCACAAATATTATCAAGTGTCTGTATCCTATCAATGTTCAAACTTGGGGGAAATCAATGTCATATCCTATGGTCTCCCATGTATCTGAGATGTGTCATATCCAGTCAGAGTCCTTTGAAGCTTCATGTGAGTCAGTCAGTCAGTCTTGTCTCCAGAAAGGATTTTGCATCTACAACAATGCAATCAAATATCAAACTGAAAATGATCTGTGCTTCATGCTTTTATCTCCTTGTATGCTTACTGATTCGCATTGAGATTTGTGCATATTGTGTCCCTTTGAGCTCTTCGATGATGTCCTTTATAGGATTTAGAGAGTGATGACTAGGGGCATAATCTTTTCTTTGTCTTCTGCTTGTATGTGAAAATCTAACAACTTTGAAAATTCTAGATTGAGATGGTGTCTGTCTATAAGAGCCTCTATCTTGAATTGGATGGCCATGCATACCTTGACCATTGATACCCAAAAAATTCAAGGAAGTTTGATTTAACTATTGTCTTTTTGAGTGAGGTCTTTCTCCTACTGTGAAACATGATCTTGCCTAAGGATGTGAATGATAAAGGGTCACTACGGGTAATTCACACTGGATTTGGAATGATCTCTTGACTATTTGATGTGTTTGTCATGCAAGGCGTATTCAGGTCATCACGATGTTTATGTTTTGATGCTTATACAAATTGCTATATCAAAATGGACATGATATTCACGTCATCCTGGCGTTTGTGCCTTGGTGCTTATATCTACTTCGACATTCTAAAAATAAAATCAATATTCATATATCCATGGTTGTTGACCAGTGGGTGTTGTATTGATTCTTGCGCTTACAAATCGATATTCATATGTCTATGGTTTCATAGCTAGTGGGCATTGTATTGATTTATCTGGTTACCTAAAAGTTCAATGATGATAACAAATCGACATATGATCAGTGACTAGGTCCTAGGTCTTAGGTTGCATTTCATTTTGCATGTCTCATTGCATTTTGCATGTTGCATGATCTCACAATGACTAAATGAACTTCAATGCTTAAAAAATTCTTCAATCACCTCTTCCAATCTAACAAGAGTTGAATCCCACACAAAGGTTCCTCCAATGAAATAGCAAGTAGAATCCTTTTTCGGGATCAAAATTCAAATCTGAGATCATTCATATTATTAACTGCTTGCATATTCGACCTTCTATCATCATAGAAATCCAGTATTCAACTTAACTAATTATCTAACATCAAACTATCAAAATTTCAACTCGGTAACCTATGGTCAACTCATGGTTAAACCTAGTCAAACTTGGTCTTTTGGGACCTTCCAATGATGTAGAACACATTCTCGAACATGTATAACCACTTTTCCAATCAATTAACATGCTTCTAAACTCTCAACGCTGAGTTTTCTTATCAGATTTCAATTTTAATCCCAAAGGGGGCATGGTATTACACATCATTCAAAGTCTGTAATCAAATTTGAAATCATATCTTTATGGAAATCATATCTTCCTCAGTAATCAAGACAACAACCATGTCTAGTTGCTAATTTATCAAAAGTCCTCATCGCTTGAGGCAAATCTATCATCACTTGGGGCATATCAGATTCATCAAGATCCATATCAATTTGGTATTCTCCTAATCTTGTAAACTATATCAGTTTTTGCAACCATCAGATCATAGTGTTCTTTCCTTGGTTCTTCGGCAACTGAAGGGTTGGGATGCGATACCTGCTAGTTCTGCTAAGACAATCAAGTCTAGAACTGGTCACTCACTTCTTTGCAATCCTAAGGTTTGGAATCAGGTGTTTTGACACTTTTTCACAATCATAGGTTCATTTTCTGTTATAGTGAACATTATCTTTGGTCATTCAGGACCTATTATCTTCATATCAAATCAATTTCAATCAGCTTCTATCTCATATCAATTATCAATTTCAAATCAGTTTCATATCTCTATCAAACATAGACTATCTTTGAACCACTGCGCTTCGCACAACAATTCAAAGAGGGGCAAAATGTAATACCCCAAAAATGGGCTATATGTTCATTAACCTTCTAATCAACAATTCGAATGAAATCGACATCAAAGTCCTAACCTAAGGCACATCTAAACATCATCGAATCATAATTGATTATCTTAAATTTTGCATCAGGGAATATTCCTAGTAATATTCCTAATTACGTTAATTATCTTTAATTTAATGATTATTTGGTGATAAATCACATTTATCCTAAGTTTGATTAATTGAATATTTTCATATTTAATTAATTAGATTTAATATCTTGCCACTTAATTGTGTAATTAAATTTAATTCTATCTATTATTAATTGTATTATTTAATTTTTACAATAAATCTAATATCTTATGAATAATTGATTAAATTCTTATTTAATTAATTAAAGCAGGTTGTCATTATTTAATAATATAGTTTTTAATAAAAGTTTGATAAAATAATTGATTAACCCATAAATTAATTATTTTATTTCAAAAATCAGTTAAGTTGAGCATAAATCACTTTATTTATTTATTAAATCATAACTATCCATGTGCACATTCAAAGACCAGTTAAACTCAAAATTGGAAAAATCAATGCAAGTTGTTAGCTTTTTGAAACTCAACATCTTTTTGAGTTTTAAAGTTTATCTAAACTTCTAATTCGAGTTGAACTGTGCTTTTGCATGATTTTTGTGACTTAATTATCTTTATTTAAAAATAACTCAAAAATCAACCTGAGTTATTTGAGTGATTTATGGTTTTTTCTCATGCACCTCCAAAGCCCTGGATTTCTATAAAACCAAGGCTCAGCTCTTCATAATTCATCTCGCAAATTGAAAACTTACTCTACAGGAATCATAGCATATCAGATTTGGAGAATTTGCACAATTAGAGCTTGAAAGATAAATTTGAGGATTTGAAGCTTTGTGAGATCAATTTCAAATTCATAGCTTTCATATTATTGTTAGAATTTTCATTCTCATACCATATCATTTCTAGATTAGCATTGCATATCAATTTACATATTAGCATAGATTCATATCATTGTTAGATCAATTTCCATATTAGCATAGATTCATATCAGTTTTCATCATATTATTGCATAGAAAATACCAAAAAAAAAAAAAGATTAATTGCATTCATATTTCATATCAGTTTGGCATTCAAATCCTTCATTTAGGTGTCATCTAGGTCACTGATCTCGATAACAATCTGAGAACATTAATCTCGCACCTACTAGAAGGCAGTAAATTGCTTGGTTAAATTAGATTTCAATTTTGCACGCTTTTGATTATAGCTAACCTCTAATGTTTTACTGAAGTGTTGTGTCTATAGATCAGGTGCAAAATTCACACACATAATGAGTACCTTGACCATTAATACCCCAAAAATTCAAGGAATTTTGATCTAACTATTGTCTTTTTGAGTGAGTTCTTTCTCCTACTGTGAAACGTGATCTTACCTAAGGATGTGAATGATAAAGAGGTCACTACAGATAATTCACACTAGATTTAGAATAATCTCTTGACTATTTGATGTGATTGTACCAAAAGGTGTATTCCGGTCATCATGACATTTATGTTTTTATGCTTATACAAATTGCTATATTAAAATGGACATGATATTCAGGTCATCATGGTGTTTGTGCCTTGGTGCTTATATCTAATCTGACATTCTGAAAACAAAATCAATATTCATATGTCCACGGTTGTCTAGCCAGTGGGTATTGTATTGATTTTTCCGCATACAAATCAATATTCATATGTTTATAGTTTCCTAACTAGTGGTTGTTGTATTGATTTATCTGGTTACTTACTAAAAATTTCAATGATGAAAACAAATTGACACATGATTAGTCACTAGGTCCCAAGTCTTAGGTTTTCTTTTCATTCTGCATGTCCTTTTGCACTTTTCATGATTGCATGATCTCACAAATTACTGAATCCACTCAAAATGCTTAAACGATTCTTCAAACCTAAACCTAAAACTTGACATGAAAAGCTGAATCTCACATGAAGGTTTCCTAACTGAACCGCAAGCAGTCACCCTCCTGGGTTAAACATCTATTTTGACATAAGACCGAATACTTGTCTTCATCAATACCTGCAAAACATATCATGTGTATCATTGCATTTACATTGCATTTCATGATCATTCCATCTACTACATTACATCCATGTGCATTTAACATTGCATAGCATAATCAAAATGATACATTTTCATACCTTTTCCATAATCAACTACATTTGCATAAATCCATACATTTGAAAGAAATCATTGCATTGCATACATCCATTCATATATTCTACACTACTCATAGCATTTACATCATATGATATCCTCATAAATCAAAACATGACAATTTCAAATGAATTCATAACCAAAATCTCGATCTCATATATATCATATAACTTGAGCTAGTCAAGGGTGCACTACTGGCACAAGGTACAAAATAATGAGCTCATGTGAGCTATTAGAAGTTAGATCAGTATATATGAAAAAAATGACAAAAATAGAATATCAAGAATAGATCAGCTATTGGCCTACTCCTCTACATCTAGTGGAGGTGGTGGTGGTGCATCTGGAACCACCTCAGCTCATGGTGCCCTGGCTCCCTCTGAAGCTGTCATATATTGGGAGTATGTTGGTACTCTCTGCCCAATAGGAACAACAACATAATAGGCAGATCGTGAGGTCTGATGTGTCACCTCTACCTATAATCTCATGTTCTCCTTTTGGAGCTTTGATCACTGTCTATTAGCCTCTATGAATCAATCCTCAAAATGGGCACTCCGTACTCTCAGGTCCCTAACCTATAATCTCAAACATCTAATCATTTCCTGAGGAGTCTGTGCTACACTAGGGCCTACATCTGCTATTGACATATCTATATCTCTAGCTAGCTAATTAACAACCTCTACTCTCTGTGCCTTCTGACATCTCACCTCAGCACCAAGATCAAAATCTATATCATCCTATGTAGTATCAGGACCAACACCTATATACTGGTTAGCACCAAGTACCTTGTCAGCACTACCAATACTACCTAATGTACCACTCTCTCCTCTAGTGGATCTCCACTATAAAACTGTAGGTTTACCTACTAAAGAAATAGTAGGATGAGGTGGTCTCATATGACCAGATGGTCTATGTGGTGTCACCACTAGTCTTTGCCTCGGAGGTGTAGGTTGGGGCATCAGAATTTGTGCATCGCACTATCTCTAGCCTCTACCCATAGGTGCACCTATCACATCCATGGCCTCCTCCATCGAGGGTATCAACTCAGTGGGATCTAAGAATCTATAAATGGTATTGTCTATGAGCCAAGCAATGTATCCATCTGTCACTTTGGCATCTACCACATCTGGATGATAGTCCCAGTCTTTGCCAACAATACCGCTATACTCCTGTGTACACATAGCATAAGACAAATGTGTTGTCCATCCTAGGACAGTCTCTTAGACTATCTATGCATATGTGGTGTAGTCCTATGGGGCATCCTAAATGATACCATAATGCCACCACACTCTGGTAATGATGAATCTCTCGATCACAGTGGTGGATCGACCAATCAACACTCAGCTCTGAAAGAAATAACTAAACTTCTCTCGATCAGTAGGCCACACCTCTATCTGTAAGTAAGGATGCCAGAGCACAAATGTTATATCATCAAAGACATGCCTCCAATACTTTGTAATGCCCATGCACACTTGTTGAACATATCCTAAATATATATAAATCACTGGCTCTTGTGGCTGGCACTGAGGCTGACATACTAGTTTGCATACTGGGATGTGCTCTGAGGCCCAAATTTGAAGTACTAGAGCACCTAAGGAAAATGACTTGCTCTCCTGATACATGATCTCATGCATCTCAGAGAACATATGAGCCAGCATACACTGACCCCAACCCATCTCAGAAGGTGTCGTCATCAAACAAGCAACCATAGGTGCCGATCCCATCAAGAGACCATTCTGCTGATGGTCGAACATGATGATACCTCCTATCATACCCACTAGTATGCACTCTAACCTATGGGTCTACCCATATCTCTAAACTAAGGACTCCCAAGAGATTGACTATGTCAGCTATGTATCATTGCCAAACAATCTCTTGAAAGCATGTAGACTTGAGTTCTCCAAACTCACATAGTTAGGACATGCACCATGGAATGGAATACATAGAATATGGTACATGTCCTATAGTGTGACTATCAAATCTCCAGTAGGTAGGTGGAAGGTTTATGTCTCAGAGTGAAAGTGCTCGATCAACGCAGCCAGAAGACCATGGTTTACCTGAATCTCAGGTAATTGAATTAGATACTCAAAACCACATGATGCCAAATGTACTCTCATCAGATCAGGAAGTGACACACAGAGTCTCTAAGTGACAGGGTGTGATATATGAACATGGAAATCAAGATAGAAGACCTACATAGCACAGAAATGGGGAATCCTATCAGTCACTTGGTTGAAAAATAGGCTAAAAGTATAGAAAATCAAAAGTTGAACACTTCAGACGGTACCTTAAATGTTCAAGAATCAGCCTAAGAAATCATAAAATTCAAAATTTTGACCTAAAAGGGCAATTTTAGCTCATTGTTTTCCATATGACAATACATTCTGGTATCAAACCTCGTATGAGTTTATATAGGTTGTCATACAACAATTCATGCTTATAGAACAATGCATAAGTTCCCATACGACAAGTGAGGGACCCAATGAAATGTTGTACGCCTCTTGGGTCCCTCTCATATGAGTTTGCAGGGGTTATAGGATGACACTGTATAGGAAATTTAAAAGTCGTATGAGTCCCAGGGGATTGTCATATGAGTTTATATGCATGCAAAAATTAAAAATTCCTAACGTAGGAAAAATGATCTAAAAAAGCTACAAACATACAAAAATGGAATTTACAAAGAGGCACAGGGGTCCACTTACCGGGTGTCCATACTGCGGAGGTCTCTGATGTCGCTGAGTGCACTCAAAATGGTGTGAAGACATAGGTACCTTCATCTCATCCATTTTCTCACTCAAAGGGCTCCACGAAGGTTTGAAACATCAAATGTTTAATGAATTGAAAATGACCCTTTTGGCCCTTATATAGGTTTTGACCTAATTTTTCAAAGTGCTCTGTTTTCCACAAAAAATGCACACCTGGCTAATTTCGACGTTCTGAACCCATTTTTGGGATCAAAATTGAAATTTGAGATTGTTTACTATGTCAAAATTGATATTTCAAAATTTCAGACCTAGGATGACCGATTGCTTGCATATTCGACCTTCAATCATCACAGAAATCCAAACATCAACTTAACTGATTATCTTACATCAAACTATCAAAATTTCAACTTGGTCAACCATGGTCAACTCATGGTAAAACCTAGTCAAACTTGGTTTGCATGACCTCTAAATGATGCATAACGCATTTTTGGACATGTACAACCAATTCTCAAATCAATTAACATGCTTCTAAACCATTCAAGATTGACTCTTTTTGTCAAATTTCAATTTTAATCCTGAAGGGGGCATGGTATTGCACATCAATCAAGTCTATAAATCAAATATTTCCTCAGTAATCAAGATAACAACCACGTCTAGTTGCTGATTCATCAAAAGATCTCATCGCTTGGGGCATATTAGATTCATCAAGATCCATATCAATCTGGTATCCTAATCAATCTTGTAAACTATATTAAATTTTCATAACCATCGGTTCATTAGTGTTATTTCCTTGGTTCTTCATAACTGAAGGGTTTAGATGTGATACCATTTCGATTCCTTTGGACAATCAGGTTTGGAATCAGGTCACTCACTTCTTCATAATCATAAGGTTCAGAATCAAGCGTTTTGAGACTTTTTTGTAATCACCAGTTCATTGTTGCTATAGTTAACATCATCATGATTCTTGGTCAACCAGGACCTAAATCAACTTGTTTCCAATCTTTCAAATCAGGTTTATGTCTTGGAATTGGTTAATCTTTCAAATTAGTTTCATACATCTTTAGCAAACACAAACTAATCTTTGAACCACTGCGCTCCGCACAGTAATTCAAAGAGGGGCAAAATGTAATACCCCAAAAATGGGCTATAGGTTCATTAACCTCTTACATCTACTAATTGATCGAAATTGACATCAAAGTCCTACTTTAAGGCACATCTACACATCAGTTTATCAAAAATTGATTTTATCTTAATTCTACATCAGAGAGTATTCCTTATTTATCCTAATCATCTTTGATTTAATAATTATTTGGCGATAAATCATATTTATCCTAAAGTTTGATTAATTGAATATTCAGAATATTCAATTAATTAATTAAATTCTAGCACTTAATTATTTAATTAGATTTAATTATATTTATTCCTAAATTGTATTATTTATTTTTGACAATAAATCAAAAATCTCATGACTAATCGATTAAATTCTTATTTAATTAGTTAATGTTAGTTGTCAAAATTTAATGATATAGTTTTGAATAAAAGTTTGATTAAATAATTGATTAACCCATAAATTAGTTGTTTTAAATTTAAAATCAGTTAAGTGGAAAATAAATCACTTTATTTTTAGATTAATTCATAATTATCTATGCACATTTGGAGCAGTTACACTTTAAATCAGAAAATGAATTCAAGGTGTTATCTTTTGGAAATGCAACATCTATTTTGAGTTGAAAATTGATCTAAACTTCTGATTTGAGTTAAAAAGTTGTTTTGGCATGATTTGCATGATTTTGTAAGTTAATCTGTTTGTAATTTTTTGCTGACTCAAAAATCAACCTGAGTTTATCAAGAGTGATTTATGGCTTTTCTAAATTCATCCTCAAGCCTTGGATTTCTATAAAAAGAAGGCTTAGCTCTTCACAATAAACTACCCTTGAATTTGCACAATTACACTGGCAAATTTGTAGTTGAAGGATCGAGCACTTGCGATAAGCGATTTGTGAGATTTTTCATTGTTGGTCATAAGCATTCATAGATTTTTATATCACTTCATATCATTCTTAGATTAAATCTACATATCATTTTCACCTAGATTAGTTTCATACAGTTTTTCATTCAAATTGCATACAAAATCCAAAAGATAGATTAATCTGCATTCATATAGTTTTTCATTCTTTTTCATTCAAATCGTTCATTTAGGTGTTGCATTGTCACTGATCTTGATTTCAATCTAAGAACATCATACTCATACCTATTGGAAGGCAGTAAATCACCTGGTTAGCTTAGTTTCAATTACATTATAGATTTTGATTTTGCTAACCTCTAATGTTTTACTGAAGTGTTGTTTCCACAGCTAGGTACAATTTTCACACACACACTATCTTGATGGGAAACTTGAATCTCAACTAGTATTAGTTGAACCTTAAATGAACTTTAAATGTAAATTTAGCACCCTAAATGATGAGGAGTGGAATCTAAAAAATACCCATCCCATATATCAATTCTATGTCAAAATGTACCTATCAAACTTCTGACACTGGACAATCGACATCACTATCTAGGTGGTGATCGGTCAGCTTTAGGAGAAGTCATCAACACATACCACTAAAATGAATGAATAAGAAAAGAATTAAATAATAAATAATCTTGTTCACTATACACTCTCCAGGATTTGGGACACTGGGATCTAATAAATGTCAAAAGAATAAAAGAATGAAGAATGGAGATATGCATGAAATCATTACCGTAAGGCATGACCTTCCATATAATTATATTATGACTCAATGCATTCATTAATATAATCTTCTTCAATCTTCTTCATACATTGGATGTGGACTTAGGCCTCCTCAAGTTTATCTTAAGCTTCATCTTATTGTTAGCGCAACTAGGCTATCATCCTTCAGACTTCATGTGTGACTATAATGAGCTTGGTACACTCATCCATTACTAGTTTTTCAAACTCTCGAGAAGGGCCAAATCTTTTCTCTACTTTCTCATCATATGCATCGAGAAACAAATCAAAGTGTTTAAACCGATTTACCTTTTAAGGGTTCAAACACATGACATCTTTCACAAAACTAGCATACTCCTATGAACATCGATCAATAGATGTGGGAAATAATGTAAGGGACTTGCATGCAATATCCAAGAGATCCATCCTAAGACCCATTTGGTGGTAGAAGACCCTCAGGTACTTAGAGGTCTTATTATTGGGGATGTTATTCTCATTCAACTTAATATCACCTTGTTGGAAACAATTGTCTGAAGGAAATTGCTACTCAATTATGTATTGTCTTTGATGTCACACAATGTCATAGTCCGCCGCAACCAGTTTCTACCGAGCTCAGCCGGTCTGCCAGACAGGAATATTAGTGCTTACCGAGTCCACTCGGTTATCAAAGAAAAGCAGTGTCTACCGAGTTCACTCGGTTGCCAAAGAAAATTTAGTATTTACCGATCTCACTCGGTTATCGAGAAAAGTTAGTGTTTACCAAGTTCAGTCGGTCATCTAAGGAAAAGTTAGTGTTTACCGAGTTCAGTTGGTCATCTAAGGAAAAGTTAGTGTTTACCAAGTTCAGTCGGTCATCGAAGGTAAAAGATTGTCGGTGTTTACCGAGTTCCCTCGGTCTCCAAAAGATTATAGAAAGTTATGGTCACCGAGCACTGTCGGCCCTTGAAGGATTTTTGCAAATAGAGTTTGCTTATTTTAGCCGACTGTTATACTAAATAATGTCGATTTGACAAATCTAAAATCATATAAATAAAAGGTCAAATGTGAAAAGTAAACAAGAAATACAGCAGAAGATTTTACAGAAGAAAAGCAGGAAAGGTGTATGCGAATTTGTGAAGGATGTTCAGATATCCTTGAGGTGCAGCAGAGATTTATTCGATCAGAAAGGATCAAACTTATGCAGAACAGAGATCTGTAATCATCAAGATAGTTTCATTATTATACAGGTCATTTTTCATTGTTACCTTCTTATCATTGTAACAGTGAATTCTAAATCTCTTAACCGAGTTGGTTTAACAACCATATTGTAAATCCTCTAACAAGGTGACAATTCCATTGAATTGTTTTCAAGACCTCTTACCAGGCCACTCCTAGCAGGGTGTTTTAAATCCTCTAACAAGGTCACACCTAACAGTGTGTTTTGTAACCTTTTACCGGGTTGGCTTCTAACCGGGCATCACTTCATAAAAGTGAAAATCAGTATCTAGATACATTGGTGGTTTTTCCCATATTGGGTTTCCACGTTAAATCTTGTGTCTCTTGTGTTATTAATTTCTTTCTCAATCATATACATGTGCTGATGAATATCTAAAGATAATTTTGCTAATACTTTCTGCATCTTCAAAGTTACTGCAATCTATTTACCGAGTGCTAAAACAGATAACATTGTTAAGATATCCTAAGGGATCTGGAAAGAATTAATTGTGAAGTGTTTTATGGTTGAATAATTCACCCCCCCTCTCAGTCACCTCTTCCATATACCATCAATTGGAATCAGAGCTTTTGGTGCCTGAAGGAAGGGTTTCAAAGACCTAAGCTAAAGATCAGGATGTCTTACAAGAGGGAAATTCCAAAGCTTAACAAAGATAACTTTTCAGCATGGCAAGGTCTCATGCGACTTCATCTAGCTTCCATTGGTGATTCAGGATGCAAATACATTGATGAAGAATACACAATTCCTAATGGCACATTAACTGTTGAAGACATTGCAGATAAAAAGACTCACAACACCATGATGATAGACATTGCATCTACTCTCAGCTATGAAGAATTTGATGATATTAAAGACTGCACTAATGCATATGAAATGTGGATGGCACTGAAGAAAATATATGGTGGTGATGCAAATGTGAAAAGAGCCAAAGCAGAAAGCCTAAGAGGACAGTTTGACAAGATGAATATGAAGGAAGATGAAAACATTGCAAAATATGTTGAAAGAATCAAAGCAAGTGTAAGTGCAATTAGAGCTTCTGGAGGAACAATCTCAGATGAGACTGTTATAAGTAAGGTACTCAGAACATTACTCCCTATCTATGCAATAAGAGTATCAGCTATTCAAGAAAGAAGATGTGAAACAAACCACAATATAACTTTGGATGCTTTAGTTGGAAGATTGACAGCTTTTGAATTAGACAACTATGACAACTATGTTCCTAGTTCCAAAAATATTGAATCAGCATATGAGGCCAAGGTTTCACTAAAGAAGAACAAGAAAATTAAAGAAGTTCAGTCAGAAAGTGAAGAAGTATCAGAAGAAAGTTCTGATAGTGATCTTGAAATTGTAGAAGCATTACTTGCAAAGAAGTACTCTAGAGGGAAAGGTAAGTATAAAGGTAAAACTCCGTTAATCTATTTTTCATGTGAAGAAATTGGACATATTGCAGCTAGGTGCCCAAACAAGCAAGTCAAGGAAGAGAAGAGAAGTCACAAGTACTATGGCAAAAAGAATTTCAAATCATACAAGGATAAAGGTAAGAAATCATGTTTTATGGCTAAAGATTCTGATGATAGTGAAGAAGAAATTGTCTTTATTGCTATAAAAGATGAATCTGATGATGATGAAGATAAGATGGCACTTATTTCTCATATAAGCAAAGATGATATATGGATAATAGACAGTGGATGTTCACACCACATGACTGGTGACAAGACAAAATTTGAATATCTAGAAGACTGTGACAGTGGTAATGTAAGATTTGGAAACAATGAACCTTGTTGTATAAAAGGAAAAGGAAGAATCTCATTAACCAAAGAACTCATATGTGATAATGCTTACTGGGTTGAAGGACTAAAACATAATCTTCTAAGTGTAGCACAGCTAATCAACACTGGTTTCAAGGTTGAATTCATGAATGGTCAAGCAAGACTGCTGGATGGAAAAGGAAAACTCATTGGATCAGGCAAACAAACAAAAGGTAACTTATTTTATCTTGATCTCAGTGAATATTCATGCTTTATTGCTCAAATAGAAGAAAGTTGGCTATGGCACAAAAGGTTATGTCATGTGAATTTTGATAACATGATAAAAATAAGCAAATTCAAGAAGGTTAGAGGCATTCCTACTTTGAAGAAACCTGACACTGGTCTATGCAAGAATTGTCAGATTGGCAAAATGAGTAAAACTAGTTTCAAGAGTAAGAACTATTAGTCTAAAGAAATTTTGGAAATTGTGCATACTGATTTATGTGGACCTATTGGAATACAAAGCTATACTGGAGATAAATTCTTTTTCGTTGATGATTATTCTAGAATGATGACTGTTATGTATTTAAGAGAAAAATCAGAAGCATTTGAAAAGTTCAAATGGTACTTAGCAAGAGTGGAAAAGGAAACAGGGAAAAGATTGAAATGCTTAAGATCAGATAGAGGTGGTGAATTCATCTCCCATGATTTTAACAACTTTTGCATTGAAAGAGGAATCAAAAGACAGGTATCAGCTCCTAGAACTCCTGAGCAGAATGGAATAGCAGAAAGAAGAAATAGATCTATTATGGATTGTGCAAGGACTCTAATGATAGAAAAGAACATCGCTATAAAGTACTGGAAGGAAGCTATCAGCATTGCAGTTCATACCTTGAACCGGGTACAACTGAAGAAAGACACATTCAAAACTCCTTATGAATTATGGTATGGCTATAAACCCAATATAAGTGACATGAAAATATTTGGTAGCAAGTGTTATATCTTAAAAGAATCCAGAAGAAATAAATTTGATGTGAAAAGTGATGAAGAAATATTCCTAGGATATTCTAGCAAAAGCAAGGCATACAAATGTCTGAACTTATCTACTCACAAAGTCATAGAAAGTATACATGTAAAATTTGATGACTTTGCAGAAAAGACTGAGGAAGAAAGCAAAAGGGAACCTGAGAACTACAGAAGATTCATTTACATTGAACCTGAAACATTGACAGACACAACTATCAATAAGGAAGCTATATCTACCGAGCCGAGCACAGTTACCGAGTCACAAACCAAGTCACAGGAAGAAGTTCAAACCGAGTCACAGGAAGAAATTCAGACCGAGTCTCAGCCTGAAGTTACCAAGCAAATATCTACCGAGCCCGAGCAACCTAAAGAAGAGATCCTAGAAGACAATAGCATGAATCATTCAAAAGACAAGGAACCTGTACTAGCCAAATATGTCAGAAGACATCATACACCAGATCAAATCATTGGAAACAAATCAAATGGTACTATGACAAGAAGCAAGCTAAAAGGTACATTTTTGCTTACTAATTTTGAACCTAGAAATATCAAAGATGCATTGGAAAATAAAAGTTGGATTGAAGCAATGAATGAAGAATTAGAACAAATACAAAAGAACAAAACTTGGACTCTTGTACCTAGACCTAAAGATAAGAATGTAATTGGAACAAAATGGGTATTCAGGAATAAGCTGAATGAAGATGGTCAAGTATCTAGAAACAAAGCTAGACTGGTATGTAAAGGTTATTCTCAAGAAGAAGGTATAGATTATGGAGAAACTTTCGCTCCTGTTGCAAGATTAGAAGGTGTAAGAACTCTACTTGCTTATGCAGCACACAAAGGATTTAAGGTATATCAGATGGATATAAAATCTGCATTTCTCAATGGAATTCTTGATGAAGAAGTCTACATTGAACAACCTGAAGGTTTTATTGATCCAGATAAAAGGGACATGGTCTACAGGTTACACAAAGCATTGTATGGTTTAAAACAAGCTCCTAGAGCATGGTATGAAAGACTCCATAACTATTTGATTCAGATTAATTTCAAAAGAGCTAATGATAACAGTAATCTGTATATTAAAGAAGGACCGGATGACAAAATTGTATTGGCAGAAATATTTGTGGATGATACTATATTTACAAGGAATGAGGATCAGTGCAAAGAATTTTCAGAGCAAATGAACAAAGAATTTGAAATGTCTATGTTTGGTTTAATAAAATTCTTTGTTGGTCTTCAATTTCAGCAAAGCAAGAATGGTATATACATTACTCAATCTAAATACATTAAGGAAATACTTAAGAAGTTTGGTATGGAAGATTCAAAACCAGTTGGTACACCCATGTGTACTGGACTGAAACTTACCAAGAATGATGATTCAAAAGAATTTGATCAGACCCTATACCGATCTATGATTGGAAAATTGTAGTATGTAGTACATACAAGACCTGATATTGCCTTAGCAGTCGGTATAGTAGCTAGATTCTCAGCAAAACCTAAGGAAAATCACATGATGGCAATCAAAAGAATCTTAAGATACTTAAAAGGAACTGAAGAATATGGTTTGTGGTATAAATTTGGAGGCAATCTAGACTTGAAAGTGTTTACTGATGCTGATTGGGCAGGAAACATTGATGACAGAAAAAGCACAAGTGGTGGAGCATTTTTTCTTGGAAAAAGACTGGTATCCTGGACTAGTAAAAAGTAGAATTGCACATCTCAATCCACAGCTGAAGCAGAATATGTTGCTGCTGCAGTAAATTGTTCAAATATTGTTTGGTTCAAATAGCTATTAGAAGGTATGAAGGTTGAAATCAAAGAACCAGTTGTTATATTTTGTGACAATACCAGTGCAATAAACATCTCTAAGAATCCAGTGATGCATTCCAAAACCAAGCACATTGCTATTAAATATCACTTTGTCAGAGAATCGGTGCAGGACAAGGAAATCAGATTAGAATATATTCATACAAAAGAACAGATTGCAGACATTTTTACCAAACCATTACCTAAGGATGCATTTGTGTATCTAAGAGGTAAGTTAGGGGTCATTCCCCTATCCGAGGCTCACTAAATACAGTTTTAGTGATGCATCAACCAGAACGTGATTGAAAATCAACCTGTTGATGCAACATATTCAAGGAATCATTGCATATGAATCAGTACTTGAGGTACATTAATTTTCACCGGTAATTTGTGAATTGTCTTTGGCATGTGTTGTCAAAGAGGGAGTGTTTGCTATGTCTTTGCTATTACTTCAAGAAATTTTCAATAATCAGAAGGAAGAATTTTCAGGATAAAGGAAGTTTTCTGACAGAGGGGACAGAGGGAGATTTGAATCTGAACTGAGCTAACTCTTTCAAATTTCTTATGATATGACATATTGTGTTGCCATCAATGCCAAAGAGGGAGATTGTTGGAAACAATTGTCTGAAGGAAATTGCTACTCAATTATGTATTGTCTTTGATGTCACACAATGTCATAGTCCGCCGCAACTAGTTTCTACCGAGCTCAGTCGGTCTGCCAGACAGGAATATTAGTGCTTACCGAGTCCACTCGGTTATCGAAGAAAAGTAGTGTCTACCGAGTTCACTCGGTTGCCAAAGAAAATTTAGTATTTACCAAGCTCACTCGGTTATCGAGAAAAGTTAGTGTTTACCGAGTTCAGTCGGTCATCTAAGGAAAAGTTAGTGTTTACCAAGTTTAGTCGGTCATCGAAGGTAAAAGATTTTTGGTGTTTACCGAGTTCCCTCGGTCTCCAAAAGATTATAGAAAGTTATGGTCACCGAGCACTGTCGGCCCTTGACGGATTTTTGCAAATAGAGTTTGCTTATTTCAGCCGACTGTTATACTAAATAATGTCGATTTGACAAATCTAAAATCATATAAATAAAAGGTCAAATGTGAAAAGTAAACAAGAAATACAGCAGAAGATTTTATAGAAGAAAAGCAGGAAAGGTGTATGCGAATTTGTGAAGGATGTTCAGATATCCTTGAGGTGCAGCAGAGATTTATTCGATCAGAAAGGATCAGACTTATGCAGAATAGAGATCTCTAATTAGCAAGACAGTTGCATTATTATACAGGTCATTTTTCATTGTTACCTTCTTATCATTGTAACAGTGAATTCTAAATCTCTTAACCGAGTTGGTTTAACAACCATATTGTAAATCCTCTAACAAGGTGACAATTCCATTGAATTGTTTTCAAGACCTCTTACCAGGCCACTCCTAGCAGGGTGTTTTAAATCCTCTAACAAGGTCACACCTAACAGTGTGTTTTGTAACCTTTTACCGGGTTGGCTTCTAACCGGGCATCACTTCATAAAAGTGAAAATCAGTATCTAGATACATTGGTGGTTTTTCCCATATTGGGTTTCCACGTTAAATCTTGTGTCTCTTGTGTTATTAATTTCTTTCTCAATCATATACATGTGCTGATGAATATCTAAAGATAATTTTGCTAATACTTTCTGCATCTTCAAAGTTACTGCAATCTATTTACCGAGTGCTAAAACAGATAACATTGTTAAGATATCCTAAGGGATCTGGAAAGAATTAATTGTGAAGTGTTTTATGGTTGACTGATTCACCCCCCCTCTCAGTCACCTCTTCCATATTCCATCACACCTAACCCAAATATTTACTTCATCCTGCTCCTCTTATTAATGTGTAGGGTGATCTGATCCCCCCAGTCACTATTGTGTCTTTGACATCACTATGAATTATTACTGCTTTTAGGTATTCTAGATTGGAATAAGAAAGAAAGCCTCAAACTATCTATAGTTAAAAGGAGACCTAGTCATTCACTATGAATTCTACCTCTTTCTTCTTCTTGTACTATTTTACATACCTCTCACTCACCACATCGGTGATATCATTGAGGTCTTTGAGCTTTGCCAACTTATTTCTATTTTGGTGATTGATATCATGTTTTTGATATCCTCTGGGAGTAACCTCAGACTCTTCTTTATCGTCGGGTGGGACTATCATGGCTGTCACTATCTCCTCTAGAATTCCTCCAATTTACAAGAATGTGCCCTCTTTTTTTTCTTGTGCTACGGGGTCATGAGATTGTTCTTTATATCTTGGAGTGGGTGCATGAAAATGGGATCATCTAGATGCTTCCTCTTATGTGTATCTACCATCCATTTAGGAAGATACAAGGCACTTACCTCAACATCTATAGTGTCCCACAAATTAGACATGTTGCCATACTACTCTACTTGTACCTCGTAATGGGGTGGTTCTTTTTCATCTGAATAAGGAGGGTTACCATGATCTGATGTTTTTTCTTCCTCCTATTGTGATTCCTTCTCCTTTTGAGAATCCTACTATGGGTTCTCCTTTGGACCTAGTTGTGGATTTGGCAATGGGTTTTTTCTACGGATCTAGATCTTGACTTGATAGATGATTGGGTAATGGATTAAATAGAGGAGTGCTATATGTAGGGGGTATAATTTCTCCTAAAGGTTCAATTTCTTCTTGTCCTTTTTTATTCTCCTCTACCCTTCTCTTTTCTTATTCTTCTTTACATTTTCAAGAATCCTCCCCTTTTTTTCTTCTTTTTGTGGCCTCGAATGCCTTGTGATAAGCATCCTCATTTTATTGCATCTAGGATGCATGCATGACCACCTTTCTCTATTCTTCTTTTGGTCACTACTCTTCTTCATCCTTATTCTTATTTTTAGAATCTTCCTCAACCTTGAGTCGAGCTTCCTATTGGCAGGCGTGCTCATCGTCATCTTATCTTCTTTTGGCCTCCTCTTCAACATCCAAATTCTCTTCCTCAATTCCATAAAGTTACTCTTCCTCCACCTTTTCCACCTATTCCAATCATTGTCTCTCCCTCCTGGTCTCACACCTTTTATATTCTTCCATTTTTTTGAGGAGGAGCTCTTGATCTTCTAGTGTCAAAACTTCACTGGGAGTCTTGGGGGTGTTATTGTTCGGGTCCTAAAATTATAGGACCTACTCAAATTTAGACTCCTTTATGAGTACTTAAATTTTAAAAGACTAGGCATCTTCAAAATCTTCGCCATATTTTTTGTCAAGTCCAGTGGGAGAATCATCCACCACTCATTTGTTTTTCTTCTTTTTCCTTCTAGGATGTTGTAGTGGGACATCCTCCTCATCTTGAACATATGGCTCTTGATCAACATCAATACGCATATATTCAGAATAGGAAACACTAAGCTCATTGTTGTTTGGGAAAGTTATGAGGCCAAAAGGGTTTCTACAATAAGTCCAATGGTTACTCCTTATTTCATGGAAAAAGTGAGCTTCCATGAATATCCCATGTGTTCTCCTAACTCTCCAAAAATTACCTTTGTTGGGGCTTCACTAACGGGATCCAATTTCCCAGATGAGGTACCCCATTTATTCTTTTCTCTCCTCTTGTACTACTAAGAGGGTTGGGGTTTTCCTTTCTTCTTTCACCCAGAATTTCCTCTAGGACATTTACAATAAAAAATGTGTCACTCTTTTCCATGACTTCTTGGGTGATTCCCTTGATATACAAAACTTCGAGCTCACCCCAATTGATTCTTGGGAGGAGCTAATCTCTTACCTTTTCTTGGTCATAGATGGGATCCAAAATGTCTGAGGTATCCATGAAACCTTTGGGAAATACTTGCATCTCAAAGTAAACCATCTCATACTCTGTGTGGTAGTGATACTAGTGGCAACATAGATCAGAATAATCCTAGTAATTGGCCCAAAAATACTAAAGGTTAGGGAGGTGGCGTTCAAAATTTCCAGGGAGAACTTTATTTATTTTTCCCCAGGGATCATACTACAGATGTAATAGGTAAAAAATTCTACAAATAGAGGTTCTTCAACTCATTCTCTACTTCTTTCCCATTGGTAAGGGTGCACTTGTACTCCCCACAAGAAAAGCGAAATCTAACCACCTTGATCTTCTTTGTGATCTTCAAAAGGCATGTTTCTAAAAATTTTCTACAAAATTCAAGTAGGACTACTCAATCTTTATAGTTTTGAGGGAGGAGGAAAGGATTCCTATAAAATAAATACATGTGGATGTAGGTGTGGTGGTAGAACTACAAAAATCAACACCTCCATAGCTCAATCAGGTTCACCATTGCCTTTAACAACTGATACTATACATCGTTTGTGAGAATTAGTATTTGATTATATATAAAGGTATCATTTACATTAAAAAATTTGTTGGGAAATATTTCCAACCTAATTTGTGGATAATGAACCCATGGGAGTGCATCTGTAATGCCTCTCCAACTTTGACTTGTTGAAGGACGACATTGGTAAGTAACACGATAGGAGCAAGATGAGTAAGTAAGTCCTCATTTTCTAATAGTTGTGATGCACATCTATGTAGAATATATTGTTTAATTTTATATGTGTCATATGTCTATTTTGAAGGTTGATAAATAAATGTATTATTTTGGAAACCATAATGATAAGGTAAATATCTATTGTGATTTATTTATTTGATAAAATTATTAATTCATTAATAATATTAAATAAATAGATAAAAATCTCAAGGTATCTTTTCATACTAATATTCATTAAATTATTATTTTATTCTATATTAAAATTACATATTGTAATTAGAAAATTAGAAAATATTATAAATATTTAATTATAAAGTAAATATTTTTAATTATTTTTAAATATATTAAAAATTTATTCTTTTGATTAAAAAAGTAAATAAAATATAAAAATAAAAACTACCATTTATATTAAATGAATTAAATAAGAGGGGATAATATATATTTTTTAAAAAAGTATTAAGAAAGCTAAAACTTACTTTTTTTGTTAAATTTAGTAAAGGGGAGATACATGGAAGTTTTAAGGAAATCCTTTCATATGTTTTAGAAACTAAAGCATGCCCTCCTAAAATTTAGTAATAAGAAATCCTTTTGAGAACTGTAAGGTAATGTCATTGAAAATAATGCCACGTGGATATATCCACCATTTTTTTTTCGCTGAAGGAAGTAGTTTTATATATATGCTATGTTAGAGATTATTAGCGATAATGGGAAATGCAACTGATTTAGTTCATGAGAAGGGCAATAATTTCACTTTTGAATAAATTGGAGGAAGTTATAAGATGGTTAGGGGTCTGGAAAAAATAAAAGAAGTATTTCATCAGAGACACTATCGTGGTATACGAGAGGAAGAGGAGGGGAAGTATCACATTTTTTTGAAATAAGGGAGTGAAGAACCAACAAAAAATAAAGGAGAGTATACCCCAAACAAAAGGATGGTTACCTAAGCCTAGTGTAAAATAGACCTGTAAAGGAAATAGATTGGATCGTTCATGATCATAGGAGAGGTGTTTGATATAATCATCAACATTATCTTCGGTAATTACTAAAATTCATTTGTCTAATTTTTGGGCACTCTAATGGTAAGTTTCTCAAACTTTCCACCACAACATTTCTGCATAGTTCTATTTTAAAAATCATTTACTAGTCATTGTCTTAGGTTGGTCATGAGATTACCTTTATTCATGATGAATTCCTATTTTAAAACCATTTTCTACTTATTTATTAATGACTCTTCAACTTTTCTCATTACTTAACCGAACATTATTAAAAATAGAAGATTGATGTCATTCTTTCTAAATCATTTGCTTCATTAACTCGCTAGTTTCTTAAAAGAAAAAAAAATTATGGTAGGTTGTTTGACTTTGTTCTATCATAGTTGCTGGTCATAGATGCATGATTAATAATCAATGGAATAAATTTATTGTCATAACCATACTCCTTGAATTGTTTGTCTTGATAGACCATGTATTAAATGTCATATATTTTGCCTTGACATATCAAGTTGCTGCATATTAAATTGCATCTATGGTTTATGCCTAAGTCCATACCCCTTACCCTCAAATGGTACTCTTACTTATGGTATATCAGATAACTTCTTTTCTAAATACGTGGTCTATAGATAAATATAAACTTTAGAATTTATTCTTACCTTGTACCTTGTCTTCACATAGAAATACTAATAACAAGTTATGGTAATCCATGGCTAGGAAGAGCATTAGGTAAAATCTGATTTATTTTTTTAGTGCTAAAGATTTTATAAAATCAGTGTTATAGATTTAATGGTGATAGTAAATTTATTTAAGAAATCTATATCAAATATAGATAACAGTTGTATAATATTAGTTATCTTAATCTAGATAAATTAAAATAATTGGATAAGAAAGAATAATTTCTTTGTCATAAAACATTGTAACACAATCTAGCATAATTATCTACTCTATTTCATATAGTAGATTGGAATGATCTATTAATAAACTAGTAATGTAGATATAAAAATTTTTGGAATAGATTTAGTGATGATATTTTAACAATTTAATCTATGTTGAACATTGAGGGATAGGTTTTTAGATTCTATGTTTTGTCAAGAATTCAAAAGTACCAAAGGATTAAGTGACAAGATAATCAGTTTATACTTGAGTTAATTTCTATTTCATTTTGTCATGCTCAAATCAATTTGGAGTATACAATTATTTTAATTTGATTTAAGTTTTGAAAGAAAGAATCATCATATGTATTACAGTTTGAAATTGTATTGCCTTTTAATACAATGGTGAAGACAAGATCTTTTGATGGTAATTTTGTTATCACAATTAAAATCTTATTGCAAATTTTAAATTATTAGTAAATAGAAAGATGGATCCTATACATAGACTATAAGGATGATAAGATTAGAAAGCATATTGCCTATTCAATTCTAGGAGGAATTCTTACTGGTTATAAACAATAGATTTTTATGCTCTTTAATTCTTTTGTAAGATTCTATTCACTTGTATTTACGGGATTCAGTACATTTGTATCTCTATTTGAATTATACATTATTAGTAGTTGTTATGAGTTTGAATTGATAATTTTATGCATTTTGTGCCTTCTTATAGATGCTTATTGCTATGATGGTGCACTTATGGACATGTCCTTTTTTTTCTTAATCATTATTAATCTTATTTTTGGATAACTTCTTATTCATGTAAATGCATTTGATCTTAACTAAGTTGATCATTATGATTAGAAGAGGTGTTGAGATTATGTCATGTTTTAATAGTATTGTAAAATTACTTGAGACTGTAATTTTTATAATAATTATCATAATTAAGTGATGTCGGTCACGATGATGGTTTTAACGTGTTGTATTATCTTAGAATTTGGTTGCATTTCATTCTCTTATTTTCTTGGGGGACATTTTAGTGAATACTTCAATTGAGATGGTTTCATGAATACTATATTAGTGTGGGATTAACTCCATCCTAAGTTACATAATTGGCATTAATTTATCAACTTTGTCCCTATCCCACCTAAGTGGGTGGCAATCGATGGGAAAATTGTTTGGGGAATAGGACCCTAGAAAGGGTTGTGTACCCACTTTCTTGATTTTAATAAATAGATAGTTTGGGATGGGAAGGGTTGAACTACAAAGTCTCTGAGCGTGAACATAGGGAAGGCCATCAATGATGAGCCCCTGAGGCTTAGGTCCAGTCCCTTAGGGTTTTTCTTAAACTTTCTAATGCAATGATTTCACTTCTTCTTAATAATGATTCTCATAGCTAAGCTATCAATAAAGCATTTATTTGTGATGGAATATATCTAATGTTTGCATGTAGTTGTTTAGACATGTGTGTAGTTACATTTGTTGGACATGGTGTTCATCATGTAAAAGAAAGTTAGCGATATTCAGGTATGCAAGAATAATAATTTTTAATTGAGTAGGACAAGTAGTATAATCTCTTTATTCTCTTGACTTCTAGTAACATTAAATAAATCAAATTAGATTATGTTCTGCTACTTTATTGAAAAAAAATAATATTGTGTATGACTTAATGAGTATAATGTCCTTGAGCCAAGGGTTCCTTGCCGGGGCATTACAGCATCCTCTGGCTGGTCGTCTTAGTGGCTAACCTTCTCAACACCTTTAATGTCCTTTTGGTGAGATGTCAACCAAACAACATAATATGTCATATAAAACTACCTCATGTCATTGAATTCCTTGAGCTATAAGTGTATGTTTTTTGAGATAATTTGAGCCCGATTGAAGTAGGTCGTGCCATTGAAAATGTTGACTATGAAGTAATACATCTACTGGTAGTATTATAAGGTCCAAGATTACTGAGAGGGGGGGTGAATCAGTAATCTACCAAATCCAAAATTTTCATCAACATATACTTGTGCAACAATAATTAATGAAATAAATGAAACCATCTAAACATGCAACACAATAACACCAATATTTTATAGTGGAGACCCTTAGTCAGAGGGAAAAACCATGGTGGTAATTAACAACCACTAATAATTTGCACTCTTCTAAAATGTGCCCTGTTAAATGATGTAGGAGCATCTCAGGTCCTTGGCAATCTTGTGTCACCAAAAACATATTTGAAGTTTGTCTGTGTTGCTCGGTTCCTTCTTTGACCAAGTTCATTCAGTGTTGCTTAGTTTCCTTTGTTGACTAAGTTGGTTGGTTATCTCTCTGGTGCTCGTTTAATTCCCTGGCGCTCGACGATGCTTATCTAGCACTCGGTTCTCCTTGCTTGTTGAGTTGTTTGTTTTAGATTTCTGTTGAGGCCGACATGTGAATTTAATTTGGGTCATAGATTTAATGTTGGTATCCATCATTGGAAAGCATGTGGACCTAGATCTGGTCATTCCTTCCATTGATTATGGATCTAAAGGCCGACCTGGCTCAGTAGCCTCTTGTATAAATATAGTTGTTTGGCTAGATTTTAGGAGTAATTTTTTGAATAATAGAGAGAGGATAGAAAATTAGAGATTGTTGGTAGATCCTCGGATGTTTGAAGATTTTTGTATTTGATTATAATATCTGGCCTAAACCGGGAAGGCCTTACAACCCAACATGTATGAATCAATTTGGAGATAATATATGTAAGTTCCTGCATTCTCTCTCTCACTTTGTGTGTTGTTTCTTCAGCATGTTGTTCTGTAAGGTGGATTTATTTAGGGTGTTCCTTTGGCCCCTCTCCCCATCCTCCCTTGTGTCAGGTGGTATCAGATTGAGGTTAGATCTAGATCTAGGTTTGCAAATCTAGGTTTGAGGGTTCCTTCTTGTGAAGCCCTAGTTGAATTGTTGTGGGGTAGAAGATTGTGATCTGAACTACAATTACAAAGGGTTTTCAAGATGGTGCGTAGGAGGTGAGATATGGATCTAGGATTGGCATACATGTTGAGACAAATTGCTACTAGATTAGAAGTTGTTGAAACAACCCAGAGAAGAGGAAGACATCTTGAAGATGTTAGTGATGATGAAATTGAGGTAGAACAAGGTGATGTAGAACCTGCACCTGTGATGGATCAAGGTGAGGAAATATTCTTGAAGGCTTTGACAAGTCTCAAGTATACACTACACTTTAATCCTCTTGAGTATAGTGGGAAATTGGATTCTAATGAATTGGTGGATTGGATCACTGAGATGGAAAAGTACTTTGAGTATGAAAATGTACCTAAGGAAAAGAATGTGAAAATTGCAAGCACAAAGTTGAAGAGTCATGCATCCTTGTGGTGGGAACATTTGCAACTAGACCAAAAGAGAAAAGGCAAAGACAAAATCAAGGTATGGAATAAAATGGTGAATAAGTTGAAAGGAAAGTTCTTACCTTATGATTATCAGATTAACCTAGTTAGGCGAATGCAAAGTTTGAGGCAAAAAGATAGCTCGATAAAAGAATATACCAAGGAATTCTATAGACTAGATATCAGATTTGGACATGATGAAGATGATGTGGAAAGAATTGCTAGATACCTGAATGGTTTGAGAGTTTCCATCAAAGAAGAAATCAGTTTAGTCAAATTGGAGAACATTGAAGAGGCTTATCAATTTGCATTGAAAGCTGAGGAGAAATTGAACAAGAGAAATGAGCAAAAAAAAAGAGGTAGATCTCATGGTGAAAGTGGTAGATCAGAACCTAAAAAGACAACTCTGGATAAAGGCAGGACCGAGTGGAAAGGTGAAAGTTCATCTAGAGGTAGAGGCAATAGCTACCAAGGTGGTTATAATAGAGGTGGTTTCTAAGGAACTTGTTATAATTATGGATAAGAAGGACATAGATCATTTGAATGTACACATGCAAGTAAGAAGGCTGGTAGCAGTAGAAATGCTTTGGCGCAAGAAGAGTCACCGAATGAATTTGAGAAGGAAAATAACTTGATGGTAAGAATAGAACTTTGGAATGAAGGTAAAAAGGAAGATCCGGCAAGGAAAATTTTGTTCAAGACCAGATGTAGAGTTTCTGACAAAGTTTGGAAGGTAATCATTGATAGTGGTAGGTTGGAGAATCTGGCATCTAAGGAAATCGTTGCAAAGTTACAGTTGAAAAGGTTGGAACATCCGAAGCCCTATCAGATTACATGGATCAAAGATGAGCATACACCCTTGGTAAGTGAACAAAGTTATGTGAATTTGAAAATTGGAAAGTACTATGATAAGGTGTTATGTGATATCACGCCTATGGATTGTTGTCATATTTAGTTGGGTAGACCTTGGCAATATGATAGACATGCTATATATGATGGGATAGTGCATAAATATACTATTTGGGCTGATGGGAGAAGACAAATCTTATTACCTTTGATGGAAGAACCTGTTAGTAATGTTTGCACATCTATAAAAGTTGTCTTTATGGAAGGAAGAAAATTTGTTAAGGATTTGAAGAGGAATGATGTATGTTTTTTTGTGATTCCTAAAAAACCAAGTAAGAAAATAGAGGATAGTGTCCCTGAGGAGATTGATAAGTTACTCACTAAGTACAGTGAAATGATTTTTGATAATGTACTTGATGGTTTACCAATGAAGAGAAGGATTGATCATTGCATGGATCTAATCCCTGGAGCTAGTTTACCTAATAAGGCACCTCATCGGTTGACACCTACCAAGAATCAAGAATTGAACCGATAGATTCAAGAATTATTGGAGAAAGGTTTGATCAGAGAAAGTTTGAGTCCTTGTGTAGTACTTGCTATATTGGTACCTAAGAAGAATGGGGAATGTGTACTGATTCCAGAGAAATTAATAAGATAATAGTGAAGTATAGGTTTCCTATACCAAGAATGGATGATATAATGGAGAGTTTTACTGGAGAAAAGTATTTTACCAAAATTGATTTGAAAAGTGGGTATCATTAGATCAGAATCAAAGAAGGTCATGAGTGGAAGACTGATTTCAAGATAAAAGAAGGTTTGTATGAGTGGTTGGTTATGCCTTTTGGTTTAACTAATGTACCAAGTACTTTTATGAGGATGATGAATGAAGTTTTGAAGAAATTCTTCGGTAAGTTTGTGATTATATATCTTGATGATATTCTGATATTCACTAAGACTAGAGAAGAACATTTGTTGCATGTTAGACAAGTTTTACAGAGGTTGAAAGAAGAAAAGTTGCTGATAAGTCTGAAAAAGTTTTCATTCATGAAAGAGGAAATTGTGTATTTGGGATTTGTGATTTCAGCTGATGGTTTGAAAATGGATCCTGAAAAGGTCGAAGCTATTTTGAATTGGTCTACACCTAAGAGTGCTAGCGAGGTAACATCATTTCATGGTTTGACAAGTTTTTACCGAAAGTTCATTAGGAATTTCATTTCAATCTGTAATGCTATGACTGAGATTATGAGAGGAGATAAAAGATAATTCAAGTGGACACATGGAGCTAACAAAAGTTTTGAGACTCTTAAGAAGAAGGTTGTTGAATTACCTATTTTGGCATTGCCTTATTTCAATAAGGTATTTCAAGTGGAATGTGATGCAAGTGGAAGTGAAATAGGAGCTATGTTGAGTCAAGAAGGTGAACCTATTGCTTTATTTAGTGAAAAGTTGAATGATGCAAAAAGGAATTATTCTGCATATGATCAAGAATTCTATGCCATTTTTCAAGGACTAAAGAAATGGAGACATTATTTGATACCGAGTGAATTTGTCTTGTATACCGATCATAAGGATTTACAGTATTTGGGTAGTTAGAATAAGTTGAATTAGAGACATGTGAAATGGGTTGAGTATTTGCAGAGTTATACATTTGTGATAAAGCATAAGAGTGGATTGACTAAATGAGTTGTTGATGCATTGAGTAGAAGAAGATCCTTGATGACCGAGATGAAAATTGAAGTTCTTGGCTTTGATGACATGAGAGATTCTTATGAATTTGATCCTGATTTTTCTGAGCCATGGAGAAAGTGCAGAGCACCTATTGAAGATCAATAGAGTACTAAATGGGATGAATATTTTATGCAAGAAGTTATGTTGTTTAAAGGTATTCAATTGTATATACTGAGATACATAGTAGTGGTTTGGTTGGACATTTTGGTGTTGATAAGACATTGAATTTACTTAAGGAGAAATAATTTTGGCCACAGTTGTATAAAGATGTCCAAAAATTTGTGAAAAGTTGTGGAATTTGTCAAGTTGCAAAAGGAGTAAGTTAGAATACTGGATTGTATACACTGATTTCTATTCCTGAGAAACCTTGGATTGACATCGGTATGGATTTTGTTGTTGGCTTACTGAAGACAGTAAGAGGTAATGATTCTATATTTGTTATTGTGGATAGGTGTTCTAAGATGGTACATTTTATACCTTGTAGAAAGACATCAGATGCAATACATGTAGCAGATATTTTCTTAAAGGAAATTTTTAGATTGCATGGATTACCGAGGAGTATTATCTCTGACCGAGAAAGTAAATTTGTTGGATACTTTTGAAAGACTCTTTGGAGAAAGTTTGGAAATGAGTTGAAATATAGTTCTACATTTCACCCACGGACTAATGGACAATCGTAAGTTGTGAATAGAAGTTTGGGAAATCTTTTGAGATCTTTAGTTGGAGACAGATAGAGTAATTGGGATTCTATGTTGGCACAAGAAGAGTTTGCATACAATAATTCAGTGAATAGGTGTACTAGAAAAGAACCTTTCGAGATTGTAAATGGCATACAACTTAGAGGTATATCTGACTTGAGAGACATTGTTGATGAAAGAAAGAGAAGTTTTGAAGGAGTAAAATTTGTTGAATACATGAAGACATTTCATGAAGATGTGAAGCATAAGCTGGATAAGATTAATCATAAATACAAAGAAAGAGTTAATAGATCAAGGAGACATATGAATTTTGATGTTGGTGATCAAGTGATGGTTCATTTGAAGAAAGGCTTATTTCCTGTTGGAACATATGGGAAGCTAAAAATGAAGAAGTTTGGAGCTTGCAAGATTTTGAAAAAATTTGACAGTAGAAATGCATATGAGATTGATTTACCTGAAGACATGGATATATCACCTATATTCAACATTGCTGATTTGTATGAGTATCATGAACCTAATGAAGACATGATAGTACTGATGGATTATCCTAAGAAATAGAATGAAGAAGTTGAGTAGATTTTGGACAAAGAATTGGCAGAAGTACAAGAGGAAAATAGTATATGGAATATCTGGTAAAGTGGAAGAATAGACCGATTAAAGATAGTTCATGGATTTCAAAGTCTAAGTTGGATGCAAGTTGGATCATACTTGTTTCATGATTCAAAGAATCATTTCAAATAACTGTAGGTGTCTGATGTAGGAGTAGCTCGGGTCCTTGGCAATCCTGTGTCACCAAAACCATATTTGAAGTTTGTTTGTGTTGCTCATTTCCCACTTTGACCAATTTGGTTTGGTGTTTCTCAGTTTCCTTTATTGACTGAGTTGGTCAGTTATCTCTCTAGTGCTTGGTTAATTCCCTAGCACTTGATGATGATTATCTGGCACTTGGTTCTCCTTTCTTGCCAAGTTGTTTATTATAGATTTCTGTTGAGGCTGACTTGTGCATTTAATTTGGGTCATGGATTTAATGTTGGTATCCATCATTGGGAAGCATGTGGACCTAGATTTGGTCATTCCTTCTATTGATTGTGGATCTGAAGGCCGACTTGGCTGAGTAGCCTCTTGTATAAATGTAGTTGTTTGGTTAGAGTTTAGGAGTAAGTTTTCGGATAATAGAGAGAAGATAGAAAATTAGAGATTATTTGCAGATCATTGGATGTTTGAGGACTTCTATACTTGATTGTAATATCTGGCCTAAACCAGGAAGGCCTTACAGCTCAACATGTATGAATCAATTTGAAGATAATATAGGAAAGTTCCTGCATTCTCTCTCTCACTATTGTCTATTGTTGCTTCCATGTGTTGTTCTACAAGGTGGATCTAGTTAGGGTGTGCCTTTGGCCCCTCTCCCCATCCTCCCTTGCATCATTAAAGGCCTAGTCCTTTTAGGATCTCTACAAATGCCTAGTTAGGAGAAGCATGTTTTAGGAGTCACCTAGTTAAGGGATTTACCTCTAGTCCTATTAGGATTAACCTTCTTTAAGGATTTCAAACCTTAATTGAAGAGCCACATAGTTAAAGGATTTACAAATTAGGCATGTTAATGTATACCTGGTTAAGGGATTTTATTGCATAACCTATTAGGATTCAACAAGTATAGTAATCTGGGTGTAGTACTTATCAAATTCTTGTTCATATCCAATTAAGCATAAACACATCTTATTTTATAGGCAACCTTCACTCTTCACTTGACCGCACCTACGTATCCACAATCTACACTTGCATAACTCACTATTTTACATATAAATACATTACATGTCTATTAGGGAATTACACAACTTACAAAGCATATTATATTTGAATTTAAATCATTCCTAATCAATCCTTGACCCCTAAAATGTATTACCAATATAGAATATTCAATAAAAAATTTAGGTTAGCCATAAGATTCATCACACATTGATTTAAAAAAAGAATAGTAAAAAATTATTTGACTTACACAACACACATTAAAAAATTGATAGATCTGATCACATTGAACAATGAAAAATCAATTCATTATTAAAAATCTATTATACTACATCACCATAACACCTAGATCATGAAGAGATCCTGTACAACTGACTGGATCATCACTACTCACCTATCTAACATCAACTATTTAAACATGTTCAAATATATAGCATAGAGTGATCTCCTGTCAACTAAAATGATGTCTTGGAGTACTCAAATCATGTAGTAATCAAAGTGTCAATAAAATATCCTAGTCAAGATAAAAATATCATGACCATAACACTTGGATCCATATTAATTTGATATAACAATAAAATCATTTACTGTTTGTCACTCTTTATTCTTTCATTTTCCTTGATGTACTTCAATTAATCATAACTCTCTGCATACTTATTTCTAGCCACTACAATCATACATACAACATCAAGAAAGATCACTGAGTATTCCTCTCCAACTGCACACTCCAATTCCTTCACATACTCATCGCATATTGGATTCAACAACTCAAACACTTATCAACTCACTATCAACTAATATAGTATTTAGTTGACATCAATGAAAACACCATAAATAATCTTCCTATCACTGAGTATTCCTCTCCAACTGCACACTCCAATTCCTTCACATACTCACCGCATATTGGATTCAACAACTCAAACACTTATCAACTCACTATCAACTAATACAGTATTTAGTTGACATCAATGAAAACACCATAACTAATCTTCCTATCATCAAACCTATACTAATCAACACTCAATCAACCTTTGCATCATTTATGCCAACAATCTCCCCCTTTATCATTGATTGTAACACCACATTGATCTGATAACAATTGCTCTATTAGCTGATGCACTAAACTTATTATCTTGAACTTCTTGGTCTTCTCCCCTTATATATTCATCTGGTTCTTTTGGTAGTATTCTCCCCCTTTGACAATAATGTCAAAGGCACCACATGGGTCACCTACTACTGTAAACATCTTCCTTTGCCTCTTACTACTCCCCCTAAGGAATAGTCCCATATAACATCAACCCAATAGTGAAAAATATTCAATGAGTCCTCTAGATTGATTGTTACAAAAAATCTTGGTTCTGTTCAAGTAGGGGATAACCCATAACTTACCTCTCAAATACTCAAAATTATCTTTAGGTAATAGTTTCATAAATATATCTACTAGTTGATCCTTAGTTGGCACATATTCCAACTTGACTACCTTTTCCTACACTTTCTCTCTTAAGAAATGATACTTGATTGTAGTATGATTGGTCTTAGAATGCTTCACTAGGCTCTTGGAAATGTTTATTACACTTGTATTATCACATACTATAGTTACTGATTTAGTTACCTTCTCTATCATACCTTCTAGAATTTTCTTCACCCATGTTATTTGTGTACAATTGATAGCTACTTCTACATACTCAAATTATACATTGGATTGGGAGATGCAATTTTTATTCTTACTTTTTCCTTACACAAGTCTTCCTCCTAGAAAGAATGCTTCTCCACTTGTACTCTTTCTATCATCAATGTTTCCTACCCAATCTACATCAATAAAAAAACTCAAATAAATCACCTTTGTGAGCATACAAAAGACCATAGTATTATATCCCTTTCAAGTACTTGAATATCCTCTTCAAAACTACCATGTGAGATTCCTTAGGATTAGCTTGAGATCTGGCTAGCATACCAATTTCTTGTGTAATTTTTGGTCTATTATGAGAAACATAATGCTACTTAAAAATCATGGATCTATATAGATTTACATCCACTATACTTGACTCGTCATCCTTAGATAGCTTGCATCATGTCACCATGGGGTTTCCAACTGGCTTGGAATCTTCCATTCCAAAGGTCTTCAATACTTCTTTTGTGTACTTGGACTAACTGATATTGATACCATCCTTTAGTTTTGGAATCTCAAAGAACATAATTTATCCTATCATCAACATCTCAAATTCCTTCTTCATCTCCTTATAAAATTCCAAGCTCATTTCATCATTTCCTCCAAAAATTATGTCATCCACAAACACTTTAGCTAATAATATCTTATCAGCTTCAGCCTTCAAGTACACATTTCTATCTTCACTTATTCTTATGAAATCAATTTGTAATCAGAGAAAAACTAACCTATTCAAAACAAGCATAGACATTCAAACATTAGCCTAGCAGTATATTCCTAGCATATAGTGAAATTTGAGAGAAAATTGAAAATTAAGCTCTATCTGAAGTGTCACCATTCAATTTTCTCTCAATTTAGGGATGTGGGTGTGCTCTTGAAACACTTGGACCATGTCCCTAATGCAAATTAGGAAGGTTTAGGATTAATCAGGGACCATGAGAACCCCATAGTGGCACAAGATCTGGTATAGAACACTTGATTTTCCCCTAGAGCCCCAAGGAGCCTAATGAACATAAAATGCAGATTAAGATAAGAATGCTTATGCTAAGATTAATTTTATCCAAATATGAGTGTTATGTGATGATAATTCTATGCAAAACAATGTAATAAACTAGATTAATCCATTAATTCTAAGCTAAGATGTGAGTTAGAAAGATTAGAAATGAAGTAAATCTAACAAATAGGAATTAAGCTATGATGATGTAGATCTAAATTAGCATTACAACAATACTTAATATGATTATTTGAATTGGTGATTTTTCTCTTGGAAGTGAGGGTATTTATAGGATTTTGGGAAGGGCTTGTGTTAGGAAGTGGAGTTAGGGTTAGAGTCAGGGTTTGGGGTATAGTCTATGGTATGGTTAGGGGTAAGGTTAGATGGGTGAGGGTTAAGGGTTGCTCACACATGTGTGAGAAACACTAGGGAAGTGTTTCTAGGGAACCAAGGTGAAAGAGAAGACATGGGCTTCATTACGAGGCTGTAAGAGCCTTAATGAGGGTGTAAGAGGCCATTAATGAGTCTATAAGGCTCATTAATGAGGGGGTTTGACAAAAAGTCAAAGAAGGATGGTTTATACTAAGAAGGTTAGGAATCACCTTCTAATCAGGTTTAGGAAAGTTTAGAAGGGTTTAGAGTTCTCTAGAAGATTCTAGGTTTTTAGGCTTTAAATAAATATTAAATTTATTTAAGGTTTGTGACATTATTTATCAAATAATGATTCAATAAATAGGGGAAAATCATTTAAATTTGATTTAAATGCTTTTGGATAGGGTTTATTAATTAAAAATAGGAGGGATAATGACAATAAAAACTAATTAATTAATTAATTAAATAAATGATTAATAAATGATGATGTCATCAGGGGTTTTTGCAAAATAAAATATTTTTATTTGGAAAAGGCATTTTAGTTGTCTACATTTTTCCCCTCTTTGATGCGATGCCGCAAGTGGCGTGGCATCAAAAACAAGAAAATAAGATGCCCTTGGCTAGAATAGAAGATAAGGGATTGTGACCCCTCGAGAAAATAATGCAAAGAGGAAACTTTGTGGAATTTTCTCAAAAAGAACATAGAAGGGAAGGGAGGAAGAAGTCTGGAAGGAGGGATAAATAGACAACCTTCCAAGAGAAAAGATGAAGGAATTCAAGATGAAGTGAAATGCAGGATGCAAGATGAGGCTATATAAAGGATGCAAGATGCAAGATGCAAGATTAACCTATATGATGCAGGATGGGAGGATTTGGGGAGCTCCTTGTGTAAATGTGGAGAGAAAAACCTAGTTTGATCAACATTAGAGACCTGCCAAGGTTACTAGGAACTCAAGGCCTTGCCACCATCATTGCATAAAACTGACATGAAAAAGACACGCAAGGGTTGCCCTAGCATCACGCATGATCCAAAAATGAGACATGGTAGAAGCAATGTTAGAGACACCACAAACAAACAATACTTCCCATGTGCACCATGTAACCTAGAAGATAATATGTGAAATGTGCAAGGGTCATGTCCGAATGACTCACAGGTAGAAGTGAAAGATCAAAAATACCTTGCCCCAAATTGCCCTTATTCAGAGCGCACCATGATATAAAGGATCATGACTTTGAGGAGAGGAACAACAAGAAGCTGCAATGATAAACAAGATCCAAAGGACCAAATCCAAGACCAAAGTGATAAATTCACAAAATGTCCTTTTCCAAGGAGAAGGATTTAGTTGATTGATGGGGGGAAGATTAGGTCAGAACGTGAGGAAGGATACATCCTCAAGGACCTAGTTTGATTTATAGAAGATTAGGTCAGATAGGAGGAAGGATACATCCTCAAGGACACATTTGATGAGGAGAATGGTGTGTTGTTTTTTGGAAAATGATGAATCAAGAATAATCATTGTGATCAAGGATAGTCGAAAAAAGATGTTGTTGAAGTACAAGATTGGGTGGGACAAGTTATTAGATCAAATGCTGCTATAGGACTGATGAGGATATGTACAACAAGAGACAATAATATAGTACAATGGATGGGGAGATATGTGCAATGTATATGTACAGAAGCTCATAGATTAGGATAGGAGGATCTCGATATACATGTTATTTACAGGATATCGACAAGAAACTCAGGATTTTGGGACAGGACTCTGATTGTTGTATTGGATAGGCTTGAGGATAGAAGACCTTGGGAGTGATGGGGTGGTGGCGGGGACAAGGATGGGAGGATTTGGGATTGGGATTGGATAAAGGGGATTTGGGATGGGGGTCGGGAGGTTGATAGATAATTACTCAATCCACTATGTATGGCACTTGTTTCCAAGTTTTCACCAACATACTTGTCCAAGGTGCTTGAATATCCAAGTTTTCACCATTGGATGATTATTTTTCTTTTCTCTCTCTCTTTTTTTTGAAATTATCTTAATTTTTTGGATTTTTATAGAATCTGGTTAAGGTATAGAACCTCTTTAGATGTATGATGTTGATAGGATCATTCAAGGGATTTCCTTTTTGTGTTGATAATTGATAGGCTCCGAAGCCAAAGCAAGTTGTGACACTATAGGGGTCGAACCAAGTAGGTTCAAACTTGCCATTTTTCTTTTGGTGTGCTTGTACTTTCTAATTTTCTTTGAGAACCATGTCACCTACTTAGAATTTTTTGGGATGTACCTTATTGTTATAACTCCTTTTGAATCAATTCTAGCATGCAACCAGGTGATCATATGTTTGCTGCCTCTTTTCATCTAACAGGTCCAGCTATGTGAGGCGTGCCACATGATAGTGTTCATCTATGTTATAGTTCTTCATGGAGACTCACAAGGAGGGGAGATCAACCTCGATGGGTAGAATGGCTTTGGCACCATATACAAGAGAATATGGGGTGGTACCTATGGGAGTGCGATAATAAGTGTGATAGGCCCAGAGGGAAGGATTTATTTGGAGGTACCAATCAGGACCAAAATCATTGACAACCTTCTTTAGGATTTTGAGGATGGTTTTTTTGGTTGCCTTAGCTTGGTCATTTCCTTGAGGGAAGTATGGGCTAGAGAAACAATGGTGGATGTGGATTCTAGCACATAAATTATCCACATGCTAGTTTTCAGAAGGTGTGCCATGATCTGTGAATATGGCAGATGGTATGCCAAAGTGGAAAATGATGTGGTAGAGGATGAACTTAGATATTTGGATGCCAGTAGTTAGGATGAGAGGAATCACTTCAACCCACTTTGTAAAGTATTATGTGGCTGTTATGATATATTTATGTCCATCTGAGGAAAGGGGAGTGATTAACCCAATGAGGTCAAAGCCCCAACATGAAAATGGCCAAGCTGGCACATTGGGCTGCAAGTCTTAAGCTTGAGCATGAATCAGATTGGCATGTTGCTGACATGGTAGATATTTCTTCACAAATTCATAGGCATCATGCTCCATTGGTGGCTGGTAATACCTAAATCTAAGCAATTGCTTCGCTAGGACCATTCCACTCGCGTGGGTACTGCAAATTCTAGTGTGAACCTCTTGTAAAGATAGGAAGACCTCATTTGAATCTAAATACCTAGAGAGGATGTTATGATATCCTTGACGATAAAGGGTGTTGGCTACAAGAGTGTAGAGGGAAGCTCTGTGAATTAAGTTTTGGCATTGGGTGTTGGTGAGATGGGGAGATATGATACCATTTTTAAGATATGCATGAATGTCATGGTACCATGGGGATTGAGGACCAACAAGGACACACACCATTTCTAAATTGGTGTTCTCATGAGTAGGCATGTGTAGCTTCTCAACTAAGAATTCATACTATGATGAGTCAGAAGGGATTTCCAATAATAATCTGATGGTTTCCATTACATCAGCTGCTTTGTTCTGAAACCTTGGTATCTATGTGAACTATAGAGTTAGGAAGTGATCTTTCAATCTATCCACTAGTTCCTTGTATGGTAGAAGCTTGTCATCCTTCGTTTGGAATTCATCTAGAACTTTCTTGATTATTAGCTGTGAATCTCTGAAGACTTGCAATTCCATGATATTCCATTGGATAGTTGTTTTGAGGCTTGAGATGAGTGCCTCATACTCTATAATTTTGTTGGTGCATGAGAATCCCAATTTGAATGATTTTGGGATATAGTCACCTTGAGGTGTGAGGAATAGGATTCATGCCCTTGATCCATGCAATGTGTAGGAGCTATCAAAGTATAGCTTCCATATTGGTTGTTCTTTGATCATGCAAAGATACTCATCAGGAAATTCCATGATTAGGGGACATGCATCCACCAGAGGTGCTTCTACTAGTTGATTGGAAATTAATTTCCCTTTGATTGCTTTCTAATCTATGTACTGAATGTTGAATTCTCTTAACAACATGACCCACTTTTCCATATGACCTCTTAGTATTGTCCTTGATAGAAAATACTTGAGTGGGTCCACCTTTGAGATGAGTTTAATGGTGTGGCTAAGCATGTAATGTCTGAGCTTTTGAGTGGCAAAGACCATTGTGAGGCATGCCTTTTCCATTGGTGAATAATTGAGCTCATAGCTAACAAGAGTTAAACTGATATAATAAATGGCTCTCTATTTATTGTTGTCATCATGATGTGCTAAGAGTGCTTCTATTGTTGTATTAGTTGCAGAAATATATAGGATCAGAGGGCATCCTAAAATTGGCGGTACAAGGATAGGAGAGTTGGCCAGATATTCCTTTAGCTTCTCAAAGCTTCTTTGGTAGATTGGATCCTATTTGAAGCTTGTGTCCTTGTGGAGCATATACATGAATGGTTGGCACTTGTCTGCTAGATGTGATATGAATCAATGCACTGTTTGTAATTTTCCCTGCAGGCTTCTGAGCTTCTTGAGTGTTTTAGGAGGAGGCATTTCTGTTATGGCCTTAACTTTTTTAGGATCAATATCTATGTTGTGTCATGATATGATGAAGCCTAGAAGATTTCTAGATGTTATGCTAAAGACACACTTCTTTGGATTTAGCTTCAAGCCATAATGATGTAGAATATCAAACATACTTTCAAGGATGTTAAGGTGTTCATATCATGTCTTTTATTTTTCAAGGATATCATCCACATGGTCTTCCATGGGTTTGTGTATCATATCATGTAATATGGCTATCATTTCTCACTGATAGGTGGCCTCTATGTTCTTTAGCCCAAATGACATCATATTGTAGTAGAAGGTACCCCATGGTGTGGTGAATGCTATTTTGTGCTAATCTTCCTCTACTATTTAGATTTGATTATACCTTGAGAAGCCATCTATGAGTGACAACATCTCATGGCCTGCTATGAGGTCCATCATGTCAATATTGGGTAAGGGGAAATCATCCTTTGGACATGCTTTCTTCAAGTCCTGAAAGTATGTGTAGATTCTTATCTCTCTGAAGGTTTAGTGATAGGCACCATGTTGGAGATCCACTCTGAATAGTCTATAGCTTTGATGATTTTGGCTTGTAGGAGCTTTTCTAGTTCTGATTTTACTAATAGAGCTACCGTAGGATGCATTTTGCATAGCTTCTTCTTTACTAGATTGGTGTTAGGGTCCACTGAAAGATTGTGCACAACTAGATTTGGATCAAGCCCAGGCATGTGTGCATACAACAATGAAAAATTGGTGGTAGCTTCTTGGAGAAGTGCAGTGAAATCCATGATCTGATTTATGAAAACCAAATTACAATACCTGGTGTGATACCTGCAGTATTTTAGAATTCAACACGCAAATTGAGAACAACAAGATTGCAAACCAAAAACTATCTCCATTCTATTCAAAATTAGAGTTTATACAAGTTGAATGGATCTCAAGGGTCACACAAATCCCTTGGAATTGAAATGAAGAGTCATCATAATGTTTATTAAAATTAAACTATTAAAACTATCAAAATTTATCAAAAAACTATATATAAAATTTAGGTCCACTTGGAGGAGGCATAACTTTCTCATCCTAGCTACAAATTACAAACCGTTTGATGCATTGGAAAGGTATTCAAATAATCTTGAAGACACTCAAAATTGAAATTTACTAAAACATATGAAATTTTGAAAAATTAGATTTTAGTATTTTCCCAATTTAATCCTGATCATTCCTCCCCCCTTAAGAGGCAATGGGCCCCATTGCACTAATATACTACAATAGATGAGGAAATTGTTCTAGAATTTGTTCCTTAGTAAACCACTTGCCTTGATGAGAATGTTGACCAGCTCGAACCACCCAATACAAAGGAATGTTATGATTTCTCAAAGTCTTTAAAATGGCTTTAGTAACATGGTCACACTGGACTGGAGCAGTAGTAGAGGTATTTATCTCTGCAGCTTGAATATGTTCAATTGCTTGGGAGATATCCAATAAAGGAGGAAAATAGGGTCTCAACAATTCCACATTGAAAATTGGATGCAGTCCCAAAAAAGATGGCAAATTAAGTTCAAAAGAATTATCACCAACTTGTTTCACAATAGTGTATGGTCCATAACAAAGAGGAAGAAGCTTCCTATTTGGTCCATGTAGGCACTCTTTCTAAATATGTAACCATACCTTGTCACCAATCTGAAACTGATGAGGAGTTCTATGTATATCATGCCTTTCCTTATACTTCTGATTACTCTGCTCCAAGATCTCATAAACTTGCTATTGTAGGTGTCTAATGTTATCAATGAATTTTTTTGCTTTATCTACCTCCTTGTCAGCATTCAATGGACTATTAGAGTGTAGAGATGGTATTGCTACATCCATAGGTGCTAATGGCTGGTACCCAAGAGAAACCTCAAATGGACTGTGCCCTATAGTACTATGGAGTGCACGGTTGTAGCTATGTTGCACATAGGGTAAGATTTCATCCCATTTGCGAGGATGTTTTGAATGATACATCCATAAAATATGAATAATCATTTGATTCACCACTTCTGTCTACCCATCTGTTTGGGGATGGAATGTTGTGGACTTTGTCAATTTCATGTCCATTTTAGCCCATATTGCAGACCAAAATTTGTTGATGAACTTGCTATCCCTATCAGAAATAATGGTTTTTGGCAAACCAAAATGAACCCAAACATGTTCAAAAAATAGCTTGGCAATATCTTCTACAAAAATCATCTTTTTACATGCCACCATGATAGCCATTTTAGAAAACCTATCTACCACAACATATACACAATCATGCCCCCGCCTGGTAGTTGGAAGCCTAGACATAAAATCCATTGAAATAGACTACCATGGCTTATCAAGAATAGATAATGGTAAGTATAGACCCAACTTATAGTTTGATGGCTTTGCAATTGCATAGGCTACACAAGCTTGTATATGTGAAATGATATCCTGCTTCATTTTTGGCCAAGAGAAATACTTTTGAAGGATAGTAGTAGTCTTACCAATACCAAAATGTCCTACAACATGGTTGTAGTGAGCTTCCCATATCATTTTCTTATATTCTTCGGTGGGTACACATATGTGACCATTATGGCAAAGAAACCCATCCTACAAGTGAAAATTAGAGACAAATTTTCCTTCTACCAAATTACTATAGATGTTAGCAAAATCAAGGTCAGTACTATATAGTTGTTCCCAAGTGGATGATTGATGACCGCATGAATCCAACACTATTGTCAAACCTACAATTAGAGGCCTACTCAAACAATCTACCACCTTGTTACTGCTTCTTTTTTTATGACAAATGTTAAGTGAAATTTTTTTAGATAGGCTGACCACTGTTGATGTCTATCATTCTGCAACTTCCCTTATGTTTGCAAGAATTGAAGTGGTTTATGGTCTATATGTATAAAATTTTCCTTTCCTAGTATATAGTGTTTCCATTGTTTGTAGGCTTGAACAATGGCATAGAAGTCCTTATCATAGGTTGGATACCTACGTACTATATCAGAAAAAGTTTCACTGTGATAGGCAATAGGATGCCCATGTTGTGTGAGTACCACACCAAGAGCATAATCAGATGCATATGTTTCTATCTCAAATGCTTGGTGTAGATCTGGAAGGACCAATACTGGTGCTGAACATAGTCTTTTCTTTAACTCCTCAAATGCTTGTTGCTTTTCCTTTGTCCACTGAATTTTTTCTTGTACTCCACCCCTTAGTGATTGATTAAGAGGCCATGATATGTGTGAGAAACCAAACACAAATTTGCGATAGAAGTTGGCTAAGCCCAAGAAGCTGCAAAGCTATGTGAAATTTTTAGGGGATGGAAACTCTTGGATTATTTGAATCTTTGCTGAATCAACATGAACACCCTCAGTGTCAATGATATACCCTAAGTATTGAATACACTACATACCAAAAGAACACTTCTCAATGTTGGCATAAAGTTTGTGTTTTTGCAGAGTTAAAAGAACTTGTTCAACATGCTGCAAATGCTCAGACCAAGTTCTACTAAAGATGAGTATGTCATCCAAATAAACAACTATGAAAGAATCAATGAATGGTCTAAGCACATCATTCATCAATCTCATAAATGTGGGTGGTGCATTTGTTAGGCCAAAAGGCATGACCAACCATTCAAACAAACCTTCCTTAGATTTCAATGTAGTCTTCCACACATCTACCAAATCTATTGGTACTTGGTGGTATCCAGACTTCAAGTCAATTTTTGTAAGGAATTTAGCCCCTCTAAGTTTGTCCAACAAATCATCAATTAGAGGGATTGGATATCTATTTTTAATAGAGATTTTTTTTAATGCTCTATAATCAATACAAAGCCTCCATCTCCCATCTTTCCTTTTAGCAAGGACAATTGGACTTCCACAAGGTGAAGCACTTGGATGAATGTGTCCTTTCTGAATCAACTCCTGAATTTGTCTCTAAATCTCATCATTTTCCAAAACTGACCTCCTATATATTGGCTCATGTGGTAGTGGTGTGCCTGGGATTAAATCAATAGAGTGCTTGACTTCATAGTCTGTTGGTACTCCCACTGGTGGTTTAAACACACTATGATATTCTTTGAAAATTTTATCCATCTGATTTTGTTGATTCTCTATTACCTTAGCATGTGTATTAAGAAAAATTGACTTTGTTTGTTCAGGGTGAATCATGAGTACAACAAAAGCTCCAGTTTGAGCAATCAAGCATTTACATTATTTAGCACTAATTAAAGTAGTTTGTGTTGGACATACCTCTAGTATTCGATACCTCTTCCCACCAAGCTTGATTGTAACACTATGTGGCCTGGACTCATACACCCCATGCCTCTAATACATGTATGGCTGCCCTAGCAAGACATTGCATACATCGAATGGTGCTACATCACATATCACTTCATCCTTGAAAGGCTTGATTGAATATGGAAAATGACACTATTGATTTATTTGAATATCTTGTCCCTCATTTACCCATCCCATAGAGTAGGGTTTTGGGTGTCTTGTCACTTTCAGATTTAATCTTTTGACTGTCTCCCTAGAGATCAAATTCTTTTGACTCCCACTATCAACAATAAAATGCAGAGGCTTTCCTTCAACCCACATCTGTGAATGAAAAATTCTCTCTTCATCTTCATGGGGCAATATTTTAGCAGTTCCAGTGATGGCATATGGGTTTTCTTCTATGATGGAATCATTCTCCTCTTTCTCAGAATTATGTATTGGTGATGAATCAGGTTTAGCTTCTCTCCTCATATTTCTGTCATCAAATTTTTAATACTTCGACAATCCTTTGTGTTATGGGTTGGGGACTTATGCATCTCACACCACATGCCTGTGTCTATTTGTGTCTTTTTAGTAGACCACCATGTGTTCTTAGATGAATTTGAATAAGGTTCCTTGGTCACTTGTTTTCCTACAAATTTATTGCCACCTTCAACCCTTGGCTTGTTGTTTACAAAGTAGTCCCTCTTCCCTTTCTGCTTGAATTTATCTTCAATTTTTGTAGCATATTTATAGGTAGTTTCCAATGTCTCAATATTCAAAAATTCCATCTCTGTTTGAATATACCTGTGAAGTCCACTCTGATATTTCAAAATTTGATGCTTCTCTGAATCATCAATACTGAGTTTTGTTGAAAGTGAATGGAATGTATTGGTGTAATCTTGCACAGACTGATCTCTCTTTTGTCAAAGAAGCTACCACTCTATGTATTTTTGTTCATACACATCCTCTAAAAGGTAAGCTTCTTTTATGTATTCCAAAAATTCTCCCCATGTGGGCTTCTTATCAAGAGAAATTTCAGAACCATCTTCAACAAATGATTCTCATTATTTATTTGCGACTTTGGTTTCCCATGCTAATTTCACTTGGGTTTCAGCTTTGAGGAGAGAAAATGTTATCTTTTCTACATCTAAGAAATTATTTATAGAAAAGTATCTATCCAACTTTGATAACCAGTTATCAACAGCTTCAGAATCGACCTTTCCTTCAAAATTTGGGATGTCGAAATTGACTTGCACTTTGAAAGGGGTATTTCCACGAAATGATGTTTCTGATTTAGAGGGTTTTTTATTCTATAGGAGGCATGAAAATTGACACATCATCTCCTCTCATTTCTTATTTAAAGCTTCCTCGACCAACTTCTTAACATCATCGTCTGACATCTTCGATCGTGTGCGTCTCAAAGGTGGGTATTTTGATAAATCTTGTGTATCCGATCCTAATATTTGGTAGGAAGACCTTGTGTAAATTGGAATATAGGAGCATTCCTGCTCTGATACCAATGATCTGATTTATGAAAACCAGATTACAATACCTAGTGTGATACCTATAGTATTGTAGAATTCAACACGCAAATTGAGAACAACAAGATTGCAAACCAAAAACTATCTCCATTCTATTCAAAATTGGAGTTTATACAAGTCGAATGGATCCCAAGGGTCACACAAATCCATTGGAATTGAAATGAAGAGTCATCATAATGTTTATTACAATTAAACTATTAAAACTATCAAAATTTATCAAAAAAACTATATAAAAAATTTAGGTCCGCTTGGAGGAGGCATAACTTTCTCATTCTAGCTCCGAATTACAAACCGTTTGATGCTTTGGAAAGGTACTCAAATAATCTTGAACCAAAATTTGAAAATAGCAACAATCCATTGCTATTTTTGCACATCATTTCTGCCCAAAAATGCACAGAAGACCCTCAAAATTGTAATTTACTAAAACATATGAAATTTTGAAACATTAGATTTCAGTATTTTCCCAATTTAATCCTGATCAATCCATTTCTTCACCCTCGGTTAAATATGTTGTGATGTAGGTGCTTCTTGGGCATTCTTCTATGCCCAAGTTGAATGGCTTTGTTTCCTCAATGATGATGGGTGACTATTCTGGTTGATAGTCCTAGATGGGAGGAAGAGACAAGTCTTCATCTTGTAGCACCTCAGAAAGTTTTTCACTAGATGATACACCCTTTATTTTTACATTTTTAGAGTTGGAATGTTCCCTAAAGGTGTTTTCACATAAGGACTCATTCTTTTCTTTTTATTTTTCAATTTTGAGGGTAAATCTTACCTCTTTCCTGAAGTATCCCTTAGGGTCAAGCTTGCAGACATGAGTTGTTCCTTGTTCTTGATCTGTTTGTTGGCCTGATGATCCCATGAACCTTAGAAGTTCTTCTTAGTTTTGGAAATCATCGATATGTATGACACTTGGTTGATCCTAGTCTATGAGTCTGGGATGGATGAGGGGAAGTTCAATAATGTTAATGGAGAGTTGATGGAGGAAAAAAGTGCCCAGGAGGGTATCATCATCGAAGATGTCATCGTAGGATTTATTTTCTTCCTCTTTAGGGATGTCTTCAATCTCTACAAGGTCATCTTGGATATTCAAGATGTGAACATTGGGCATGTTGGTGCCCCCAATTATGGTATTAGTTTCTTTTATGTGTAGGGGAGGGGTATTAAAGCCAAGACCTTGACGTTTTGGATTCTTAGAAGCCATAATGGGATCTTTATTGCCACTTCCTTGTGGTCCTAGACCACCTCCTTGGTATTTCCATTATTCTTTGGCTTACTTGTGTGATGTTGGAAATTTCTCTTTGAAATAATTGAGAAGCTCAGTGTTAGGAGGTGGGAGATCTTTGTACAACCACCTATTGATGTCAAGATCCATCTCGATAATATCTATATTTCTATGGGAAACAAATTTCAAAGGTCCCAATTGTTTGATTTCCTGATTAGATAGAGTAGGCTTGCTTTGGTTTCTTGGGCACCCTTGTGTATGTGGATCAAGAGGTAGGGCCCCTACTACAAATTCATCGGTAAGACTATACTCACCAAAGCCTTGGTTGTTGATTTTGATGGAAGAGAGAGTGGAGGTGAGGATAGTCTCTAGATCGCTATGGGATCATGATGAGTTGGCGATAAAAGTGCCAATTTCAATTCTAGGACAATCGGTGTAATGGTGGAATGAAGCTTGCAACACACTACAGTATGTAAAGGGTTGGGGATCTGCATGGATTGTGATCTTGGTGCCTTGATGTAGAAATTTGAGATACTGGTGATAAGTGGATGGGATGAATTTAATGGAATGAATCCATGGTTGGTCAAGGAGGATGTTATATAGTAGGTCCAAATCAACAACATGGAAAATGGTGTCTTGAGTTGTAGGGCCTAGCTTGATAGGAAAAAGAATGCTACCTTCAAAGGTATGCTCCAAGTTATCATATGCCTTGATAGTGATGACATCATGTGATATGTCAGCCTTTGTAAATCCCACTTGCTGAATAAACTTTAAAGTGCACAAGTTTAGGGTTGAACCATTATCTATCATGACCCTTTTTATGGAAAAGTCTCTAACCATAACAGTGATGCAGAGAGGGAGATTGTCATCAGGCTCAACAACTGGTATGTTAGATGGCTTGAAGAAAAGATCACATGATGCTGATAGATATCCCACAAGATTCTCAAACTGGATGGTATTTATGTCTGTGGAGACATGTCCTTCTTGGAGAGCTCGATTAAGGATCTCTTGATGGATGGCTGAAGTGCGGAGAAGGTCAAGGATGGATATTTGAGTAGGTGTATTCCCAAGGTTTTCTAGAAGGTTATATTGGGCATTGTGAGCTAGCCTTGGATTTTCACTGGAAAAAGATATTTGACATCTGCGGGTGGTAACAACACATTGACTATTTGCCTCCTTAATATGGATGACATTGATTGTGGGCTCAACTTGGGTTATGCATCCAACAAATTTTTCATAGTTGATATCAGCAGTAGTATAATATTTGTGGTCAACATGGTCTCCTTGTTTTCATTTTCCTTGGTTATAGGGTGGAGGATTGGTATTGACTTTACTCTTCCTAGCATTATGTTGAGGGAAAACATTCTAATAGAGCTGCAGATTGGCATAAGGCAAAGCTTGGGCTGGTGTGTCCACTTGGATCTCTTTTCTGTCGATGAGATCTTGGATATAGTACTTTAGTTTCATACACCTTAGGGTATCTTGTCCTTTAACATGATGATAATCAAAATATTCATGATCTTTTTAACAATTAGGCTTGTGAGTTTTGTCATCAAATTGCTGGGTTGGTGGGTAAGTGATTAGATTGGCCTTAGCCATTCGATGAAAGATTACATCCTGTGGTTCACTGAGAGGTGTGAAGGTATGTCATTGATGGGTCTGGACTCAAGGCCTATTCTGATTTGGGGTAGTGGATATAGCATTGACCTGATTTACTTGGTTGCCTTGGTTTTCTTGCTCTTAGTAATTCTGCATGGACTGCTGATTGATTTGGGGTTGTTGCTGCTAATATGAAAAATTTGGTGTAGGACCAGCCACAAAAATTTAGACATGTTTGGTGTCAGTGGCTCCATCAGTGACAACATTTTTTATTTTGTTCTAGTAGTGAGGCTTGTCATTACTGGGCTTGCTATGGGAATCATCCTTGTATTTCCAGATTGTGCCTTCGTCTAACAGGCCTCTTTCAATATTTATCCCCTTGCCTTTGATGTCTTGATATATTTTGACGCAGTTCATCCTCATGAAGTAGGATAGTTTGGGATGAAGGTTATCAATGAGTATTTTTGTAAGATGTTCCTCAGGGGGTTGATATGATAACCTTGTAGTGACATTCTTCCATCGTTGCAAGTAATTAGCTAGGCTCTCTCCTCCTTTCTACTTTGAGTTGCAAAGGTATAACAAGGACAACTCATTCTCGACATTACAGGTGTATTGAGCTACAAACTTCAAAGAGAGTTCAGAAAAGGTTGTGATTGTCCCATAAGGTATCTTGTAGAACTAGTCAATAGTAGTTCCTCCCAAGCTCTTGGGGAATAGGCACATACAAAATTTATCCTTGTACACCCCTTCTTGACATGCCATATAGAAATCCTTGACATGGATGACTAGATCTCCTTTCCCTTGATATTTATCAAACTTGGGTGTTTTGAAGTGCTTAGGGAAGGGGATGGTTGTAGCCTATGATTGATTTGTCAAAGGGATAGGGACAAACCTCCTCTAATTTAAAGGACTTGCTCTTTGTTCTGGCCTTGAGCTCTTTAAGAGCGTTCTTCATTTCTTCACATTCAATGTTGATCGATGTTGGAGTGGGTACTCCCATTGGGAAAGGATCTGATGGTATTGGTGAATATGGATGATTTTTTGGTGGATATTGTGAACTTTGATATGGAGATTTCCCAACAAGATGGGCTGATTAGAATGGATATTGGGGTCATCATTGCTAGGAAGGATATTGTTGCTGAGGTGTGGGGGTGTATTGTTGTGGAATGTAGGGAGTTTCTTTTTGCTACTGGGGTATGATGGGATTTTGTTGCTCAAAGATAATGGGATATTGCTACTATGCTGGGTAGGATGATTCTTGTTGTTGCTGAGGGATGATGGGATATTGTTGTTGATACATTAGGAAGTATTGCTGCTATGGAGGAGGCTGATGGAATGGTGCAACTTGTTGATAGGATTAGCCTTGGTGCACTTGGCTTTGGGCTTGGTTGATGTATGTGGGATGCATTCCTACATTTCTTAGGGGTGTAATGGATGTTGAGAAGCTGGTGATAGGAGGTGGTTGCACAAGGTAGCTGGTGAGATGGCATGAACCTTTTTGTTGTGGTGGTGGTACTATTTGAGAAGTGGTGGGTGGTATAGATATATAGTTGGTATATGAAGGAAAGGATGAAGCTAACGAAGGTTGCAATTTTTTTTGTTGCACTACTTGGGGGAAAGTGGCTTTTTGGTTTGTAGGCATGGATATGTGTGATTAGGTTGGTATACCCAAATCTTGCATTTCTACTTGTGTGAGGCCCCAATGAGAACTAGCTAGTGTTGGAATTTACGATGAGGAGGATGTGGGAAATGTAGATGTTATGGTGGGAGTTTAGGATGTGAAAGGGGGATTCTAAGATGTAGATGCTAGATTTTGAGAGCCCATGAAGGGTATCCTAGTTGTGAAGGTAGTTTGTTGGGCTTGTGTGTGATAAATGAAGGGTGGAGGTGGAACATATGCTTGGGTGAATGCTTTTTGAGAAGTGGAAGAAGGTGCTTGTGTTCCCCATGGGAAGGATGGTGCTGATGTGGAGGCTTGCTAAAGTAAGGAGGGAAATGATTGCATTTCCCTCAGAAAGGATGGTATTGATGAGGAAGCTTATTGAGTGAAAGTGGGGAATGATTACATTTACCCTAAAAAGGATGATGCTTCTTAGCCCATGGAAGGAGGAGGAACTATTTGTGTGGTGGCTTGCATGGGAGGAAGAGGTTGGTTTTGTGTGAAGATTTGAGCTTGAGTGGTAGCTTGAGGTGTTATAAAAGATGATAGTGTTCCCATGATGGAAAAGAGAGTGGATTGTGCTACTACTTGTGTTGCAGGATTTGTGAAGCTTCTTTGCAAGAGATGGGGGATAGGTGAGGTTTCCTGAGATATGTGCAAGTCAGGAACATAGATTTGTTGGACAATGTGGGTATAGGTTTCAGCTTGGATGTGGATTATTTTTATAGTGATGAGGGGCTTGAGATGTGGTGGAATGGAAGTACCCTCTTGTGCAAAGTTTTCCATTATATCTTGTTGATTCTAATCAATGATCACACTTACCATTTTTGCATGCCCTGAATGGCTTATGAAGGTTTCCATCAAAAATGAAGAAGGGGGGCCATTTGGGTCTTCCCATACATTCTCAATTTATGGGATTTGAGGATTATAGGTTACCATCACGCTGATAGGATTGTTAATATTAGACGAGATAGTGGCCAGGTTGGGATCCATATTCCTTCTCCTCTTGGATCGCATCTCGGTAGGCATGGAATGTAGATCTAAGGATGAAAATGCAGATGATGGGAGGATGCAAGATGTTGTTTCTAAAAAATCTCTAAGGATTGATGGATGTAGATCTAAATGGACTCTAAGGATGATGGATGCAAATCTAAAGAAACTTAAGGATGGTGTACTTCTAGAATGTGATGCAAGGATTTGGATCAATTGAAGGATGGTGGGATGCTTGATTTGGATTGAGGATGATGGAAGATTGGTGGAGGATGGTGGAGGACTTACTAAGTGCCAAAAATGAGTTGTTACTTCTTGAGGTAGGATCAAATAGGATTGGATTTTTCAGCCTAAGATAGACTAATGATCTTCAGCTGACGAGATTCTTTTGAATGCAGGCCAATCTCTTGATTGAGATGATGAGGCTTACAAGGGAAAGTAAAGGATGCCCTAGACAATGCTTAGTCAAAGGGTGGAGATTTTTGATTTTGGTATAAGGATTTGAAGAAACTCAAAGGATATGACACTAAGTGTTTTGGATTTGGATCACTAGATTTGGATTTTAATTTGGATGATGGATTTTAAATTGGATATTTAGATTTCAGATTTGGGATCAAGGATAATGACAAGGATTCTGATTGTGGATTTGCTGGTGGAGTATGATGAAGGATGATTGGATGATGCTACTCATAAGATGATAAAAATGTAACTAAGGATGGATGATGATGTAAATGATGAAACTAAGGATGATCTAAGATGCAAAGGATGTTGAGATATGATTGTGGGATTTTGAAGGAATGATGGATAAGTGATGGGAAAAACTAGTCTTCTCTCTCTAGGTTGACATAGCGATGATTGACCTGGAACTGGAATGCAAATTGTTTCATTCTTGAATTATAGCCCACATTATCCATTTCTCTATATACTTTCCTTCTACTTGGATTTCCTTTAGGGAAGGTTGGTGATTTTTAGGGAATTGGGAAGCTTATCTTTCTTGTGTTTGATCAAATCAGACATAGCTTGGAAAGATTTTGCAATTGGGTTTTCTAAAGAAATGCTTTGGGTATTTGATTTTGAAGGATCTTTCTTCAAGGATGTCTGAATAACTTTGATTAAACTCAAAAAAGACACTCTGAATGTAATCCTGACAAAGGACAAAGAAACTTTATGGGATACAAGCAGATGATGGACCATTGATTTTGATAGTCCTCCCGAAAAGTGTGTATATTCTGATAGATGTTTTCACTGAGTTTGTAACTTCAAAAAAAAAAAAAAAAAAATTACCTAAGGATAGGCTAGTATAAAAATATTTTCCCACAACTTGGTACCCCAAAATGGATACCAAATGGTGAGTAATCTTTAGGTGATCCAAGAAACCACTTGGATCGATCCTTACAAAAATATTCTAATGCCTTTGGGAGTAGATCAAGAAGATTCTAATTTAACAAGTCTTTATTTTGTTCTGTGGTTTCCTCCCAATTGGTTTTTATGCATGTGACTCACCTAAGAGCCTAGTTTTCCATGCCAAAATAGTAGGGATATTAAGCTACCTTGAGCTACCATCAACACGCATCACCCGATCTTGAAGGGATGAAGCGAGAGTTTTCTGAATGCTTTATTTCTATACCGGCCAGGAAAGTATTAGTTTGAAGTTGTTCTTCAAAGATGAAGAAATTTTATCTTTGGAAAGGCTTCTCTAGAAGTAAAACAAGTGAACTTGTCCAAGTTCAACTTGTTTTACGTCACTTAGTTAACAATGATTTTGCTATATTGAAACTCCTAACAAGTACACGAAGAAATGGTTCTTTTTCCAATGATTAAGTGAAAAGATTTTTCCAAACACGTCTTTAATATTTTGATATGTTCATTTCTTTGAAGATAAGAAAGCTTTAAAAGATGTTGCAAGTTTTTACCTTTTCACTCAAGATTGTGTTTTCTTTTAGGATCCTGATTTTAAACTTTTGGAATAAAATGAAATGATTTACTTTCAACTTAGGACATTCAAGATTGTGTTTTTTTTTTCTTGGAGTCAAAGAAAATGAGTCTTTTGATTTGGACTTTGGTTCATTTCTTTAGATTCATTCAAGACTTTGTGCTCTAGAATTCAATTTTTAGACCCAAAAAGAAGTGTTCCTAGAGTGCTTTATGGATGAAATTTTTGAAAAAAATCAAGATTTTGAAAAAAGAAATTTTTTTTAGCCAATAAAAAAGCATTAGGATTTATTTAGGAATGTTTAGGATAGTTTAGGACTGTTTAGGAACTGATTAGGAATGAGATGCAATTTTGTTCCTAGATTGCATGAAACTTGGAAAAAACTGAAGGTAATGCAAATGAAGTTCACCTTAGCTAAGATAAATGTACCAATATTTATTTAGGAACACTTAGAATGAATTAGGATTGATTAGAAACCAAATAGGATTGAGATGCATATTTCTAATCCTTTTTAAGCTTCCAAAACTTGAAGTGTCCCTAGCTTGCACAAAACCCCCTAAAATCACTTAGATTTGAATGAAAAAAGTTCTTTTTATCCAAATTGAAATATCACAAGTGATTTTGGTTGATTTATAATTTATTTGGATTAGCTTTGATTTATTTAGGAAAGATGCACAAAATTGTTAATTTCTAGGCATTCAAGAGTGGATTAGAGTTTATTTTAAGCCCAATAAACAAAGTGTTTTGATTCCTAAACATGAAAAATGGCTTTTTAGCCTTTAGGAATTATTTTTTTAGTTATTTCCTTTCTCCCTTTGAGTTCTTTCAAAAAATGGGGTTAAAAACTAAAAATTTGTAGTCAAGAGGCACTAAGAAGCCCTAAAGAACCCTAAAAACTAACTAGACCCAAGTTTAAGGCCCTATACATGCCCCTTGTTTCGCATAAAAGTAAAAAGGGTAGGTTATTTTGGGGATTTTACTCATACAAGTCAAGATGAGGGCTCATACAAGTCACTATGACTCCTGGTACAAGTAAATAGGGCCAGAGGCCTTTAAATAGGCCTAAAATGCATGCAAAAACTGCATACAAGTAATGGGTAGCCCCAATATGAGTATACATAAGTTACAGTATGAGAAAAAAAATCTAGGGAGTTTAATCATAGCAGAATTCACCTAGACAGGATGAGGTTTGTCAAAAAGTGAGTTTTTTGCTTGAAAAACCCAAAAAAATGTAGTTTTGAAGGCTTGTGGGGTGCCACTGGGCGTGCCAAAATGCAATCAGAGTAGACCTAACCTATTCAAAACAAGTGTAGACATTAAAAGATTAGCCTAATAGTATATTCCTAGCATATAGTAAAAAAATTGCAAAGACACTTCAGATAGAGCTTAATGGGAGCACCTTGTCACCGTTTGATTTGCTCTCAATTTAGCGATGTGGGTGTGCTCTCGATGCACTTGGACCATGTCCATAATGTATATTAGGAAGTATTAGGATCAATTAGTGACCATGAGAACCCCATAGTGGCACAAAATCAGGTATAGAACACCTGATTTGCCTCTATAGCCCCAAGGAGCCTAATGAGGCTAAAATGCAGATTAAGCTAAGAATGCTTATGCTAAGATTGATTTTATCCAAATTTGAGTGTTATGTGATGATAATTCTATGGAAAAAAATGAAATAAACTAGATTAATCCATTAATTCTAATCTAAGATGTGAGTTAGAAATCTTAGAAATGAATTAAATCTAACAAATAGGAATTAAGCTACGATGATCTAGATATAAATTAGCATTACAACACTATTTAATATGATTATGTTAATTGGTGATTTTTTCTCTTGGAAGTGAGGGTATTTATAGGATTTTGGGAAGGGCTTGGGTTAGGAAGTGGAGTTAGGGTCAGAGTCAGGGTTTGGGGTATAGTCCGGGGTATGGTTAGGGGTAAGGTTAGATGGGTGAGGGTTAAGGGTTTATCACACATGTGTGAGAAACACTAGGGAAGTGTTCCTAGGGAAACAAGGTGAAAGAGAAGACATGGGCTTCATTATGAGGCTGTAAGAGCCTTAATGAGGGTGTAAGAGGCCATTAATGAGTCTGTGAGGCTCATTAATGGGGGGTTTGACCAAAAATCAAAGAAGGGTGGTTTAGACTAAGAAGGTTAGGAATCACCTTCTAATCAGATTTAGGATGGGTTTAGGAAATTTTAGAAGGGTTTAGGGTTCTCTAGAAGATTCTAGGTTTTTAGGCTTTAAATAAATATTAAATTTATTTAAGGTTTGTGACATTATTTATCAAATAATGATTCAATAAACAGGGGGAAAATCATTTAAATTTGATTTAAATGATTTTGGCTAGGGTTTCTTAATTAAATGCCTTTAATTAAAAATATGAGGAGGGATAATGACAATAAAAACTAATTAATTAATAATGATGTCATCGGGGGTTTCTGCAAAATAAAATATTTTTATTTGGCAAAGGCATTTAGGCGTCTACACAATCTTGATAATATAATAGTGTAATGTTTCATACCATGCTCTAGGTGCTTGTTTTAGTCCATATAGTGCCTTTTATAACTTGCACACCATATATTTATCCTTTGTCAATGCAAACCCATTTGGTTGTTTTATGTAAACCTCTTCTTCAAGAATCCCATTTATAAAATCATATTTGACATCCATTTGAAAAACTTTAAACTTCTTCTAGGCAGCATAAACAAGTAAAATTCTTACCCCTTCAAGTCATGACACAAGATAAAATGTGTCTCCATAGTCCATCCTTTCCTCTTGTGCATAGCCCTTACACATAAGTGTTTCCTTAGTATGAACTACTTCACCATCTTCATTCACTTTGTTCCTAAAAAAACACTTTATACCAATCACATTCTTATCTACTGGTCTATAAAAAAGTGTCCATGTGTCATTCTTCTCAATCTAATCAATTTATTCTTCAATTTCCTTTTTCCATTCTTCACTCTTCAAGGCTTCCTTCACAATTTTAGGCTCAAAATTCTAATCAGACATGTACTTTATCTAATCTTCATTCTAGTTTGCACTCCTACATCTTTATCACCAATGATATGATCATTAGAATGATTCAATTTCATATACCTTGGAATAATTGGTTTAGGTCTAGGTGCTTCTTCTTCTTATTCCACTGGTTGAACCACTTCTTCCTCATTGTTCTGTTCAACAATTTCTTTCTCTTGTAGTTGCACATACACAAATTTGTGATCATTCTTTGGTTCTTGCTTGCTTGCTTCATTATATTTTTCTATATATTCATCTACCATCAATTTTACTTTTATTCATCTTGTTAGTCCTTTTATTAAATCACTTATAGGCTTTTCTTTTAGAGGAATATCCCAAGAAAATACCTTCATCACTCTTAGGATCAAATTTTTCTAGTGAAATTATCTTTTTTTATATAGCATCTACTACCAAAAACTTTGAAATATTTAACACTAGGTGAATGACCATACCATAATTTATAAGGTGTCTTACCAGTTCCTTTCTTCACTTGTACATGATTAAATGTATATGATGCAATGATACTGGCTTCTTTCCAATACGTATTAGGTAAATCACCTTGAATCATCATTGTCCTAGCTGCATCCACTATGGTTCTATTGCTCCTTTTAGTAACACCATTTTTTTGTGGATTTCTAAGTGTAGACATCTACCTTTTGATTCTATTCTCCTCACAATATTGTACAATATCTGATGAAGTAGACTCTCCTCCTCTGTTAGACCTTATACACTTCAATATTTTACCTATTTCATTCTCAACAAGTTCTTTGAAGGTTTTGACGTTGTAGAAAGATTCAAACTTATCCTTCAAGAAAGTCACCCACATCATTCTTGAGTAATCATCAGTAAACAATATAAAGTACTTATCACCATAGTAACTTCTTGTTCTCAAAGGACCACATAAATTAGTATGCACTAAGTCTAATATATTCTTAGATGAAAAATACTTTCTACTGAAAGTAGAACTAGTTAATGTACCCAACTAACATTCTTTACACATCATGTAGTCCAACTTAGCTCATTGGTGCAATCCCCTAACTGCATTCAACTTACTAACTTTGACAAGACTATCAAAGTTCACATGATAAAACCTTCTATGCCACAACTAACTATCCTCAACTTTAGCAATCAAACAATTGTTAACAACACTATTCATATGGAATAAATTACCTTTGGTCTTCCTACTGGTAGAAATCAGACCTCTTGAGCTTCTAAGTATCTTGCATACACCTCCATTGGATCTTAGGTGATAAACTTTGTCATTCAAACAATCCACACTCAAAAATTTATTTGTCAAACCTTCCACAAAGTAAACATTATCAACATTACTCTTAGGTAAAGAAATTTTGCCTTTTCCTTTTACCAAGTAAGGTGTTGTGTGTGTATGCTAAACACCTTCATGAAATTAGGATATTTAACTATCAAATCAAAGAAAATGCAATAAAAATTTAACTAAGAAATGAAACTAAAATCTATGACATCTCATGGTTCTCTAATCAGATGTGGTAAGTGAAGCTCTCAGCTCAATCTCCACTAGTGACACTTCTAAAATGAGAAAATATGATGCTACAATGCTTAATCTAGCTCACTAACTCTCAAATTGATACAAAGATAACTCAAATGCTCTTGATTGCTATGAAATTGACTATAATAAGGATGCTTTGCAAATGAATTTCTAAGATGATTATTGCTCTTAAAATGCCTCATACTTATATTAAATTCCCAAGGGTAGGGGGTAGAGTGAAGTAATCATGATTTACCTTTGGTTGAGTCAAAAACTTTGCAATGTTCATAAATGGGGGGACAATTTAAATGTTTGTCTCAAAGCTTTGGACAAAAGGACAAAATTGAGTGGATGAGTGATTGAGATTCATCCTTTTTGAGTGATTTGTGTCTCTTTGTCCTCAATTTTCATTGGTTTCTCAACTTTGTTGAAAGATATTAGGATTTATTAAATTCAATTAATTAATTAATTAAATTTAGCCATGTATGGAATAGGTTCATTTTGATTTTTGATTTAACAACTATACAATTAATTGATTAAAATCAATTAAATAGTGCTTTTCAGCCCTTTAACCTTTGATTTAATTATTCAATGTCATTATTTAATTTTTCCTTTGATTTGATTGATTTTGTCCAACTTTGATTTATAAATGTCCATTTAAATTGATTTGATCCTTTTTGATGAGAATTAGTGCATTTGATGATTTTGAGCCATTTTATTGATTTTAAAGCACTTGCCCATTTTTTAGTGTCTACAAAAGCCCCTCTTTGAATTGGTGTGCGAAGAACATTGATTCAAAGAAATTTTTTTAGTCCTGATCACTTTTAGGTCTTGATTTACCACTGATTTGATATTGATACTTCCTAATATGCGATTGATTATTGCCTGATATGATAAAATGATATGTGCCCCACTATTAATAATTCAAAAATTTTGATGTGCCCCAGATTCACTGATGTTTGATGCCAATTTGATACTTTGATGCCCCCTCAGAAATAAAACATATTGATCGCTTGATTTGGAAATTTTTTAATGTAATTGATTTGGTTAATTGATTGATTCAATATGTTTTCATTTCTAAAAAACATTGATGATATGCCATGATTTACAATTTTCCCTGATTGATTGATAGGTTAATATAGATCAAAGTCAAAATTTCACCTCTAAATTAGGTTAAAATTAGCTTAAATAGGTTGAAAAACCTTGATTTACTATTCATTTTCACTTTTTGACTTCTGAGATTTTGCTCTGGTCTTGCTTTGATTTTCATGATGGTTGTCCCTATCAGAGAGCATTGGTTTGAGTGAAGTCATCGGTATTAGAGACCACCTGACTATGGACGTCCAGTGAGTCATTTCTAACTTCCTTTTTTGCATTTATTGCTCGTTTATAGCATTTTTTTCCATGTTCTTATATTTTTTATTTTGCAAAATCACGCCTAGGAATAGTTAAATGCTGCATAGTCCTTTTAAGTCATGCATCCATGCTTTTTACTCATGTCTCCACATAGTAATGTGTCCCCTAACAATTGTAAATTCTTGCTTGATAAAAATATTTTTCCATGTAGCAATGGAATTTTCATGCCAATTTCCAATTAGTTTTCCGCTTAGGAAACCCTAGTTTTAAAATGACACCTAGACTCCTTAAAATTCTGCCTAGTGTTGTGAAGTGATGTGTAAATCATGAAATGACATCTGGTAAGAATAAAGCACCACTTGATAGATTTTTTGCACTGCGTAAGGGAAAATTCCACGTGGTAATGGGAAAATGATGCCTGCAGGTTTTTTTTTGAAAAAATTTCAATTTTTTGACTTAATCTTCTGATTTAAAAGTTGATGTCATCGACTGATCATTTGAATTCCAAGATAGTTTAGATCTATTGTAGTTTAGCAAAATAATTAATTAGGATATCAGGATATTAGTACCGATGAATGTTTGACTATGTCAATCTGATAGGATAGATCTGATAGTGAGATACTGATAGGTAGAACTTGTTTGATCAGTGTGAAAACTAATATTGTTAGGTAGGATTAATGCTTCATTCTCAGGATATAGAGACATGAAAAAATGGTACTAGGTTTGATTAGGTTTGATTTTGATTCTAATTCTGATAGAATGATTTACTTAGGATAACTCATTAATATGGTATACTAATATGATTCCTTTGATTTGCAAAATAGGCACATTTTCATAGATTATATAAATGGACCATCACTTCTTGGGTTATTGTTTTAGGTCAAGTTCTAACTCTTGCAGATTATCAAGTTATTGAGATGTGCGATCTTAGTTTCTTGCTTGGCATCCTATGGTTTCAACTGAATTGTGGTTTACTTCCCGCAGTGGCAGAGTGATGGCACTCTGACCAAACCACATTCCACCTTCCCTTTGGAGAGATGACCATCACTTCAGAGGATGTATATAGATTGCTATAGATTCCTTACCATGGTGAGATGGTTTATTATCATTCTATCTATGATAGAACAGTTTGCAGATGAGTGTTTGGAGACAACACTATTGATCATGACACTATCACTTGGGCTCAGTTTTCTTCTTTCCCCACATTGCCAATAGTACTTGGTGCTTTGATCAGTGATTTACTACTTCCCAACCATCGAGGTCATGGTTTCTCAATTGGATGGGGTAGGATACTCGAGGACTTTCTTGTACAACCTCAGAGATTTTATTAGGGCTCATGTGTGTTGGCACAACTTTACCATGATTCACATGAGGTTGTCTAAAGGGAGAGTGCTTCATTGTTGGCCGGTGTAGTGACCTTGTAGCTATGGGTATGGGAGAATCTTCCCATCAATAGGCTAGTTTTAGATAGGATTCAGTGGTGTGGTTTTCCTTATGCCTTTCTATATAGCGGTATGGTTGTCCAGCATCATCTAGGCAAGATTGAGTATTGGCACTAGTAGATTGATGACCTTGATTAGATTCAGTGGTGGCCATACATAGGAGCACTGGAGGGAGGATGATGATGAGCTCCCCTATATGTTTTCACCTCGATGGATGATCCATAGGTCTACTACGGTTATTGAGAATTTATGCTTTGGTCAAATTTCTCGTTAGTACGATAGAGTACAGGATATGCCACAAGGTACAACATTATATGCTAGAGTCTAGGCAGAGAAATCCATGTGAGGTGCTAAGATTGATTATCAGTTCACCTATGATTAGATTGCTTGGTTGGTGTACTGTAGATGGGAGATTCTTGGGGGTATTGTTGATGCTAGTATGTCTCATGAGTTTTGAGACTGGTGGGCTCAAAATAGATTTCCTAGAGCCTATCCCAGGTCATGATGAGAGATCTGAGGATGATGATGATGATAGAGATGATGATGGGGATGGTGGGGGTGGTGGTAGGAGGAAACATCAGAGGTGACAAGCATAAAGAGCTCCTAGGGCTACTTCTAGTGGACAAGATGGACCACGGGTGAGAGGTGGGCATGCTAGGGACACAGCTAGAGGATATGTTTGATAGGACTAGGCACCTAGAGGAGCAGTTGATAGGCATCAGAGAGCTCAGTGATAGTAGAGACAACAGAGATAGGTTCATGTGGATGCTGCTAGATAGATTCCTAATGGACAAGATCCATTAGTTCAGTTATAAAGAGGTGCCTTAGCATAGCAGCATCAGGCTCTGACATAGCAGGTGCCTCCACAGGTTCAGTAGTCACAAGATATGGGCCAGAGTTCACAGGCTGCTCCTAGCATTGATAGTGTAGCACGAGATGTTCAGTCATTGAGGAAAGATGTATGTACTATTGTGGGCATACTAGACCAGGTGGCTCTTTTAATGCAGCAGTTTATGACTTATGTGACTCAAAGACCTAGTATGGCTAGCACTTCTCAAGCTCCTCCTTCATAGGATAGACATGATGATAGGGGTCTAGATGGATCAGGTGCTTCTATGGGTTCATGATGATTTGATAACTCATTGATATTATGTTTCATGCTATTTTATTATTTATCGAAACATTGATGTACCACTTTCATGATATTGTATCTTGATATATTGATGTACTGGATCATTTGATGTTGATGACTGTTTATATGATGATATAATTCCTTGATTCTCTTGATCATTTTTTTATGAGATTATCTTTATATGTAGCTATATGATGTTTATGATGCATTTTATTTTTGATTATGCTATGGATGCAATGTATCTTATTTATGATATAGATAGATGAATGCATTGATGTATGAATTTTTGATATGTTTTTTCTATTTTTCAATGTATGGATGCGAAGCTTTAATAGAAATATGTATGTGAATGCCCCTATGTTTTTGATTTTTTAATGTATGTAGTTCTATCCTTAATTATATGTATGCAAATGATATATGAGTAACGATCTTTTCCTTTTCTCTTTCTTTTCTAATATATGGATAATGAATAATGATTAATGCTATGTATGAATGCAAAAGAATAACCTCACTTTTTTTTTATTGATTGATTGATATTCAAGGAAAAAGATGTTTGATTTGAACCCCCTATTTCTTTAATGTTTTGACTAACCACGATTATTAATATACCCCCTTGTCCTTGGAAAATAACCACAAATAAATGTAATTAATCTAACATGATAATGTAGCTTAATTTAACATGATAATGCAATGCAACTAAGTGTCACTAGCTTTTGGCAAAGAAATGCCATAGAGATAAATTTTCATCATTGAGAAATTTGGGACCAGAAAGAAAGTACAACCATCACTGACCACATCATGATGATATGAATACCTCTTTTGTATCACTTTTGGTAACCTCTTTGGAAACTAGTACAACCCTCATTAGTTAGATGACCAAACTATGGGAGTATGAATACTGGTTTCAATGGAATCAATGTTGCAAGTGGATTTTGGTATTAAGATATAGAAGATCTAAATAGCCAAGGTATCCATTTGTGTAAACAAGAAAAGGTTAATCCTTCATCTTATGTGATAGTCCTCGATGGTTCTTTGATAACCATGTCATTAGATGAATTCTCATAGGTTGATGAATCTTCCTTAAAACAGTCACTCAAAGGAAAGAAAATATCATGTCTCTATCATGGCCAATCTAGTCGAAAGATCATCCATTAGCTAAAAAGATGTGATAAAAGTCAATTCCATAAAGATTATAAAAAAGAAAGCTTCAAAGTGTTTTGCAATGTTTCATGATTTTCAAAAGGAATTTCCAAGTATTCTGATCTTTAAAGTGTTTGTCAATTTTTAATCTCGAATAATAAAGTCAATGAAGGCTCAAGGATCAAGTTGTAGGATCAAATACTTAGGTGTGAATAATGATATCCAACAAAGGTTCAACAAAAAATCTCTCTTCTGAAGCTCTAATAAATCTCTCTCTGATGCGACTGAATGTAGCCCTACTGAATCCATTTGGTACCAAATTTCCAATCTTCTTCTGCCCCCAAGTGATAAATGTGATCGTGTGATGAACTTAGGTCCATAGGAAATGCAGCAATGTGACCGACAGGTTTTATTATGACTGTGCACAAATGACGGATGCAATGAAGGTTTTACAAATGAGATGTTAGGAATGAAATATGGACATATGTAACTAGGAAATGACTTAAGGGAACAAAAGGCACTTGATTGCCAAGTTTTCACCTTTTGGATCTTTTTCTTTTTTTTTTGCTACCAAGGCGCCTATTGCTAGGTTTTCACCAAGGCACTTTTTCTTTTTCTTTTTTTTTCAATTTTCTTCACTTTTTTTTTTTTTTTTGTATTTTCAAGATCTCTTTGGCTATATACAATAAATATGATGCTCCTCAGCTAATACTCTTTATACTCTTTCATCTATCTCATGTATAGAACCTCTTTAGATGGATACTATTGATAGGTTCTTGTGGTTCTTCTCCTTCACAATCTGCTAATTTATAAGTTCCCATTCCAAATGAAGACAAAATGATGAACGGACCAAGCCAATTTGCATCCCACTTTCCCTTCTCTCTTTTGGCTTGATTTTTAGGATTTTCTCTTAGTACTAAGTCACCTACTTGAAAGACTCTCAGTTTTATATGCTTATTGTAGTTTCTTGAGATCCTGTTATGATAGACTTTTAGGTGTTCATATGCTTGCATTTGGTGTTCTTCTAGCAACTCTAATTATTGAAGCTAGGAAACTCTATAGTCTTCATCTATTATCAACCCTTGCAATGACACTCGTAAAGATGTGATTTCAACCTCCAATGGTAGAACAGCTTTGGCTCCATAAACTAGTGAAAATGGTGTAGCTCCTCTAGGTGTTCGAATGCTAGTTGTATAGGCCCATAATGCTGGATTGATTTGCACATGCCAATCTCTTCCTGACTTGTTTACTGATCTCTTCAAGATTTTCAAAATATTCTTATTTGTAGCTTCGGCTTGTCCATTTCCTTGAGGATAATAAATTGATGAAGAGTGATGAGTAATATGAAATGTACCACAAAGTTCATCGACATCTTTGTTTTTGAATTTCTTTCCATTGTCTATGATTATGGCATGAGGGATACCATATCGACAAATGATGTGGTTCAAGATGAATGTGGAAATCTGTTTACCCATAGTGGTGATCAAAGGAACCGCATCTACCAACTTTGTGAAATACTCCATTGTGGTGATGATGTACTTGTGCCCATTGGAAGATGGTGGATAGATGACACCGATCAAGTCAAATCCCAATTGATAGAATGGCCATGGTGTAACAAATGGGTGCAATTTCTGTGCCAGTGCATGTATCATGTCACCATGGTATTGACATTTGCTGCATATTTTGATGAAGTGACAAGCATCTTTCTCTAAGGTTTTCCAGAAATACCCTGAGTGAAGGATCTTCTTGGATAGGTTTAAACTGCTTGAATGTGACCCAAAAATGCCCTTGCAAACCTCACGTAAAGCTAACTTAGACTCCTCTTCCTCTAGACATCTAAGTAATGTCCAGTCAAGACCCTTACGATAAAATCTTTTAGAAAGGATTATGTGACGGGCTAATTGGTGTATGAAATTTTGTTTTTGGGCTCGTGATTGGTCTATAGGTAACACTTGGTATTTAAGATAAGTATATATAGGGTCGTACCAAGGTGAGTCATGTCCATGAAGCAGGGCAACAATTTGGGTTTCAGGAAGGTCAAATGTCAGCTGTGCTAACTTTTCCACCAAGAATTCTTACTTCTCATTTTGATCTGGTTTTTGAAGTAAGGAAGCCAAGGTTGCCATTGCATCAGCTACTATGTTCTTCTCTCTTGGAATTTGTTCAAATGTTATCAAAGAAAAGTACTTTTTCCAAGCATCAATCATAGCCTTTTATGGCATTAATTTTTCATCTTTGGTATTGTATTCATCATTGACTTGATTGATTATTAGTTGAGAATCTCCATATACTTGTATCTCAGTGATGTTCCATTCTAAAGCCATCTTAATGCCAATGACCAAAGCCTCATATTCTGCTATATTGTTTATGCATGGGAAAAAAAGCTTGTAGGACTTAGGAATGGTGTACCCTTGAGGGGTAATCAATAATATGCTGGCCTCAAAACCTCCTTGTGTATATGAGTCATCGAAGTACAACTTCCATGTCTTTGCTTCTATGTTTACAATTGCAAAATCCAAAAATTCCACTTGAATGGTTTGTGTAGAAGTCAATGGATTTTCAGCTAAGTGATCTACTATCACTTGTCCTTTTATTTCCTTCCTATCCACATACTCAATGTTGAACTCACTTAGTATCATGACCCATTTTGCTATCCTACCCATTAAGGTAGTTTTGCTTAGCAAGTACTTTAACGGATCAATTTTGGCAATTAGTTTCACCTTGTGCATCAACATATAATGTCTCAATTTTTGTGATTCAAAGACAACCACTAAAGAAGATCTTTCCATGAATGTGTAGTTAAGTTCGTATTTGATCAATGTTCTACTCAAATAGTAGATTGCTCTATCTTTTCCTTGCTCATCTTCTTGTGCCAAAAGAACTCCTAGAGACCTTTCGATAGTGGATATGTATAGTAGCAATGGTTTTCCCTTGATTGGTGGATTTATTAGATAAGTCTTCAATAAAGTGAAGGATTGGTCACATTCTTCATCCCACATGAAAATATTATCTTTGTGTAGCAACCTTGTGAATGAATGACATTTTTCAGCTAATTGAGAAATGAACCATCTTATGGATTGTATCTTGCCTTGTAGACACCTCATTTGACTTATGTTCTTTGGAATCTCCATATCCATTATTGCTTGGACTTTTTCTAGATCCACTTCAATCCCTTTTTCTAAAACTATATAGCCTAACAATTTGCCAGATTGGACACCAAAGGCACATTTTTTTGGGTTAAGTCTCACTTTAAATTGTTCCAACCGGGTGAATATCTTTTTTAGAATTTTTAGGTGATCTTATCTTTTGTGTGACTTTGCCAATATGTCATCCACATAATCTTCTAGAAAGGTGTGCATCATGTTGTGGAAAATAATGGTCATTTCCCTTTGATATGTGGTTTCGATATTTGTAAGGCCGAAGGGCATGACGTTCCAAAAAAAGGTACCCCAAGGGAATGTAAAGGCTATCTTCTCTTGGTCTTCAGGTGAAATTTTTATCTGATTATATCCGCTGAAACCATCCATCATTGAGTACATGGAGTGACCTACTGTCAAGTCAACTATTTCAGCTATGCTCAGGAGTGGGAAATCATCCTTAGGACATGCAAGATTCAAGTCTCTAAAATCCATGCATACATGAATGGATTTGTCATGCTTGGTGACTAGTACAATATTAGATATCCATTTAGCATATGCTATTGCTCTTCTAAATCCCAACTTCAACAATTTTTCTAATTCTGCCTTGACTAGGAGAGCTACATGTGGGTGCATCTTTCTCAACTTTTTCTTGACAAGCTTAACCCCTAGTTTAACATTCAAATGGTGCATAATGAAGTTGGAATCCAATCCAGGCATGTTGGCACAGGACTATGCAAAGTTCACTTGTTGTTCTTGGAAGAACTTGATAAAATCCTTTCTTTCTAAAGGTGTAAGTGATGTGGCGAAGTGTATAAATTTTGGATCCAATTCCATCCCAATGTTAACCTTTTCTATCGACTCTATGAGAATCAGTGACATTTCTTCCTCATGTTTGGGTAGGGTATCCAATCTCTGTTCCTTTGGTGCCACAGTTGGGTTTTCACCATAGGAAACATCCTTTATCTTTACTTTTTTTGGTTCTAGTGCTGCCACATAGTGGTTTTCATCACTAGAACTTTTCATTTTTTCATTTTTTTTCATGTTTTTCTTTGGATTAAGAGATTGGACCCCCGTTGCTTCTATCATGTTCGGTTCAAATTCATTGGTGAAAGAGGGCTCAACCGCATTAAGGTATTGGTTCATTGCTTGGTTATTTGGGAAATAGAGTAAGTCACTTGGCTTGTTTAGGTCCTAGTCAATAAGGTCAGGGTTTATCAAGGATAAGGTTTCATTTGGAAAAGTATCATCAATTGGGCTTATGGACATGACTTCATTGGAGGGTTTGTACATTGTATCATTAAGATCTATAATGTGAGCTTCCTCGAGATGGTCCATGGAAGAAGGATCAAAGTCCTCTTCACTTGAGTCCTTAATGACTTCTACAAGAAATAGCATGGGAAATACAACCCATGAATTAATCCTATCATTCAAATCATCTTCCTCCAAGGGATACCAAAATTCCTCTATCCATGGTCGATTAACGGGTGCTTGTCCTATGTTAAGTTCTTGTATGATGGACTCTTCAAGCCTTGGAGTTGGTTGCTTTGGAACCTTAGCTTAAGTATGTATGGTGACTACCTCTTTATCATGACATGATTCTTTGGATAGAGTGTCCCATTCATTATCCCAAGAGTCATCACTATCCACATTTGTTTCCAACGTGTTCACTTGAGGATAGAAATCATGCATGGGGCTAGAGCTTTCTCCTTTGTGCTAGTAGCCTACCCCTAATTTTTCTTCTTTTGACCTCCAAGAAGGTTTAATAGGCTCTACCAAGCCTCTATTTCTTTTTCCTAATGGTCCTCTTCCCTTGTACCCCATCTTTTGCATTATTTTGAATCCTTTTCCATATTGATCAGTTTGAATATTAATATGCTGAATTCTTTCTACGGAAGTACTTGAGGTATCATCTTCATCATGATAAAGCCATTGAAGGTATTCATCTTCTTCTTTGTCAAATGTTTCTTTGTCACTTTCTCTCATGAAGTAAGAGTTATACTTATGAGGGAGATGTTCTTTTGATAGATTCTCATGCATTTTTGGAGATGTGGGCATGTTGAATAAGGAAACAGAATATTCCCCTACTCCCTTGGAACTAATTTTACATTATTTTTCAAATGCATCCATCATCTCACTCATTTTTTTGTAGTTGTCCTTTTTACCTTTATCATTTTCTTCTCTGGTGGGTTTTGAAAATTCTATCCTTGGTATAGGTGCTTTTTCTGAATTTTCATTTGACGTTGGGCCCTCATAACTCACTTGCTCCTTTCCTTTAGTTGATGTAGTTGAGTTAGTTCAAGGAGGACTTGAAGTAGACGTAGCACTTAATGTTAACTTAGGATCATCCATTTTGATATCTTCAATGGTGGCTCTTTGGACAATTCATTCTCTATTATGGGGAATAAATAACTCATGAAGGGGTTTAAGTGCATTACAATATTGGAACGGATTTCAGTCTCCTCCAACCATGATTTCCTCACCCATGTACAAAAATTTTATGCATTGATGATACGTGGATGGAATTTCTTTCATCTCATGGATCCACGGTCTCCCCAATAATATATTATAAGTTAGTTTCATATCTAACACTTGGCAATTTGTGTCCTTTTTGATAGGTCCCACTTGAATGGACAATATAATCATGCCTTTGGAGGCTCTTTCAGCTTCATCATAGGCCTTTATGGTGATTCTTTTCATAGGATCAATGCATGACTCAGATAATCCTAAGGATTTTACAAGGCTCAATGTACAAATGTTAAGATTAGCTTCCCCATCTATGAGAGCTCTTTTGACCCTATGTCTTTCAATCAAGACTTCTATAGGCAATGGTAGATTTTGGGGATGGGTAATAGACATGTCATCATGGTCTAAAAATGAAAGGAAATGAGGTGCAATGAGGTTCCCTACCATGTTATAAAACTTCTCCTCTTCTAAGTTAGTAGGAACATTAGTCTCTACTAGAGCTTTCTCTAAAATTTCCTTGTGGTTTGGAGAGAGCTTCAATAACTCCAAGATAGAGAATTGTGTAGGAGTCTTTTGTAGCTGATCTACCAAACTATATGGTTTTACTGTTGTGGAAGATTGCTTAATCACAATGTTGGATTGCGGAGGACCAATGGGTTTAGGATCAACCCCTTGTAGAGTAATCCTTGAAGTCTTCCCCCTAGTGATAACATTAGATGTCTCTTTTTGGGGTTGTTCTTTAATCACTATAGCATTCACAACATTATCATATGGTGGCACAAAATTAATGTTATTTCTGCTTTGTTTCTTTCTATTGGATGATTCACCTTTGTCATATTTATAGAAGGGTTGTTTGAAAGCCGTGTGGTCTTCATTACTTTGAGGTCCTTCAATGGTGATCATACTACTATCAATCAAGTCTTGCACCATGTTCTTTAGCTGCAAGAAATCATTTGTTGTATGCCCTCAAATTCTATGGTATTCACAATGGCTATTTTCACTCCACCAACTGGGCTTGTGCTGTGGCTCATAAGGTTGAATGCTAGGTAAATTAATGACATTTTTAGCCATGAGGGTCTTAAATGCTTTTTCGAGAGGTTCACCCAAAGGTGTGAAGTTCCTCTTAGGAGTTGGTACCAAGAATTTATCAAATTTGTTACTCTGATTATTTCCTTGATTTCCACCATTATCATTATTATTGAAAGGTGCCTTGGAGGCCTGATTAGCATTGTTAACCTGATTAGGTGTTCTTGTGAGAGCAAATGGAGTCACCTTCAAATTAATAGAATCAACAACCCCATCATTTACTACTCCCTTATTTTTGTTCTTCAATGCAAACTGATTATAGCTATTGGACCAATTCTTATTCTGATTGTTGTTATTATTGGAGTTATTGTTGTTGGAGTTATTCTTGTTATCTTTATATAATTTCAACTCTCCACTCTTAACCAACACTTCTTCCATGGTCACTCCCTTTTTGATGAGGTCTTGGAAGGTCTTGGGACATTGTATTCTCAATCAGTAGTTCATCTCATTTCTCAAGCTATTGATGAATATATCCATCTTCTCCTTTTTGGGCACACTCCTAGGATACCTAGCAAATACTGTCCTCCATCTTTATAAGAAAATGAGGAATGCTTCTCCATCGTTTTGTTTAGTATTACATAATGTTATCATTGTGACCTCATGCTTGATGTTGTATGAGTAATGGGCCACAAATTTTGAAGCTAGTTCTTCAAAGGTTTTAATGCCGGATGGTAGTTTAGAAAACCACTCCATGGCCATACCTCCTAAGCTTCTTGGGAATAGTCTCATTAAATAAGTGGTATCATGCATGAACTCCAAGCTCAATGCACAAAATTCCTATAGGTGATCTTGAGAATATGATGTTCCTTCATATTTATCATACTTGGGAAACACTACATTGATCAGGAATGGTACCATGACTAGACTTTTATCAAATGAAAATGGACACAATGCTTCGATAGAAAAGGGTTTAGGAGCCCCGCTTTGCTTGATTGTATCCAGTTGCATTTGAAATATATTAAACTACTTGTTCATGATGTCAATGGGACTCTCTTCAACTTTTGGTGGTCTACGTTGATTAACGTCATAGTCACGGGGAAGCTTAAGACCTTTTCGAACTAGATCCATAAAGTGTTTTTCTTTGTCTCTTTCCATCGCTTTCTCCATAAGACTTAAGAAATAAGGACTTTGTATAGCCTCACTAACCCTTTCATTGGTGGCATCTTCAACAGTTGGTTCGTTATTAACCTTAGGGTTAGTGTTATCAATTCTTTGAGTGTTAGCGTCTATTCCTCCATTGTTGGTGTTACCCTAATTGTTTGGGTCTATACCACCATTATTTGCATCACCTTGATTGTTTGGGTCAATGCCACTATTGTTGTTATTACCCAAGCCACCGTAGTACATCATGTTGTCTTCCACTTCTTGTTCAGGTGATTTTTGGGGTACTCTTGGGGTGGTAGAAGTGTCACCTGGGTAAGGAAGGTCTTGTCTCAAATAAATCCCGTCTACTTGCAAGGTTCGCTTGACATAGTAGGATCTAGTAAAAGCAGACATGAACAAACCACTTGGAAAATAAGATTCAATCATGCCCGTGGTCAAATCCTTGTGAAATTTTTAAAAATTGTGGAGAACCAGGATTTATGACTAGGCTGGATGTTGGAATAGTAAGAACATGAAAAAGGGTATCTGAATATGTGATTAAATTTTTTTGAACCCTTTGGTAAATACTCATTGTTTTCCCTTTTGTGTTTCTGGGCATCACTTACCTGAGTGTAGGCATGACTTAAAATATTGTATGCGTTGATTGGAATTGAGTTAGGTGGCACACTGCAGGTGTGCAGGCGACACTTTACTATTGATAGGTGTTTTTCTAGTATTTTCAAGCATCACTTAATATATCTAAGGCATAACTTTATAGTTGATACACATTTTCTGAACAATCATAGGCATGACTTTACTATTGACAGGCATTATTTCTTTGTGTACAAGCGATACTTTATTGACCAGGTTGTAAATTTTGGATTTTAAAAATTGCAAGATCAGTTTTCTGGAATTTTCTCATTTGAAAATGGAAGACAATTGCAACACACACATTAATTCTTAACCGTGTCCCTAAAACACACTAAAGTGTATATTCTTGATTGTTTTCCACAAGTATTGCACAAGAAAATATTCCAAGTAGTCTACCTATAGTCAAATTTGGCTTTTAACATTTTGGCTCTATGAGGTAGCTTGCTTCTTATCAAATTTTTATTGAACAATTCTATTCTAAACTATGCCAAGTTCTTTTACCCACTTGCGGGCTTCCCACATGCACAAAAGCACAACTTGGCACAATCTGTGAGGACTACTAGAGGAAGCGAAGAAACTTGTACACGATCTAGCCACTTCCCTTTTAAGGAAAAGTGTAGTTTTATTATAGTGGGTTGGATATTACCGAGGCAAAGGCAGTTGTCTCCCACTTGGGTCATTCCCTCTCACCATCCTCGTAAGGAAAATCTCAGGAGGCTGGCCCTCTATTGCTCTATTTTAACTAGCATGTATAGAAAACAAGAAAATTGAACTTAGTCCAACAAGTTTGGGAATTTGGTTCACTTAAAAAGTGAAGAGCATATCCCTATTGTCTTTCTTCATTCCAAACACTCAAGCAACAATTGTTCTTTTTCAATCTCTTGACAATGAGATTCTTATAATAAGGGTGTTTGTGTTAATTCCTTATTTTAATTAAGCTAGATTCAATGAATTCCACAATCTAAGAAAATGCAAGCTTGATTCGATGAATACCTCTTCTTTTTGTAGCTAGCAAAGGCTAGGCACTTTTATGAGATTTTTGGCTTTTTGATTATTTTTTTTGCTCACTCACCTAGTGGCGATCGTTCCCGCTCCCTCCTCCAACAAGTTAGTCCAACACAGCCATACAAAATGAGGGAAACAAAAATAGGAACAACTTGAAGTACAATTAAGTGTTTTCACAAGATTTTTTTCAATGAAAACTTCAACAACTTAATGTAAACAAATTTCAATTTAAAGTAGGAAATTTAAGCTTGTAAGCCTCTAACACCTTGATGTAATCATTATACAATTTCTCTTCTAAGCCTAAACTCTCTAAGATTAAAGCACTATGCAATTCCTTTTCACGTTTAGCTTGTATTCTTACCTCTTTGCTTGGTTGTGTAACTCTGCTCTCTAGATTTTGCACTTTTTTGTGCCTACTCATTTACAGTAAAAACATATGGACAGAGAGTAAGATAATTGAATTTATCAATCTGACAACAAATTAAAATAACAGACAATAGGCGTCATTGTCTAGCTTATATGCGTAATTAAACTGTTAGTAGGTGTAACTTTATCAATAGCGAGCGTCACTTTCCAGTGGCTCAAGCATTATTAAAAGTTACTCAGGCATGACAATTTATTTACTAAGCATAACAATTAATGTAAAATGCATAAGATAAGCTATTAAAAGCAGCAATTCACAAAAATTAAGTGTTGGTTAGAAAATACTTGTGTGTGTGAATTTTGTACCTAGCTGTAGACACAACACTTCAATAAAACATTAGAGGTTAGTAGAAATCAAAATCTTGCAAATAATTGAAACTATACTAACTACGCAATTTACTACCTTATAGTAGGTGTGAGTATGATGTTCTCAGATTGGAATCAAGATCAGTGACAATGCAACACTTAAACGAAGGATTTGGATGCAAAATATGAAAGAGTATATGAATGCAAATTTAATCTATATTTTTGTATTTTCTGTGCAATTATATGAGAAACTGTATGAATCTAAGCTATGTGAATGAAATTGAGATTGAATGCAGATTTAATCTAAGAATGTTATGAATGAATATGAAAACTATGATATGAAACTATGCAAAAGCTATGATCCACTATGAAAGATCTCACAAATCGCCTGTCGCAAGTGCTTAATCCTTCAATCTCCAATTCACTAGAGTAATTGTGCAAATTGGAGTGTTGATAATTATGAAGAGTTGAACCTTGATTTTATAGAAATCCATGGCTTTGAGGATGCAGGAGAAAAGCCATAAATCACTCTTGATAAACTCAGGTTGATTTTTGAGTTATCAAGAAATCAGAGATAATTAACTTACAAAAATTATGCAAAGCAGTTTTTAACTCAAAATAGAGTTTTAGATCAAATTTCAACTCATCATCAGATGTTGAGTTTCAATTTTAAAATTGATTGTTAATTTCTAGTTACCTACTTTTCTAGTTGTGCATGATTTAATTATAAATTAATTTAAAAATAAAGTGATTTATTCTCAACTTAACTGATTTTTGAATTAAAATAATTGATTTATGGGTTAATCAATTATTAAATCAAACTTTATTCAAAAACTATATTATTAAAATATTGACAATTGACATGAATTAATTAAATAAGAATTTAATCAATTAGTCATGAGATTTTAGATTTATTGTCAAAATTAAATAATACAATTTAGGAATAAATATAATTAAATGTAATTAAATAATTAAGTGGTAGTATTAAATCTAATTAATTAAATATTCAAAATATTCAATTAATCAAACTTTAAGATAAATAAGATTTATCACCAAATAATCATTAAATTAAAGATAATTAGGATAAATAGGAATATTGCTAGGAATATTCCTCGATGCAGAATTTAGGATAAAATCAATTAGGATTTGATGATGTGCAGATGTTCCTTAGTTTAGGACTTTGATGTCGATTTCGTTCGAATTGAAGATGTAGGAGGTTAATGAACCTATAGCCCATTTTTGGGGTATTACATTTTGCCCCTCTTTGAATCACTATGCAAAGCGTAGTGGTTGAAAGAATAGTCTGCGTTTGATATATATGTATGAGACTGATTTGAAAGATTAACTGATTCCGAGACAGAAACTGATTTAAAGATTTGAAGATTCAAGATTTAAGATTTAGGTCCTGAATGACCAAAGAAAATGTCAACTATAGTAACAATGAACTAATGATTATGAAAGAGTGTCAAAATGCTTGATTTTGAACCTTATGATTGTGAAGAAATGAGTGACTAATTCCAGACCTGAATGTCTTTGTATGAATCATATCAGTATCGCATCCTGAACCCATCAGTTACGAAGAACCAAGGAAATAACGCTAATGAACTGATAGTTACAAAAGTTGATACAGTTTACAAGATAGATTTTGGATACCAGATTGATATGGATCTCTATGAACCTGATATGCCCCAAGAATCAATAGATTTGCCTCAAGTGATGAGGACTTTAGATGAATCAACAACTAGACGTGGTTGTTGTCTTGATTACTGAGAGAAGGTTTAATTTGCATAATTGAGTTACAAATTTTGAATGATGTGCAATACCATGCCCCCTTCGGGATAAAAATTGAAATCTGACAAGAAAAGTCAGCGTTTGAATGGTTTAGAAGCATGTTAATTAATTTGAAAAGTGGTTATACACGTTCCGGAACACATTTTGCATCCTTTAGAGGTCTTGGAGACCAAGTTTGACTAGGTTTGACCATGAGTTGACCATGGTTGACCAAGTTGAAATTTTGATACTTTCATGTGAGATAATCAATTAAGTTGAATTTTGGATTTCTATGATAATTGAAGGTTTAGTATGCAAGCAGTCGGCCGTCCTAGGTCTCTAAATTTTAAATCACAATTTTGACATAGTAAATGATGTCAAATTTCAATTTTGATCCCGAAAATGGGTACAGAATGTCGAAATTAGCTAGGGGTGCAATTTTCATGAAAAACGGAGCACTTTTGAAAATTAGGTCAAAAGCTATATAAGGACCAAAAGGGTCATTTTCAATTCATTATTCTCATTTGACTTTTGAAACTTTGTGGAGCCCTCTGAGCAAGCAAATGGCTGAGCTAAGAGTACCTATGTCCTCCGATTGATTTGAGTGCAGCCAGAGACATCAGTGGCCTCTACAGTATGGACATCCGATAAGTGGACCTCTGTGCCTCTTTGTAAATTCCATTTTTTTCATGTTTGTAGCATTTTTAGGTTTTTTTTCGTACGTTTTAGCTTTTCAATTCTCACATGCATGGAAAATCATATGACTATCCTTTGTGACTCATATGAATTTTCAATTTTCTATAGAGTGTTGTTTCAGAACCCTTGTAAACTCATTTGAAAGGGACCCAAGAGTCATACGACAATCCCTAAAAAGTCGTATATTCATGGTTTATTGTATGGGACCCTGCTGAAACTCGTATGAGTTTTGGTGCCAGTTTGAATTGTTGTATGGAAAATAGTGAGCTTAAAACTCATATTTAGGTCAAAAATTTTGATTTTCTAATTCCTTAGGCTGATTGCTAAGTATTTAATGTACCTTCTGAGATAGTGAACTTTTGAATTTCTGTACTATTAGCCTATTTTTCAACCAAATTACTCATAGGATTCCCCATTTCTATTCTATGTAGGTGATATACCCTGATGTTCATGTGTGTATCTCACATCCTACAACTCAAAGACTCTATGTTTCACTACTTGACCCTATGAGGGTTCATCTTGCTTCCTTTGGATTTGAGTATCTGATTCGGTTGCCCGAGATTAGGGTGAACCATGGACTATTGACTACATTGGTAGAGTGGTTTCATTCAGAGACCCAAACTTTCCATCTACCCATTGGAGAGATTACCATCACAATTGAGGATGTGTATAGGATACTACGTATACCATTCCATGGTCTAGGTCTAGATTATGTGAGTTTAGGACAGTCTGGGTTACATGCTTTCTACACATTTTTCGGAGATGATACACAATTGACTGGTTCAATTGCTTGGGAGTTATTAGTGCAGTGCTATGGGAAGACCCATAGATTAGAGTGTATCATAGCAGACATGATAGGAGGTATCATCATGTCCGACCATCAGCAGAATAGTCTATTGATGAGCTGGGCCTTGATGGTTGCATGATTGATGGCTACTCCTTCTGAGTTAGCTTGGGGTCAATGCATGCTTGCACACATGTTCTCTGAGATGCACAAGATCATGTATCAGGAGGGAAAGTCTTTTTCTTCTGGTGCATTAGTACTTTAGATATGGGCTGAGAGCACATACTAGTTGATAGACCAGTGTGTCAGCCACAGGAGCTGGTCATATATACATACTCTGGTTATCTTACATAGGTGTGCATGGGTCACACAGAGTATTTTAGACAATGCCTTGATGATATGACATTTTTAGTATGGAGACCATATTTGTTGATAGGGGTCTAGCCCACTGTGAGGGAGCAATTCAGTTATTTCTGTCAGAGTTGTGTACTGATTGGTAGATCTACCACTGTTATTGAGTGCTTCCTGATCACTAGAGTATGGAGGTAGTATGGAATCATTCAGGATGCACCAGAGGAGCTTGCAACTTATGCACAGATTCATAGAGAGCTCAGTTTAGGATGGGGTCCCAGATTATCATATGCTCTCTACACACATGAGTATAGTAGTATTGTTGGTAGGGATTGGGATTACATAGTAGATATTCCTGATGCTAGTGTTATAGATGGATTCATCAGATGGCTTGCAAAGCATCCTGTACATAGGTTTTCAGATCCCATAGAGTTGATACCTTTCATGGAGGAAGCCATGGATGTTATAGGTGCATAGGTTCTAGATGGTCAAGGACAAAGATTGGCACTGGTACAGATGCCCCAACCTACACCTCTGAGGCCTAGAGTGATATTCACTCCTCCACAGATACCTTCTGGATAGATGAGACCACCGCGTCCCATTAGTTCTTTAGCAGGCAGACCTGTAGTTTTACACAGGAGATCCACTAGAGGAGAGAGTGGTACTTTGGGTAGTGCTGGTATAACAGATGAGGTTCTCGGTGGAAAGAAAGATTTAGGTGCCAGTGCTAATCCTTTATAGGATGATTCTAATTTTGATCCTAGTGCTGAGGTTAGATGCCATAAGGTGTAGAGAGCAGAGACCACATAGTAGCTTGCAATAGATATTGAGGTGCTTGCATCAGATGTAGATCCTAGCATACCATTAACTCCTTAGAAGATTATTAGATGATTGAGATTAAAGGTCTAAGACTTGAAGGTACAGAGTGCTCAATGGGAGGAGAAATTCACAAAGGCTGATCAACAGAGATCTAAGCTCCAAGAGGAGAACATGTGGTTTCAGGTAGAGGTTCCACATCAGACCTCAAGAGTGGCTTATTATGTTTTTGCATACTATGTCATTGTTCCTATTGCTCAGAGAGTACCCACATACTCTTAGTATATGATAGCATCAAAGGGAGCTAGAGCACCTAGACCTGAGGAAGTACTTGATGCAACACGACCACCTCCACCAAATGTAGAGGATTAGGCAGACAACTGATCTATCTAGAGATATTCTGATATTTTTGCTCTTTTGTTGTTCATGTATACTATTCTAAATTCTGATAGCTCACATGAGCTCATTCCTTTGTACACTATGCCAGTAGTGCACCCTTGACTAGTTCAAGTTTTTATGATATGAGATCAAGATTTTGGTTATGACTTCATGTGTACTTGTCATGTTTTTGATTTATGATGATATCATGTGATGTAAATGCTATGGGTAGAGTAGAATGTATGTATGGATTTATGCAATGCAATGGTTCCTTTCAAATGTATGAATGTTATGAAAATGTGATTGATTATGGAAAGTGTATGTATGGAAATGTATGTAATCCAATAGATGGAATGAATGATCATGAATATGTAATGTAAATGCAATGATACACATGATATGTTTTGTAGGTATTAATGAAGACAAGTACTCAGTCTTATGTCAAAAAGGATGTTTAACCCAGGATGGTGACTACTTGTGGTTCTGTGAGGAAACCTTCATGTGAGATTCAACTCTTCATTTTTTAGTTTAAGTATAGTTTAGAAGAATTGTTGAAGTGTTCAAGAAATTTTGTGAGATCATGAAATCATGCAAAGTGAAAAAATGACATGTAAAATAAAATAAAAACCTAAGACCTAGGACCTAGTCACTGATCATGTGTCAATTTGTTATCATCATTAAACTTTTAGGTAATCGGATAAATCAATACAATGCCCACTAGTTATGAAACTATAGACATATGAATATTGATTTGTATGCGCATGAATCAATATAACACCCACTAGTTAGGCAACCATGGACATATGAATATTGATTTTATTTTTAGAATGTTGGATTAGATATAAGCACCAAGGCACAAACGCTAGGATGACCTAAATATCATGTCCATTTTGATATAGCAATTTGTATAAGCATCAGAACATAAACATCATGATGACCTAAATACACCTCATGTTCAAACACATCAAATAGTCAAGAGATCATTCTAAATCTAGTGTGATATACCTGTAGGGACCCTTTATCATTCACATCCTTAGGAAAGATCACGTTTCATAGTAGGAGAAAGAACTTTCTCAAAAAGACAATAGTTAGATCAAACTTCCTTGAATTTTCTAGGTATCAATGGTCAAGGTACACATGGCCATCCAATATGAGATAGAGGCTCTTACAGATGGACATTTTTGAGATTTTTTATAATTTTTTCAGGACATTTTGCAAAGACTGAATGCCTTAGGCATAGAATTTCTTTAGATGGATAACATTGATTGGTTCTCAGAGCTTTTCTCCTTCAATCATTGAGAGTTGATAGGAACTAGAGCCAAAAGTAGCAGTAATAACAAAGGGACCCAACCAATTGGGTTCAAACTTCCCCTTGTGTTCTCTATGTGATTGATTTTTAGGATTCTCTCTCAAGACTAGATTGCCAACCTAAAATTCTCTATGTATGACTTTCTTATTGTAACCTCTAGACATTCTCTTCTGATATAATCTAAGATGATTATATGTTGCTTTTCTGTGCTCATCTAGTAGTTCAAGTTCTTGCAACCTAGACACTATGTAGTCATCATCAGTTACTGGACCATGCATTCTTATTCTTAGTGATGGGATTTCAACCTCAATAGGCAGACCGCTTCAGACCCATAAACTAAAGTGAATGGTGTAGCCCTAGTGGGTGTTCTAATACTTGTTCTGTAGGCCCAAAGAGATAGATTGATCATGAGATATTAGTCTCTTCCCATTTTATTAACTGTGCGATGCAAGATTTTCAATGGATTCTTATTAGAAGCCTCTGCTTGTCCATTCCCTTGAGGATAGTAGATAGATGACCAATGTTGTGTAATCTTAAATTTGACACATAGATCATCTAAGTCTTTGTTTTTGAATTGTCCACCATTATCTATGACTATAGAATGTGGAATACCATACTGGCATATGATGTAGTTCAAGATGAACATAGATATTTTCTAACAAGTTGCTTGTGTTAAAGGGACTGCTTCTACCCATTAAGTGAAATAATCTGTAGCTATAATAATGTGGGTATGCCCCTTAGAAGAATGAGGATGTATGGATCCTATAAGATCAAATTACCATTGGTGAAAAGGCCATTGTGTAGTGAAGGGAATTAGATCTCTCCCTGGAGCATGAATTAAGTTGCCATGCACTTGGCACTTTTGACAGTTCTTAGAAAACTTGATAGACTCTTTCTCCATTTCCGGCCAATAGTACCCAGCCATAATAAGTTTTTGGGCTAGTGTTAAACCGTTTGAGTGTGACCCACAAATACCATCATGGAATTATTCAAACACACATTGAGACTCTTCCCATTCTAAACATCTAAGTAGTGTACCATCTAGACCTCGTTTGTATAGATCATGACCAATGATAACATATCGAGAGGCATTGCGAATAAGGTATCTCTTTTCATGGTGGTTAAAGGTATCAAGAATGATTTGGTCTTTGAGATAGGAGAATAGGTTTTTATAGTAGGAGGAATCATGACCTACAATAGTGAAAATCATGTGGGTTTCAGGGGAGTCATATGCAAGATAAGAAAGTGCTTCCACTAGGAACTCATAGCCTAGCTCATGTTCAGGCTACTATAATAAAGTATATAATGTTGCCATTGCATTGACAACCTTATTCTCCATTCTAGGTATTTTCTCAAAGGAGATAGATATGAAGTATTTATTTAGATCATCTACCATTCTTTTGTATGGAATGAGCTTTTCATCCTTGGTATGATACACATCATTGACTTGATGGATTACAAGTTGTGAGTCTCCATGAATGTGTAATTTTATTACTCTCCACTCAATTGCTATTTTCATACCATTTAAAAGGGCCTCATATTCAACAATATTGTTTGTACATGTAAATTTTATTCTAAATGCCTTAGGAATCGAGTATCCTTGAGGAGTGATAAACAAGATGCTTGCCCCCGATCCATTCTGTGTATAGGAGCCATCAAAGAATAATTTCCATTCTCTAGAAGAAAGATTCATGATAGATGAATCTAGAAATTCTATTTGCATTGGTGTGTCATCAAACAAAGGTGCATCTGCTAATTGATCAGTAATAGTTTGACCTTTAATAGCTTTTCTTTCAAAATATTCAATGTCAAAGTCACTTAAGAGCATGACCCATTTGGCTAATCTACCCATGAGGGCAGATTTTCTTAGTAGGTACTTTAGTGGATCAATCTTAGCTACTAAATGCGTGGTATGAGCCAACATATAATGTCTCAATTTCTGTGATGCAAAGATCATAGCTAGAAAAGCCTTTTCAATCATAGAATAGTTCTTTTCATATGCCACCAATGTTCTACTGATATAGTATATAGCTCTTTCCTTCTTGTTCTCATCATGTTGTGCAAGAAATGCCCCCAGTGATGTGTCTATAGTGGAGAAATATAAGATCAAAGGCTTCCCTTGAATGGGAGGCATCAAAATAGGAGGATTTGATAGATATTTCTTGATATGATTAAAATTCTTTTCACATTCCTTGTTCCATGCAAAGGTAACACCTTTATGTAATGTCTTTGTAAAAGGTTGTGATATGTCTGCTAGCTGAGATATGAAGCATGTAATAGATTGTACTCTTGCTTGCAATGTTCTCATTTGACTGATATTTTTAGGAGGTTGCATCTCCATGATAGCTTTAACTTTTGCTGGATCTACTTCAATTCCTTTCTTTGAAACAATTTAGCCTAAAATCTTTCCAAAAGTGACACCAAAAGCACACTTCTTAGGGTTCAGTCTAAGTCTAAACTTCTCTATTCTATCTAGTATCTTGTTCAAGTCATTTAGATGTTAAGATTTGGTCATATATTTTGCCAAAGTATCATCAACATAATCCTTCATAGTTCGATGCATCATGTCATGAAAAATAGATGTCATAGCTCTTTGATATGTAGCACCAACATTCTGAAGCCCAAATGGCATGACATTCCAACATAAGGTGCCCCATGCACATGTGAAAGTAGTTTTCTCTTGATCTACTAGAACAATTTTGATTTGATTATATCCAGAAAAACCATGCATTAAAGAATACATATCAAAGCCCGCAGTCATGTCCACTATCATATCAATATTAGGTAATGGAAAATCATCCTTAGGGCATGCTTTGTTTACATCTCTGAAATCTATGCATATTCTTATAGATTTGTCTAGTTTTGATATAGGTACAATAGTGGAGATCCATTCAGCATAATCAATAACATGAATGAATCCAGCTTTTAGTAGCTTCTCTAATTCAGCTTTTACCAAGAGTGCAACATGTGGATGCATCTTTCTCAATTTCTATTTAATAGGTTTGACATTTGGAGCTATAGATAAATGATGCATTATAAGATCAAGATCCAACCCTGGCATATCTGAATACTTCCATGCAAAGTTGATCTTCTTTTCGGTTAAGAATGTTGAAATTTTTTTCTTTTCTTCTTTGCATAAGGATTGTGCTACATGAATCAATTGTGGTTCTTCTGTCATTCCCAAGTTGGTAGATTGAGTGGGCTCAATTAGAACTGGAGATCTATCCTATAAATGACTCAGAAGGACATCAAATATCTCATTCGTAGGTGCCTCAGAGAGGTTTTCACCTTTGGATACATCTTTTATTTATACTTTTGTAGGTTCTGAGACTGCCATAAAGTGGTTTTCACCCTCAGAACTCCTTTTCTTTTTATTCTTATTCTTATTTTTCTAACTAAGATACATGATGTCTGACTTTGTCATGCTAACACTCAGTTCACTAATGGAAGTCCTCATAGTCTCAACTCCATTGAGATAGTAAGAAAGGGCATAGTCATTGGGAAAGGTATAAATTCCTTGGCTCAGATTCATAGAGGTTTGGTCAAGAAGGTCAGGATGTTGGATAGTCAAAGTGGGAAAATATTGGGAGATAGTGTTTACGGATATGGATCTATCATCATTGGTCCTAACCCAATGTTCAAGTTCAAAGGTGATATTACAACTTAAGACATTCAATTCATGAATAGGCTCAATGTCATTGTGGTAGTCCACTTCAGCCATGGGTGGATCAAACTCGTTAAGTTCATCATTTCACTCTTGACTTACATTGGGTTTAGGTGCATATTGGTGAATAACATCAACATGTTTCTCTGTAATAAGCTCATCTTCTTTTGGAAAGGCTCCCCATTCTTAGTCATTTGATTCTTCATCTATGCCTCTAGGAAATCTAAGAACATGAGTAAAGTCAAGATGAATACCCCAAGAAGGGTTACCCTTAGATTCTATTTTGAATTTATACTCATGGGAATCTATCTTTGAATAACTACCACCTTCCTCTTTATCTATTTTTTGACTTCGAGATTAGTTGGTTCTTGTGGTGAAAATATCTCTTGCTCTATAGTAGGTTCTTGTGTTTCCACTACATTAATTATTTTTATTGGATCATCTTTAGCTTCAAGGATGTCTTTTATTTCTTTAGGAAAACTCTCATAAGGAATAAGATCTTTAGTGGTTTCTGAATCATCACTATCAGATTGTTCTGTTGTTTCTCCCTTTAGTTGATTTGCTGTGGATGGCTCAATCTATTCTAAGACATGTGGTGAGTTCTTGCTAAGACAAAAAGGCTTCTTCTTATATCCTAGCCCTATTGTATTCTTGTTTTCTCATCCACGATGATCAAGAGGTGATAGACCTTTACCTTCTATTTTTTGAGGTCCTTTTCCATTACATCCCATTTGTGTGTTCAATTTATCCCCTGGGCCATATGACTTAGAAGGGATCTTCGGTAGTTTAGCATCACATTTTTGAACAACTTGAGATTCAGGTTCATCTTTGTATAGCCATGCAAGCACAACTTCATCCTCTTCAAACTCTTGTTTAGATACTTGTTCTGCAACAAAATTTCCTTTATCTGCCTCAAGAGGTTCTTTAGACTCAATTTTAGACTGTTTTAGAGTTTTCCCATAGGACTTAGGTGAGATAGGGAGAGATGTCAAAGACAAGACTAGCTCTATAGTATATTATCCCATACCATTTTCTTTGATCTTAACCTCTTTAGCAATGTCTTCCATTTTGGATGTTGAAGGAACATCTAGCTACTTAGTGGAAGATTCTCTATTATTAGGAACAAGTTTATCAACACTTTCTTTCAATGCATTGCAAGTTGTATATAGATCAGCTCGAATCGTCACTTCTACCCCTTCATAAGGAAATTTCAAACACTAATGATATGTAGAAGGAATAGCTTTGATTTCATGTATCCAGGGTCTCCCTAGAAGGATATTGTAAGCCAATGGTAGATCAAGAACTTGACATTTAGTATCTCTGATGATGGGACCTGTTCTGATAGGTAAGACAATTGTTTCTTTGGAGGATCTTTCTTGCTCAACATATGCTTTGATTATCTTCTTTCTAGGATCAATGGCCATTTTTGAAAATCCCAATTGTGTAATGAAGCTAAAAGAAAAAATGTTCAGATCAGTGCCCCCATCTATCAACACATGTTTGACACGATGGTTTTGGATCAAGACTTCAATATGCAAGGGTTGGTTATGCAGATGACTCAAGGAGTTATCATCTTCCTTTGAAAAGGAGATATACTATGGAGATGTAAGATGACCAACCATAGTCTGGAATCTATCTAAATCAAGGTTATCAAGAATATTGGATCCGAGCAGAGCTTTGTCTAGAATGACTCTATGAGCTGGAGATATCCGAAGCAACTCAAACATGGAGATTTTTGCATTTGTATGCTAGAGTTGTTGGACAATACTATAGGATGTAGGCCTCATGTCTTTAGGATTTGAAGATTTAGATGTAGCCTTTTGTTTAGAAGAAGATGAAAGCTTTAAAGGCACCTTAGGGATAGTTCATGAATCTGGTATTTGTCCTTGTAGATGTGCATGAGCTTGTGATCGAGTAACTGCATTAGCTAGCTGATTTTCTCTCTCTTTTCTCACAATTGTGATGACATTGCAATGCTTAGATAGACATGGTTCAACCATACTAATAACATCATTGTTTCCAGAGTAGGCATAATTGACTTTAGCACCCATATTAGGCTGAGAAGAAGAATCTTCCTTACAATGTTTAGGAAATGGTTCAGTGAATGATGTATGATCATTATTGCTCTTATGATTATCAATTGTGATTTCTCCATTATCAATTTTGTCTTGAATGATGTGTTTCAAGAAAATGTAGTTATTAGTCTTATGACCCTTATTGTGATGGAATTCACAGAAATTGTTCTCTCTCCACCATTTTGGTTTAGGTTTAGGATCAAAGACTTTTATCTCAAGCAAGTAGATGATTTTGTTTTCCAATAGAGTTTTCATGGAAAATTCCAAGGATTCTCCAAGAGGAGTGAATTTGCAGTTAGGATCTGTAGCCCAAGGTTTATAATCAGATGACTTTTTGTTGGGTTCTCTTGCTTTAGCTTCAGAAGCTTTGATGGCTTGGATGCCAATAGTGAGATTGAAAGTAGGTGCCTTGGATGGGGAATAGATAGTATCAACAATGCCATCTATGACAATGCCTTTATTCTTGTTCCAATTTTTGATCTTATCCTTAGAATTAGATCTAGATTCATACTTGTCCTTTTGAAGTGTGATGTCTCCTTTTTTCACAAGTACTTTCTCAATTTTGATCACATTATCTACCATCTTGTCAAAGGATGTATGATTTTGAATTTGTAAAGGGTATTTTATTTCTGGAACAAGATTGTTGATGGAGATTTTCAGCTTCTCAATTTCTGAAATGGGTCTAGCATATAGAGAAAATTTCTTCCTCCATCTCTTGAGAAATGTTAGGAATGGTTCACCTGGATATTGTTTTAGATTGTAGATGTCGATCATGGTGACCAAACATTCAATATTATAGGAGTATTGTTGATAGAATAGTTTGATTAACTCATCAAAAGTTTTGATAGTTGGAGGCACTCTAGAGAACCAATGAATAGCTGCTCCTCCCAGAGATTGAGGGAAAAGACACATTAAGTAGGTTGGTTCATGCATAAACTCCATAGATTGAGTACATAATTCTCTGATATGATCTTGAGGATCAAAGTTTCCATCATACTTATCATATTTAGGCATCTCCACTCTTTTAGGGAATGGTGGCATGTACAAGTATTTATCAAATGGAAAAGGGCATAGGGCCTCCATGGAGAACTCCTTAGGTTCCTTTTCTTTCTCTGGTTTGTTAAGCTTGACTTGCATGGCATGCATTTGTTTCATCATGGCTGTGATAGGAGTTTCTTCCTCATGCGTAATGATATCTTCAATATTAAAATTTGGAGGAAGTTTAGCTCCTTGATGAGCTAACTCTAGAAAGTATGCCTCTCTATCTTCTTTCAAGAAATGCCTCATCATTTTCTTGAATTCATCATCATTTTGATATTTAGCAATTTCAGAAGGTGTAGGTTCTTGATCCACACCATGTTGAGAATGAGGTCCTTGAGACCCATGTTGCATCCCTTCATGAGATATGTTAGGAGTTTTAGGACTCCCTAGGATAGATTGAGGGGTTTGTTGATTACCTCTATGGGTTGATGGAGGGGGTATATAACCAATTTTCAATCGAAAATTGCCAAGACCATCATCTTTGTAAAGACCAGAATTGTAGAGTTGCTCAAGAGTAGGACCCTTGTGAATAGTCAAAGGTGTGGTGCTAAGTGCTTCTCTAGATTTCTTGTGTGAGGAAGCTCTAGTTTCCACCATTAACCTTGGGTGAAGCAAGAAAGAAAGAAAGCAAGATGAAGACAACTGAAAAAAGACTTGATTCAAGAAGATCGAATGACACAACCTTGTCAAGATTGAATTGATTAAAGATTTGATTGGATGTAAATGAGGATACTGTGCCATAGTAGTGTGGGTAGATTCCCAACAGATGGTAGGTACAAGCTCACAACACTTAGCCGTTTAGCAACAAGACTAAATTTTGAAGATAATTTTGACAAGGTTTTGACACAAGATGAAAAAGACTCAAATCGATAAATCAGAAGGCTAAATCAGACTCAAGAGACCACTTTAGGAAAATGAATGGATTTGTTTCTAGTTTCTACTTTGTTCCTAACACAATGACTATTTTGATAGAATCTGGAAATAAGCTGTAAAAACTAGATTTCTGACAAATTTGACCAATCTTTGACAACTTTTTGAAAATTACCAAATGAGTTTTTTGAAAGCTCATACGACACTGGGTATGCTACCAAACAATAATTACAAGATGCATATGATAATTAATGCCAGGGATAATTTTTCTTTTGATTTCTGGTGACAACACTCATACAACAATATACTGGATACCATATGAGAATACAGTGGTTGTGAAATGACTTTTTCTGATAACTCGTATGATAATCTAAGACTGTGGGATGACTTTTGACTCCAGAGAGGAATTTCACTTCAGATTTTGCAATTTATGGGTTTTTAGTTTCAAAGTGTTTGCAAAGTGTCCTTTCTAGTGTTGAAGATCTGTGTGATAGTCTGTTTCAAATAATCCAAGTAGATATCAAGCCCATAAAATAGCAAGCAAGGGAAGCAGACAATCGTCTGAAAATAATGAACAAGGGAAAAAGCAACCTTGCACATGAACAAGAAATAGTTTCTTATTGTGCTAATCCCTAGAAATGCTAACTATGTATGTTCTAAAAAGTTTTTCAATAATGCAAATATTCCTAGAAAATGAAAAATTTAGCCTCACTAGGGTTTGTAGTAATGGTCTGAATCTGGAAGTTTTATGATCTCAAGAGGGTGAACTCCAATCTAGGCACATCAAGGTTTTGACATAGTCTGAGAATTTAATCAATCAAGAGCTGCTAGGGAGATTTGATAGCCCAAAAAGAGACCACACCTATGAAAATTTACTCCACAAGGACATTTATATAGTGTCTGTTGCTACCACGGCAAAAATGGCTATTATCGCTTGAGGTTCCATCCACGTGGTTGACCCAATTAAGGGAATGTCCACTATGGTTAACCCTCTCTAAAGGTGACTCACAAAAGATACCACATGGAGACTGGTTCTAGATTCAAGGATCTGAGTTTTTGATACTACCCAAAAAGGGAGTAGAGCATAGTCCTCTAGCATTTTCACTTTTAACCAAAACAAAGCAGACAAATTAATTCGACACACTAAGACCAAGATTATCTCACAAAGATTTATGATGCCAACCACTTATGATCTATCAACCCCTCTGGAGAGAGAATGTATCAATCAAAAGTTGAAGACACACAAATCTAGTAGAACATGAGATGCTCTCAGTAACCTCCCTACCTAAAAGGGGATCCTTCGTCAAGAAGAGCTTTGCATGTGTGAACAAGTGAAAGAAGTGCACTCTCTTGAGATCATCCAAAAATAGTGTTCATAGGGCCTATTTACTGTGTAACAGATATGTAGAAAGAAAATCTAGGTTCATTTTATAACCCAAAATGAAGTCTATGATATGAAAGCAAGAAAGATCACACAAGCTTGACATGTGAGAGTTCATTTTATGCCCAAATTGAAGTGTTATCAGATCGTTGTAGAATACCTAAATTCCTCGCAATGCACTTAGTAGATTTTACCTATTTTAGCAATTTAGTTGTGCTTTTCCCAATCAGATTCAGCAAATATCAGTCAACAATAGAAGATTTCAATTGTTAGGGTTAGTTGTTAGTCCAAATCTGAAAATCAAATCTAAAGAACTGCTAAAAATTTTGAAATGACAATTGAATCCTAGAGTCAAAACTCGTACGACAATGGGTTACCTTCTAGACGATAGTCGAGAAACTTGTACGACAGTAGGTGTCTCACCAAATGACAATATAGCTCCCAAATGACAATGTATAGCTTCTAATACGAGCCTCAATAGAATCAAATTTTGTATGACAATGGGATCTTCCTGGTATGACTTTCTGACAAAAGTCATACGAAAAATGTACGGACATAGAATGAATCCTAGAATGGACCAAAAAATGATAGAAAAATAGATAGAAGTGAATTAGAAGAAATGGAAACCCGTTTCAGGGCCCCACGATGGGTACAAGAAATTTATGTGTGAATTTTGTACCTAGCTATAGACACAACACTTCAGTAAAACATTAGAGGTTAGCAGAAATCAAAATCTTGCAAATAATTGAAACTATGCTAACCAGGTGATTTACTGCCTTCTAGTAGGTGCGAGTATGATGTTCTCAGATTGGAATCAAGATCAGTGACAATGCAACACCTAAATGAAGGATTTGGATGCAAAATATGAAAGACTATATGAATGCAGATTTAATCTATATTTTTGTATTTTTTGTGCAATTATATGAGAAACTGTATGAATCTAAGCTATGTGAATGAAATTGAGATTGAATGCAGATTTAATCTAAGAATGCTATGAATGAATATGAAAACTATGATATGAAACTATGTAAAAGCTATGATCGACTATGAAAGATCTCACAAATCGCCTGTCGCAAGTCCTTAATCCTTCAATTGCCAATTCACCAAAGTAATTGTGCAAATTTGAGTGTTGATAATTATGAAGAGCTGAGCCTTAATTTTATAGAAATCCAGGGCTTTGAGGATGCAAGATAAAAGCCATAAATCACTCTTGATAAACTCAGGTTGATTTTTGAGTTATCAAGAAATCAGAGATAATTAACTTACAAAAATCATGCAAAAGCAATTTTTAACTCAAAATAGAGTTTTAGATCAAATTTCAACTAATCATCAGATGTTGAGTTTCAATTTTAAAATTGATTGTTAATTTCTAGTTGCCTGCTTTTTTGGTTGTGCATGATTTAATTATAAATAAATTTAAAAATAAAGTTATTTGTTCTCAACTTAACTGATTTTTGAATTAAAACAATTGAATTATTGGTTAATCAATTATTAAATCAAACTTTATTCAAAAACTATATTATTAAAATATTGACAATTGACATGAATTAATTAAATAAGAATTTAATTAATTAGTCATGAGATTTTAGATTTATTGTCAAAATTAAATAATACAATTTAGGAATAAATATAATTAAATGTAATTAAATAATTAAGTGGTAGTATTAAATCTAATTAATTAAATATTCAGAATATTCAATTTATCAAACTTTAGGATAAATAAGATTTATCACCAAATAATCATTAAATTAAAGATAATTAGGATAAATAGGAATATTGCTAGGAATATTCCCCGATGCAGAATTTAGGATAAAATCAATTAGGATTTGATGATGTGCAGATGTGTCTTAGGTTAGGACTTTGATGTAGGAGGTTAATGAACCTATAGCCCATTTTTGGGGTATTACGATACTAGGCATGACTGTCTGTGTAAATTACATCGTAAAGGCTATGACAGGTGGTAGAAGTCAGCTAACACATGGCACTTCACTGGTAGCAAGTGTTGCTTTGCAGTCCCAAGTGTGACAATTTATATTCTAGGTGCAACAATTTATCTAGCGAGCATTAGATAATTGCTATGAAGTGGCAGAATAGTAGGCACAAGGATCAGTTAATTCTTTTTACGCGTCATTTTACCTATTTTCTACAAAAATTTCATGTAAAAGTGAAGATAAAACACACACAAAAAAATGATAGGAACATTAGAAATAAGGCTTACAGCCCCATGATGGGTGCCAGTTGTGTGTGTATGCTAAACACCTTCATGAAATTAGGATATTTAACTATCAAATCAAAGCAAATGGAATACAAATTTAACTAAGAAATGAAACTAAAATCCATGACATCTCATGGTTCTCTAATCAGATGTGGTAAGTGAAACTCTCAGCTCAATCTCCACTAGTGACACTTCTAAAATCAGAAAATATGATGCTACAATGCTTAATCTAGCTCACTTACTCTCAAATTGATACAAAGATAATTCAAATGCTCTTGATTGCTATGAAATTTACTATAATAAGGATGCTTTGCAAATGAATTTCTAAGATGATTATTGCTCTTAAAATGCCTCATACTTATAGTAAATTCCCAAGGGTAGGGGGTAGAGTGAAGTAATCATGATTTACCTTTGGTTGAGTCAAAAAAATTGCAATGTTCATAAATGGGGGGACAATTTAAATGTTTGTCTCAAAGCTTTGGACAAAAGGACAAAATTGAGTGGATGAGATTGAAAGGTTGGAATGAGTGATTGAGATTCATCATTTTTGAGTGATTTGTGTCTCTTTGTCCTCAATTTTCATTGGTTGCTCAACTTTGTTGAAAGATATTAGGATTTATTAAATTAAATTAATTAATTAATTAAATTTAGCCATGTAGGGAATAGGTTCATTTTGCTTTTTGATTTAACAACTATACAATTAATTGATTAAAATCAATTATATAGTGCTTTTCATCCCTTTAAGCTTTGATTTAATTATTTAATGTCATTATTTAATTTTTCCTTTGATTTGATTGATTTTGTCCAACTTTAGTGTATAAATTTCTATTTAAATTGATTTGGTCCTTTTTTATGAGAATTAGTGCATTTTGATGATTTTGAGCCATTATATTGATTTTAAAGCACTTGCCCATTTTTGAGTGTCTACAAGTGTATTGTTACCAACCTAACCACACCACCATCAAATTATTCTAGCTTTATGAACTTTCTTATATCATCAGTAATTTGATGTGAGCATCCACTAGGAATAATTCACTCATTGATGTATTCCATTTGAGAAAATAATGCCTTTTCTCCTTCTAAGGCATCCTCTTTCACTGGAACAAACACTATCACTTCTTCTTCATTAACTTCTGACTCTTCATTAGTTACACCTTCATCTACTGTAATATAACATTATTTATTTTCTTTTTCCTTCAATCTTCTAAAATTTTCCTTCTATTCACCATTAGGACACCTAGAAGCAATATGTCCAACCTTATTGTATGAGAAACACTTCAAAGGTAACTTACCATTTTACTTACCAGTACCTCTACACAGTCTTGTTGCAAGTAATGCTTCAAGTTACACTTTCTTCTTCTATTCATCTAAGATAGATTGAAATTCCCTAGAATAACTTGTCATGCAGATATATTCATGAATTATCTATTTTATCTTCTTCTCCATTGCTAATGAAAAAGAGGCCTTAAAAGTTTCTTCAACTCTAGGAATACTATTATCAAAGTGTCTCAACTAAAAACTAGTAAGCTTACCAATCAAACCATCAACAGATATATTATCAATTATTCTCAATTCATAAATGGGAGAAAGTCTAATGGCATAAGCAGTTAGAAAAGTCCTCAACATTTTACATACAATATCTTGTTCTTCAATGGTACCACCAACACTCTTGATATAACCAACATCATCTTTTATACTTTGACTATATTGAGTAATTGTTTCTCCTTCAACCATTCTCATGTCATCATTTTTCCCTTTAGTTTATCTATCCTAACTTTTTGCACATTCTTATCTCCACTATATATTAGTTTAAGCTTTTCCCAAACCTCATTAGTAGTCTCTAAACCATGTATACCAATATATTCAGTGTTAGATAGAGTACTTACTATAGCCTCAAATGCTTGTGTATTCTCCAGCTACTCCTTTAATTGATATGCAGTCAGAGTCCCTTAGGAACAACATATTTGATCTCAACATGATTCCTAAATTTTGGTCTGATACCTTTTAGATAGATCTTCACCCTGTCACTCCATATTGTGTAGTTATCCCTTGTGAACTTAGGACCATCTTTCTTCATCATTGGATCTTTTCCTCAAGCTATTAAGATTACCACAAAGAGGACCAAGAGCTCTGATACCAATTTTTAGTATTATAATGTCCAAGATTACTAAGAGGGGGGGGGGGTGTAAATCAATAATCTACCAGATATAAACTTTTCATCAACATATACTTGTGCAATAATAAATAATGTAACAAATGAAACCATCCAAACATGCAAAAAAATAAAACCAATATTTTTATCATGGAAACCCTTGGTCAGAGGGGAAAACCATGATGGGAATTAGGACCCACTAATAATTTTCACTCTTCTAAAATATGTCCTGTTAAAGCCCTAGCCCCGTTGGGAGTTTTAAAAATGCCCAGTTAGGAGAAGACCCTGTTAGGAGTCACCTAGTTAATATATTTACCTCTAGCCCTATTAGGAGATTTACCCTATTAGGAGTGACCTTGTTAAAGGATTTCAAACCTTAATTAAAGAGCCACTTGGTTAAAGGATTTAAAAATCAGACATGTTAAACTCTACCAAGTTAAGGGGTTTTCTTGCAGAACCTATTTGTATTAAAAAAGTACAATGATTTTGGTGTAGCACTTCTCCTCTACTTGTTCAAATCCAATTAAGCACAAACATTACTTCTCTTGCAGAAAATCTACACTCTTCACTCAACTGCACCTTCGCATCCATGGTCTACACTTGCATAACTTGCTTATTTACATGTAAATACATTACATATCCATTAGGGCATTAACTGACTTAAAAAATGTATTACATTTGATTGAAGTCATTCCTTCTCGATCTTTGACCCCTAAAATGTATTACCAATCTAGAATATTCAATTTAAAATTTAGGTAGTTCACATATTTCTTGTTTTTGGCCTCTTTCCTTGTATACTAATCCATGACAAACACCTTATGCACAGTCAAAACCTTTGACTTGTTGGAGATGAGGAGGATGAAACAAATGGAGACAAAATAGAAGGTGACTATGTGGGTACCATCTGATAAGGTGCATGAATGGGTAACATCTAAATAGTGATCTTCTAAGGTACAAATGATCTCTAGATAATAGAGTGAGAGAAAGAAGTAAGTGGCTAGCATCAATCTAGATTTTAGGAGATGGTGGTATGTTCCATCTCCTTAAGTTTGTATAGATTCTAACGTAGTCTTAATCAAATATAAGTCACAATCACCAAGGTCAGTGTCTATTATGTTCTTTATTTCATTCTCTAACTTAGAAACTATGACCTGTCTATTCACTTTGTACTTCATGGTAAGGGGATTCTTTAGTTAGGAATGAATGTTGAATATGTCCTATGGGGGAGTATTCGCAACCATTTTGTAGCAGTTTTTGTTGCATTCATGATTGTGATTGTCATTGATGTCAACACAGTGATCTACTAGAGATTAGTAGAGAAGCAGACACTATTTATATTAGCACACATGGAATATTGAAGATCAAGATATGTGGAGTTGAGGACTTATTTTATGTTGTGTCCTATGTTTTTAGTCAAGAGCACATACAAAAATTCAACTATTCATGACAAATATGTGTAATTTAGTGGAAGCAGTATTCAGGCAGTGTTCTTGAGAAGAGATTTGTGGAAATTGGATGATATATCCTAATCGGGATAGAACTAGGCATGTAGGGTTATACATATGATGAAGATATGATGATTGTGATGTGGACATGACAACAAGGTGAGAGGTTTCACGAATGAAGAATTATCTTGTTTGTAAGCCGATAGTTTTATGTAATTATAAAATATTGTGTAACATGTGGAAGTTTTTATTTTGTAATTGGTTAATCCTTGTTGGCCAACTCATTTGTAATTATTTGAGTTTGGTATAAAGGAGGTATTGTTTTCTTTATTATAAAAAAGGATATGAGAGATTGAATGAAAGTGAACTACGGAATTGAGCAATATTTGTTGTAAGAGGATTTGCGAAGTACATTGATCTGATAAAGTAGGTGGTGCAGTTTGGCACAATCAGAGGAGAAGTGATAAGTTGTTGAGATCAGTGATCTTTTGGTATAATTATATTGAGTAATACAGAGATCAATTGGATAGTGTGTTTAGTGATCTTTCCCTTGAAGCTGTTTGGGCAGTGGGTCCTTTTGTCTTCCATAAACTTCTAACAGGGTTAGAATCTTTTAACAGGGATTCAAAGTCTCCTAATAGGGACTCATATGTACTAAATGTATTTCATAAGGCTCTTAACAAAGTCCATCCTCTCACAAGGAATTTTTGTATTAGTGCATCTTTTGTGGGAATCATTCGCACCAAGGTTTACTCTTTGATCAAGAGGTTCCCTAGTCAACATATCTTGTGTTATTGCATTACTGTGTATATTTATCTTTATATGGTTGTTTCTTACATTTCTCACATGGTTAAAATCTTTCAATGGTGATAAAATTTTTATTTATTTGATAAATAATTCACCCCCCTCTTAGTTATCTTGGTGGACTTTACTTTCTAACAATTGGTATGAGAGCAACAGGTCCTTGAAGGAAAATTTTAACAACTTAAGGAGATCCATGGTGAATCATTTCATGAAAGAAAGCCCTAAGTTTGATGGAGTGAACATTGATAGTTGGAAAGAAAATATGAAGACACGTCTGCTATGTTTCAGACCAGGATATTGGTTAATCAAAAAGAATGAAAAGACTATCATTGAAGAAGAAAAAATTGAAGAATGTACTAATGAGGAGAGAGATATGTTCATGTGTAACATAATTGCTAGAGAAGCAATCTTGTTAGCCCTTCCAGAAATTGAGTACGGTCAGGTAAAATATCTAAGAACATCTCATGAAATTTGGTTAGCCTTAAAATCTAATTTTGAAGGTGATGAACATGAAAAGAGAGTTAGATTACATAATTGGATATGTGCATTTGAAGATATAAGAATGATGGAAGATGAATATGTTAGAAGTTATATTGGTATAATGTCAGAAATTGTTGCAGGTATCAGATCTTGTGAAGGAAACAAGATAGAGAATAAATTGATATGGAAAATTCTAAAGACATTAACTCCTATATTTAAGCATACAACATAGATGATTGAGCAAGTTATACCTTGTACTGAGAACTTCACTAGAGAAACCCTTCTTGGAAGACTAGAAGTAGCAGAGATAAGCTTGAGATAGTCGGGAGATCTACCTAGAATGGAGACAACATTATGCTAGCAGCAACATATCTAAGAATGAAGAAGATAGGAAGATTGAGTAAGGAATTGCCTTGTGAAAAGAGAACTAGAAGGTAAGAAATTTTTTAAATGCTAGAATTGTCAAAAATATGGTCATTTTGCATCTAAATGTCCTAAGAGAGTAAAGAAGTATAGAAAAAACTTTAAACCTAGAATATCTAAAGAATGTTTTTTTTTTTTGGCAAAAATTTATATTTATATTAATATTAACTGGTTCAAAGGGCTCTCGGAGAAAGAACCAGTAAAGAAAACTCCATTCATTACCCTTATATATACAAAGAGAGTAGCATGTATTCGAAGAAGTTTTCATAAACTACCCAAAAAACCCCAAGGTCAAAACATGACCTGATAATAAGTACCAAAAATGGTCCCCCAATCAAAATGGCAGAATAAATCTGCATTACAATATGTTCCGAACTAGAACTTTGAATTACCCTTAGAGGACACCCTGCCTTTATGAAGGACAAAATACAACTAAGTAAAACCCCCTGAGAGAAACCCCTTTACATTGACCATATTATAAGAAATAGAATACATTTACAATGAGAAATTGATCTTCATATTAAGCATACGACATCTACCACCCAATGTACATAGAGCACCCAAAAGAAAAGATGACATAATTTGCATTAAGAGCCCTTGTAAGGAAACTGACTAGCGAATACTGATGAATGCTTCTCCATAAACCATATGAGCTGACCGAAAGTAGCACAAGGCACCTCCTACAAAAAAACTTGAGATAAACAAAAATAGATTGAACAAAAAATTATGTTAGAACACCATGGCTCATGACTCCCAAAAGTTGGATGCAGTGATAGGAATAGAGAACTCTAGAGATGGTCTGCTTGAGAAACAATAGAATCCCCTGAAACCAAGGATGCACGAGGTGACAACAAAGCATGAGCAGATGGAGGTGAAATCGAGATACGAGTAGGGGAAGAGCATGAACCAACTGACAATGAAGCTAGAGAATAATCAAGAACTGCTAATGGACCCGAATTACTAACAGATGTGAAATCATCCAACATAGGAGAGGCTAAAACCAAATTTGAAGTATGAACATGTGACAATAAAGCAAGGAGGGCATACATTTTTGCAAATGCCTTTCCTCTATGACTTGCATCAAAAGGGGTACTATTAAGAAGATGATCAATAGGTCTAATAGCATTTGAAGAAATGCAGTCTTTAACAATAGCAAGAAGCATGACATATTTATCAAAATTAAAGAGAAGGTGCTAAGGAAATACACCTCCAATATGCGCATCTTCAAGCCAAAAGTTGTACTTCTGGATTTCTAGAAATAAACCATTTTCATGAAGGAAGTGCAGGGGAATAGACCAATTTGCAATAGCTACCAACAATGTCCATGACTGAGATAGATCCAAAATATTAGAGCGAAAGACCAACATAATTTGAGATGGAAAGATAATCCTTTTGAAATGCAGAGAAAGGACTGAATCACCAATCAGCCTTCGAATACTTCGAGCACACTTTGGATAGTGAATAAAAAACATGGAAGCAAGGGCATCATCAGAAACATTAACTTTGAATGGCACTTCCAAATGAGGACTTGACAGTCAAACCTGAATATTCAATGGTCTAAACTCATCAACAAATATGTGTAATGCCATCAGAACAAAACAAATAGAACCAAAGTTATGTTGTCAAAGGAAGAGATCGAATAATAGAAATAAAGCCAAGAAGAATAATAAAGCACAAGGAACCATCATGAAGAACCTTTCCCCATACATGGAAATAAATGAAACAAGTATGAGTTAGTAAGTTTCACACATAATTAATCAATACTCAGCAGGGTCCTTACAAAAGTGGATAAGTTTACCTTATGCGAGCCAATTCATGAAATGAACACTTGATCCAAAAAAAAAAAGAAGGTATTAGTGAAAGGAAATGTTACACATGTGGAGGTAAAGCATTAATAATACATGCTAATCATAAGACATCAAGGAATAAACTAGCATGATATGTCATGCAAGATGTAACGCCCCGCCAGGCAACCCAAGAGGACAAGACATAAAACCTCTATAAAATGCAAGTAGTGAATTTTTTTTATTTTAACTAGAATAATATTCATCATTACACTTCATATTTCTAAAAGAAGAAATAATTTTCTACTACTTGAATGTAAGATTTATACAACTTAAGTCCTCCCGGGTTCCCTAACGTCGCTACTAAAGCAACATCATATAAACCATTTACATGCATAAGATATTCACAGAATCATGAGCTTAAAAGATCTACATTCATTTTAATGCACCAAGTTAAATGTCCCTAACTTATTTCTTTTATTAAACATAGGTTAATCATCCAACATCATTATTCCTTTTATCAACTCATTCCATAAATTTATATTGATTTCATCTACATCTACTATCCTTTATATCACTTTTCTCTAATAATTTAGGTAAGTGATTAATATTCATTAAGGTAGGCATCATCCTAGGTACTTCATTAACATGAACCAAGTATTAACATTAAAATCAAATTACTATTCTATTGCATTGTTTCATAACCATTCATTGTTAATAATTCCAATCACTAATCTATCATTTCTCAATAATCTCTTTGAATTCTTTCATCAAGAGAGAATACATTATTGTTGTGATACATCATTATATATAATTATATTTAATATTATTTCTTTTACACATGGACAACATAAGAGGATAGGATAAATAACATAAACACTTTCTTTTAATGCTAGTAACATGTCCAATATTCCACATTCTTTTCCCTTTCTTTTACCTAGAACTACCCATTCCCTTATGCATTGCTTTGAATTGAGATTGCATCAATATTACAAGACTCCTTTAGGAGATTAAAAATTACATGAATACAAATACATAAGTACATCTCAACATATTAAAATATCCAATAAGAAATCTTCAACTGCAGATCTAGAAAGGAATATGTGCTAGGATCATCCAAAGAATCACGATCAATACCTCGATATAAATATTAACCACCCAACCACATGGAACCAATAGGCCCACTCCCCCGAGCTAGGAGATAGAACCAAAGGCCCATACAAGAGGTAACAGCTAGGAAATTCCTAAGGTGGTGATAAAATTTCCCCAAAGTCACAACACAAAAGAAAAGACAAGAAGACCACAAGGACTACTAGAGGCATGATCAAATTTAGTACAGACTCTAAGCTACAAGCTAGGTGAGTGTCATCGCATAGCCCTCACCCCTTGGGTTGTCCTGGTACTAGCCACTCTTGGCCCCGGCCCCCAAGTAGGCACATGCGAAACCGAATGCCTCTCCTATAGACAAGGTCATCCAGTCGTACCTACGCATAGGTACCTTCTCCCACTCCCATCCTTAGTCTTTACTAGCACTAAAGGCATGGGCGAGGCACAATTAATCTTGATTAGTGTGTAATTTCCCATTCCAATAATCTCCCATTCCCAATTCATTTATTTAGGTTATCACTTGATTAAATAACTCATAGTAGGTTATCCTGGTACTAGCCACTTAGGGCCCCAGCCCCTCACTATGAGCCACTCACCTAGTGTACTTAGGTTCCCTAACATACATATAAAAATCATAAGAGCATAATAGATCCATCATCAAGAATTCATATCAATTTCATAACAACATTTGATTGAGTTTAGGAAAACATATGTTGTCCCTAGTCCACTTGACAACCCTAAACCCAATATGGCATACAGAATGTTCCAAACATATAAGAAGACATCCAAGTGATATTATAAACATATTCAGAGTATACATAGATCCAATTAACTAAAAAACATTCTAATAGCCTCTGGTGACCATACGAAATCTTAAAACTTAATGATGTTCTTAAACTGAATTATTTCAAGCAAGGATTAAATGCAAAGAATAGTCATCATAGAAAAGTCATCCATATCTTCCACAAAATAAATAATAAAGGCAATCTCTTCGGTGGAGGTTTAGCTAACGTAATTATGGACTCTCAATTTGATTTTGAGGAAGATCCAAGGGTGGGAAAGAAAGTTATGACTTCTGGTTTAAAATAGAAAATTCTGGTTAGGGTTCAGACCTGCCTTCACTAAAACGGTTGTAATTTTCACAAAAAATAATAAAAATTCTCCAAACCAATAGGAAATGAAAGATAAGATTTAGGAGAATCTTTTATATCAAATTTAGACTTTTATATAATCATATCATCCTATAGCATACGAATACATTTGATAGAAAATTCAGAATCGAGAATGGACAGGCATAGTCTACCAAAATGTCAAAAATAAGGCATTAATTAGACCCTAAAAATAAAATCAGAGAGATACCCATTTGAGATCTGTGAATTTTAATTCCATAAAATCAATTTAGTAAAACCCTAGATGCAATTTAAATTATTATAATAATAGATCTCCAAAAACGGGTTGCTAAAAACCCTAGGAAAACACATGCCAATTCTTACAAACAAAAACTCAAAACTTTAAAATAACCATAGAAATTAAAAGTACAGATATAATAAATAATTATAATATATAAATAGATCCATAATCTATCATAGACATAAAGTAACTAACATATTCAATCCATACCTCATGTTCTACGAAGGTTGAATCGAAGAAGGAAGGAAACAAAAGAGAAGACAAATCCAAACTTGAGATGCATCCTTCAAACCCTATCCACTTTCAGAAATCTCCATGAAAGAAAGAAATAATTCCACAGCAAAGAATCCCTCTCTCAACTACTGAAATTCTCACAAAAATGTCTCTCTCCCAAAAGCAAAGATAACCAAAAATTCTTAAAGACATATGCTTACAAACTCTCCCTCACATCTCCAAGTTTTCTCTCCCAAATCTCCATGAAAAGTAAGGCCATCCTCTCCTCAATGCTTCAGCCCCAAAATCCCCTGCCTTCAAATGAGAAAGTAGTGCATATAAATAGATTTCCAAAGGTTGAGAGGAAAAGTAACTAACTCCGAACTAACTCTTAACTAAAGGGTATTATAAAATAACTTAATATCATACAACTATATTACTCAAATATACAATAAAAGATTATTTGTATTCATTTATACACATATGTAATATTATCCTAACATATATGCATATGCCATCATTAATTACATCAATATCTATATATATAACCTATCCTCATTATTAATAATTAACAATTGAGAATAATATACCTCGCATTATTTAATATTTAATTATTAATAATATTATACTTTACATTAATCCCAAAATATACACCATCAACAATATCTACAATAATTAACATATAATCACATATAAATTATATATATATAAATACATATATGTGTGCACCCATATATATATTTCTATATATATATATATATTTATATAGATACATGCCAAATACCAAACACTATAATCTATAAGATTATGAAGTAATAGATCACAATATTATTACCTATTTATAATTGCTATAGGATATAACACTGAGGTAGAATAAAATCACATGCCTCAAAATAAATCTAATCATCCAAAGAGGCCATACAAATCATCTATGAAACATATCGAGAAAACCATAAGATCAAACAAGGTCAACCAAAGTCAACAAGGAAAGTCAAGCCAAACTCCTGAAACACAACATAGAAAGATTAACTAAGAATCATACCAAGAAGGAGAAATAAATAAAATGAGTAAACAAATCATACAACCAAATGAATTCAAGTGGTCACAAGGCACTAACTACAACCATGCCCAACCGGGTGCGTTGGATCTAGGTTTTTGACTCAAAGGTTGACTGACAAAGAAGGAACCCTAATATTCCCAAATTGGAATAATGACAAAGGAAGACTCATGTAGGGGCCTTAGTACTATCTCCATAACAACAACCATCGAGGATTTGAGGGCATGCTCAGACCTGTGAAGCCAGGTGAAGTCGATGCCCGGTACCTGCAAGCCTGCATCACAAAGAATAAATACATATGCACGGATATACATATAAAAGAAAACATTGCAGACAGATGACCAAGATCGATACATCGTGTGGACCTCAGCTATGTGAGTAACTACAACTTCGTCCTGAATCATGAAAACACATCATGTATATATATACACTCAAAGCATGTAGCATCATCATAATGAAGGTTAGAATCTCAAGCATTGTGTTAGTCTCTTATCAATACTAATAATAAATTAACATAATCAAATCATCAAGTGAGATACAAGATTCATCCAAGGTAACCTTAATAGAAGAAAATATAAATAACCACTTATATATATCTATCAAGTACATATCATATAACATTCTAAATATGTTCATAAAGGTCTTGTAGGTACTCAATACATACATGGAGATAAATACATACAAAAATGATACCTTTAGATAGTATGTCTGATATTAGAATCATTGAGTACTGGCTTATGAAATTATTATAAACAACTATAGGAATAGATCAAACAAGTATCATGTACAACTTAAGTTGTAAGAAAACATCGAAGGATCTTAATTCTTTCAAAAACACAAAACTTATATTAGGGTTAGAGGGGTATTACACAAGATGAAGTAAATGCAGAGTACTACTTACGGTCAAAGAATAAAAATAAGCGAAAATAGCATAAGTGTTATGAAAGATAATTAAGGGGAATCAAATTTTATTAAGTTAAAGATAGAGGGGTGAGAGCTTGGAGATACAAGGGGAGAAGGGTAAATGATGGTAGAACCATCAGCACCAAAATTAGCTAATAGATCCGCCAGACAATTACCCTCTCTATAGGTGTGAGTTAAAAAATAATCCAAAAAAGAGTCTAGAGGGGACCAAATTTGAGATAGTACATAATGGATGTGCCTTGAAAAAGAAACTCTTCTAAAATATGCATTGATAATAACTGAAGAATCACCTTCAACATGTAGGAATCAGATATTTAACTTCTTAGTAGTAGATAGTCCATACACTAGAGCAAGAACTTCAACCAAATTATTGGTTCCTGAAGGGATGGGGCAAGCCTCAAAATAAATGATTGAACATAGATGATCACGAAGAAAAAAACCAATCCCCGACTTACCTAGGTTACCTTTAGAAGAGCCATCAAAATTTAGTTTAATAAATTCATTTTTTTTTTGGGGGGGGACCATCTAATTAAAGATCTAGAACTATTTTTATCTTTCAGGCATAAGGGGAAAGGGAGTGAAGGAAACACTAACCCCTGCCAATCCTTGGCAATGGAGTTATCCCAAGTAGAAAATCCCCAATCACCTTTGAATTTACGTGTATAAGCATTAGTAACCTCAATAATAGAATGTTGAAGTCTTTTAAGAACAACATCAATGTTGGATGGAGAATTTCGAAAGATCCTTTTATTTCTCTCCCACTAGATAGCCCAGACCACTAGAGAAGGAGAACAAAGCTAGGTAGAGGAAAACATAGAATTAATAAACAAATATGGCGAAGATTGGAATAAATCCCAAACATTCACGGGGAGTGGCATATGAAAATTCAATTTATTTAAAATGAATAACCAACATTCTTGAGCAAAAGAACAATTAAGAAAGAGGTGATCAGCAAATTCTTGATCCTGATTACACAAAACATAAGGAAAAACATTTGTAATATTAAGTCTAGCTAATCTATCACTTGTGAGGACTTGATTCTTCATAACAAGAAAAGAGAAACAACCAACCTTAGGAAGAACTGATTTGTGCCAATAGAAAATAAAGGCCCTTTTCCTTGAGCTATTATTTTGACTATTCTAAATTTTCTCATAGCCCAATTTGATCGTGTAATTACCATCTAGAGATGAAGCCTAGAAGAGACTATCAAGAGATCTAGAAAGGAAAATAGCTTGAGAAGAGAGAAACTAATTTGCAATACTAGCTTCCTGGGAAGAAATTGGTAGAAGAGAAAAGTCAATCCATATGACTAACCCCATATGAATTGAAACTGCAGATACATAAATAGAAAAATTAGAACCCCACAAAGAAGAGGCCACTTCCCAAATGCCTAAAAAGGGTTGAAGAGTGCATAAAGGTGGCAAACCATTCCACGAGTCAAGCCAAAAATTAATTGATTCTCCATTATGAACTTCCCATGAAATAGAGGAAGTAATAACAAATCTAGCTTTCATCATAAATTTCCAAATGGCCGAGCCTTTCAGAGGATCAAGAACATAAATGATTCTAGAAGGATCTAATTTGTCAAGATATTTCTCTTGCATTAACCGACACCATTTAATATTAGGTTGAGAAAACAATTTCCATACCAATTTTCCACCAAAAGCTAAATTATGAGATGATAAGTTATGAAGGCCCACTCCACCATTAGATAAAGAAGAGGCCATATCCGAGAGTGAGACAAGCGAAAATTTCCTTTCACCTGACATATTGGTAGTCCAAAGGAAGTCCCTAATTAGTTTTATTGATCTGATTAATCACTAATTTTGGAGCTTGGAGAATTGAAAAATAATAATTGGGAATTGTTGACAAAATAGTTTTGATTAATAAAATTCTCCCAGACAAGAGAGCCATCTTGATTTCCATGCTAGAACCCTTGACTTAATATGACCAATAACTGCCTGCCAATATAGTGATTTATTAGAGCTTGAAAAGAAAGGAACTCCTAAATAAGTAGAAGGTAGTTCATCTACAGGGAACCCAAGGATATCAACAATCCTTTGGGCTAATGGTGGTTGTACATTAAAAATGTATATCTTTGATTTTTTACTATTAACTTTTTGACCAGATGCTAAACAATATAAATCTAAGACTTTCTTGACTTGTTTAGCCTCAGTTATGGAAGCCTTACCAAAGAGAAGTGTGTCATCAGCAAATAAAGAGTGTGTAATTGAGATAGAGGTGTTCGGAATGAGGATACCATGCCACAAACCTACAATGTGGGATGCATTAATGGCTCGACTAAGAGCCTTAGCCATGATTATAAACAGAAATGGGGACAAAGGGTTTCCTTGCCTTACACCCTAAGAAGATGGAAAGAAGCCAGTGGGTGCTCCATTAATTAACATAGAAAAGTGAGCACCCTCTATACAAGCCTTAATCCATTTACACCAAATCTTGACAAAACTTCTAACAAAAAGGACCAATTTACCCTATCATATGCCTTCATCATGTCCAACTTAACAAAAAAAGAAGGAATGGAATGTGAATTGATTGAATGTAGGGTTTCATGAGCCAAGATGGCCCCATCTGTTGTGTCCCTACCAGGAAAAAACCCCCCTGCTCATGAGAAATGATTCTTAGGATAATATGCTGAAGGCGTAGGTAGATGGATTTAGTGATAATTTTATAGATTGTATTACAAAGTGAAATAGAATGGAAGTCAACAAAATTTTGAGGGTCATTCAATTTTAGAATAAGCACAAGATTTGTAGTGTTAAAACACTTCAACATAGTCGAGTTCTTCCTAGACTCCTCTAGGACAACTAGTAAATCAAAAGCAATAACATCCCAAGTTTTCTGAAAGAAGAGGCTTGTAAACCCATCAAGGCTAGGAGCCTTGTCAGGAGATAAAGAAAAGACTACATTTCTAACTTCTATCAAGGTAAAAGGAGCCATTAAAATCAGATTGTCCTGGGGTGAAATAGAGGAAGGAATATGTTGAAGAATATCAGTAAAGTTATTAGCATCAGGTACCGAAGACATAGGGGGAGATAACAAGTTTGAAAAGAACCTTAATCCTTCTTGTTCTATTTCTTTTACATCAGAAAATATATTCCCATGCTCATCTTTTATGGAAAAAATTGATTTAACTACTTTCTTATGCTTGGTGGATGCATGAACGAATTAGTATTTTGATCACTTGATTGTAACCATAGTTCAGGAGACTTTTGCCTCCAATATTCTTCCTCTCTAGTACATAATTCAGACCACTCAGACTGGAGCACTTTTTGTACTTCATAAGACTGTGGATCTAGTCCATTGGCTATAATGTGTTGGTTAATTTCAAATAAGTCCTCTATATTTTGTTTCTGCTCAAAGATATTTTAAAAAAAATTGATATTCCAAGCCTTGATTAGATTTTTAACAAGCTGTAATTTTAAAAAAAATTGGAACATCTTGGTTCCATTTTCATGGGGTGCAGATTGCCACCATTGCTTCAGAAGGGAATGAAAAAGAGGTTGCCCCAACCAAACTGATTCAAATTTAAAAGAAGATTTCCGAATAATAGACAAAGGTGAATAAGGTGATTCAATGTGTAGTTGAATAGGGAAATGATCTAAATCTGAAAAAGATAGGATTTCTAATGATAAGAGGAAATTTTCCAATTTCCAAAGATGAGATCCCAAAAACCTATCTAGCCTAACCTCTATCTAAAGAAAACCCGACCTACGGTTTGTCCAAGTATAGGAACCATTTGAAGGCATGATATCAAAAAGATCATTATCCAATATGAAATTATTAAAATCAAGGACCACTTGGTTAGGAGGATTAATTCCTCCCCTCTTATCATTTGGGCTCAAAGTAGCATTAAAATCTCCAGCAAGAAGAAATTTGGAGGATGAGAATTGTTGAAGTACATCAGTTAAAGATTGCCAAAGAAGTAACTTAGCAGGAGTAGATGTGGGCCCATATAAATTGATTAGAAGGAAAGACAGAGAAAAAAACTTAACACTCAATAACTGACAATTAGTATCTGATTGAAGAGGGAATACCAAAACATTCTTGGGATTCCATAAGACTGCCAATCCTCCTAAAGCTCCATTTGCTGGAACAGAGGAACTTTTCCATAAACCCGACCTCCCTACTGAAGAATTAAAATTATCAATAGACAACTTAGTTTCTTGAAGCAAAATAATATGACATTGAGAAGAATCAAGCCTTTTCTTAATTCTATTTCTTTTTTCAGGGGCATTAATGCCCCTCACATTCCATGAGAGGATTCTCATTGTGGACAAGGAGAACACTTAGTTCTCCTTGTCGAACATCTTTTTGAAGAAGAAAATTTTTTATCCAACGTGGATTGAACACCAGCCTCAATTTCTTCCAAGGCTTTAGTTAGTTTGGAGTTTCTACCTCTTGTTTTATGCGTTTGAACCTTCATTTTTGGAGATAAGGGAGTCTGAACAATAGATGCTTTATCCAACTGCCTGGTCAGAGAATCCTTATGATCATTCGATATAGAAAAAGGCTCAGAATCAAGAGTCAAGGAACAATCCTCAATATTATTAGACTGGAAAGTATCTGAAGATAGAGTAGGAGAAGGGTTAACACCATCATGATTTGGTGTTGAAAAATTAGACAGGGAATCATCATGATTACCTCGACAATCTAAAAATATAGAAGCATTATCAATTACATCCTTATTAGGGTTAATTCAAAAATTCACAGATGAAATAACTTCTTTAGCCATCAAATCAATATGCTCCAACGTTAACTTTCAAAACTTGAGTGGATCTCCTGAAAACATTAACTTATTAACAATGGAATCCATTAAAGAAGAGTCTACAGTCTTGGAATGAGATTTGGATATCAAGAAAGACTAAGGGTGAATTAAAACTTGTGAAAAATCAACTGCATTAAGAACAAAAGGAATAAGTGGAAGATACCATCTTAGCATGCTAACAAAAGAGTAGATGTAGTCAAAAGTGAAGCAGAAGATTGATATAAAGGAACTACTTGACGTTGCGAAATTGATCCATCATTTAACTCATGAAAAGGAGGCAAAGGCTCAACATTTGGAACAGGAACTTCCACCAAGGGAAAAGATTCATTATTATTTGAGACATTTACAGGTGGAATTTCTTTTTGTGTCACCTTTGAACATTTAGCCAGAAAAGTGGTATGATCCTCACATATAATTAGATTTGAGCTATTAGGATCCTTACACTGGTTCGTAAAATGACCCAATAAATTAGCATAGAGTAAAACCATCTCAACATTCTAAATAATAAAGCATTGATACCAAGATCCCCATTTTGATTGCAATTTAATTCCTTTGGGAAAAGGTTTAGAGAAATCCAACATAAGACAAACACGAACAGACCTATGTAAATGTTCAAAAGAAAGCAAATTGTGTTGAACAAAAGATCCAACTTTATTCACAATGACTTCAATAATGTCAGTATCCCTATACTCAATTGGCAAGGCTGACATCTCAATCCAATAAGGAATTATGACACATGCCCATTCATCCATTTTAAAGTTAGGGTACAAAGATATCAGAGAAACACCAAAACCCTTGCAAAACCAAAATCTAGAACAAAGAACATTATTTCGAGTAGAAGGCGATGAGAAAATAGCAACAAAGAAATTAGCAGCATGATCCATATAGAATAAATCACATAAACCTAACTAGTTCTCAAAAGCCCAACTTTGGAGGTCTGAAATAGGGATGAATGAATAGATCTTACTGATTAGGGCATATTCCTACATGTGAGAAATTTGTGGTGCTAATAAACCATCTTCTGAAAAATCACTGATTTAGAATTACTCACCTGATTTGAGGAATTATGACACTATTCCAAAGAAAGTGTACTTTCTTAATGAAGACTCTTATGATATACATGAACCTTACCACAAGGCCATTTGAACTGTGCGTAAGCTCCATTAAAGGGAAAAGGAGGAGTATCCAAGATGCCCTTGTAAACATAATCTTTGGAAGAAGAAACCCTAGGTTCCAAGTATGATTTCTTGTGAGGAGGTAGTGGGTGTGGCTGAACAGGAATGTTATTTAGAGAAGAAACAAAGGAGGGAGGCTGAACAAGCAGTGAATTGGGCCAGGAAATAAAAGGAGCCTTAGAGTCAAAATCCCCAATGCAGTTACCTTTTACATCATAGTGTTGGAAATTTGGATGAAGTGAGTACATAGATGTTGTCATTATGGAAACAAATGATCCTCATGAAGATCGCACAAGTCAGAGAGCAAGTATAGTAAAGCGCATCACAAATTTGTCTAAGTGTGAGACAGTGTTTTCCATAGTCTACCAGGGCACAATTTTTGTTTGTGACATTGATTGGAGTGAGTTCAGTGCTTGTGCACTTGAACATAGACTCTATGATGGCTAATGATGACCTCTCTCAAAGTACAAGTCAGTACGACATGTATGGAATTAGTTATGATAGTTTTACCGAAGACAATGTGAAGCCGACAGGACAGAATATGAAGGCAGAATTGGTAAAGAGTTAAGGGATTATTTTGTTTATCAAAATAATGACTTAATAATATAAAGGGATGACATACTAGATTTTAACTCTCAGATAATGATATATGGAAGCCGACCATGTAAATTTATTAGACTTAATAACTTGTATATATATGAAATTGTAATTGAAAAGAAAACACATGAAGCGAAGAAAAAGTGATGTGATAAATGTAATTGTGAAGAAAATGTAATAGTGATAATGTGAAGATAAGAGTAGAAAAGGAATATTGATACAAGAAGAAAAAGGTTATGTACCTTGACCTATTTTGTATACATTGTATATTACTTGTTTGGGTAGTGGGCTCATCTAATAATCAGATTTTGTATTGACAACTCCTAACAGGGTTGAGGCTTCTAACAAGGCATATAGTTCCTTAATCAGGACTAATACACTATATGATTGTAATAGACTCCTAATAGGGTCAATATCTTTAATAGGATACTTTTGATTAGTGAATCTTTGTGGGTACCATCCCCACCGAGGTTTTCCCTTGGCCAGGGTTTCCTCAAGAACAAACAATGTGTTATGAGTTCTTTGATGTTATTGCTATGCATGTTATTTAGTTTCTTATGTTATGCATGTGTGAAGATAATCTGCTATATCCATATTTGGACAAAAGATAAAGTTTGTAGAATACTGATTCACCCCCCCTCTTAGTATTCCCTATTTCTAACAATTGGTATCAGAGCTTAGTTACTTGGAGAAGAATCATTCAAGGAAAGCCTAGCAGCTTGAGTAAGATCTCTATTGATATTGATCAACTACAAAAGAATCTTGATGAAGCTCTTGAGCAGATGGATATGCTTACTGATGAAAGAAACACTCTGAAAAGGAAATATGATGATGCAAAGAACCTTATTGAGAAATTGAAAAACAAGATAGAAGATCTAAAATCTAAAAAGGAATCTGAAGTTCTTATTGAAGATTGTGATGACAATTTAGAAAAAGAAAATGTGATCCTTAAGCATGAACTGAAGATAGAAAAACTGAAACTAAGTTTGAAAGATGGAAATGAAAAAAATGAAGCAAATTTGAGATCTGAGAATGAAAGATTGAAGATTGAAAATGAAGAATTAAGAACTAAACTTGGCAAAGTAATGTCTAAATTTGAGAAAGTAAATTTGCAGCATATAGAACTTGAGAAATACAATAAGATTGTGAAAGGTAAATTAACTCAATCCAAACAACAACTTGAAAGGCTATATTCAAATAGTGAGAAGATCAATGAACAAGTATCTTTTGGGAAACCATCCTATGATAAGACTGGACTTGGATTTAATATATTCAGAACAAATGATGAAAGAAAAGAACCAGATCTGAAAGTATGTAAAAGCATTGATGAAAAGAAGTCAGATGAGATCAAAAAATCTAAAGATGCACCTAAAGAAGAAGAATCACCAAAGAAAGAAGAATCACCCAAAGGTATGCAAAGAGAATTCAAAGGTAGATGTTTTGGTTGTAATACTATTGGTCACATGAAGAGAGATTGCACAGGTAAACAATTTAAACCTCTTAATGGTTATTGTTATAAGTGTCATGATTTTGGACATAGAGCTATTGAATGTAGAAAATATGAAGTTATTGAGAATAATTATGGTAGTAGAATGTTTAGGAATACTAACAATGCAGATAAGAGACCTACTGCAGATATGAACAGAAGAAATAGAGTAGTATGTTATAGATGCAAAAAGGTTGGACACATTGCTAGAAATTGTAGGTCACAGATCAATTAGCAAGGACTGAGATATGGGAACAATGGAATTGTTTGTCAGATATGTAACAAGATTGGACATACAGAAAGATTTTTTAGAATGAACAATGGAACTTATCATCCTAACCCTAACCCTAGGAATCATGCAAGAATAAATGAAAGTACAAGAAACAATCAGAAAGGTTTTTGCAATAATGAAGATGAAGTAAATTTTGTTAAAGGCATAGATCAAGGAGACATATTCAAAATTGAAGGTAATCAGAAAGGTGAAGTATCAAGTGGTAAGAGTGAATCCTTACCTGACCTATCTTTAAGCACTTAAATTATGTAAATTATAGTAGTTTAGGAACTTAGAATTAGTGTAGAAGTAGATTTATGATGCATTAAGTCTTGTGTAGTTAATTTAAGGTAATTTATGATGTACTAATGCTATGGTTAAGAGCGCAAAAGAAAATGTTATGTTTTGTGAGATTGCAAGAAGTTTTAAGTTTTGCAGGTTAACAAAAATAACATTTTGGAATGAAGCGGCAAAAGAATTGAATGCAATGTTAGACATAAGTGAGATTCAAGTGATAAAAGGTTATGATTGAAGTTATTTGTCTATCAAAGTTAATTGAAGTGTTTGGAAGAGAAAAAAATAGTGATTGGAAGCATTTTGCAATGATTTGGTGAAGGATTGAAGCGCCAAATCTGCGGAAGCCCTAAAATTGTGAATTTGAGAGAAGATGATATGGTAGCTGGTATGGTACATATAGAATATTTGATGTGTGTTGACAAGGTACCAGTAGATATGTGTGAAATTTGAAGGATTCAATTGTTTGATAACTTGGAGAAGATTAAGAAGACCAAGTATGCACAATTTAGATTTTCTTCTTTGATCACTTATATGTTTTTCCACCTATTAAGAAGATTTCCTTAGTTACAAATGATTGGAATAATGGACAAAACACTATGGAAAGAATCAATAAAGTATATTTGAAACATGTTATTGATAATGTGAATGAAAGTGCTATGTTGGTATTGAAGACATTTCAGAGATTGGTATCTAGTAGATCAAGGATTCCACAATTTGTTGTGGAGAAATATAAAAATGATATATGTTTCATGGTTGACACTAACTTTACCTATATTGAAGTAGTGGAACCTAGAATTGAGTTCATAGACACTCTTGTCTATGAGATATCTGAGGCAGAGATAGAAGGATATGTTGGCAAGTTACTTAAGAGTAAGTTGGACACCCAGTGCAAGAGATTTGGAACATTTGAAGAAAAACTCAACCTTGCTAAAGCTATAATGGAAGAAAAGTAGTCTAAGAAGAGAGTGAAAAACACTATAAAGAAAATATTAAAGGATTCTGGCATGACAGAGCATGAGTTTGATATTGTAAAGAAGATAGCAGCAACAATCAGAGGTATTGAGTAGAAAGAAATCTTGCCTGTACCTCCCTTGTCATCAAGTGCATTTGAGCATGAACCTACACAAGTAAAGGTGAAAGTTGAGGAACCTGAGGAAGAACAAGAAATAAGGAAATCCACTAGATCCTCTTCTTCCACACCCAGTAAGAGAGTGAAGGAAAGTGATGCAGGACCTGGTAAGAGGCAAAAAGTTTTGGTGCCACCAGTCCCTAGGAAAATTGTAGTAATTAAAGATGATGACACTAATATGAACAAGAAAGCATGGAAACCCAGAATTGAGAGAGTGAATGAAGAAATCATACAAGATGGAGACTTTACTAAGATGAATAAGTACTATGATTTTTATGACTAATCTGAGAGATTGAATCTTGAAAATTCTATTGTTAAGTACATGATTTTGGCTAACAAGAAGTTTGATACTATTCAGGGCAAGATTCCTGATGACCTATTCAAGAAGCTTGTTAATGGGAAAATGAGAGCACAAGAAGAAGATAAAACTACAAGAGAAAATATGGTGAAGAAACTATGTGTTGTGAAAGATGATGAGCATCTTGAATAGATTATGAATCCCCTTGGCACTCTCTTGAGGACTAAGAGGACAACCATTCAGATCATGGCAGGATAGTATGAGCAAGTGAGAACAAAAACAAAACAAGCAATAATTAAAGTTATGGCAGAAATTCTTGGAGAGACTTCAGTTGTATCAGAGAAAGAGAAAGAAATAGAATAGGAGGATATTCCCTCTCCACCTACTATAAATATTGAAGAAGAATCTATGAATGTTGAAGGTACAAAGATTACTTTGGACACTAAAGAAAATGTATTTCAAAACTTAGAAAACATTGTTGACAATTCAGCTCTTGATGAGCCGGATAGAACTGAACAAGCAGAACTAACCCAATCTATGACTGAAGAACCTAAAGAAACTGAGGTTGCACTACCCCTTCCTACAAAAGAAGACATCAGTCTTACTCCTAAGACTGAAAAGAAGAAAGAAATTGGATCTTTATTTGAAGATTTAGGAAAGGAAGTTGATGATGATGATTAGTTAGAATTGATCACTTCCCTGAATAAAATTATTGGTAAAAACAAGAAGGTAAAGAATCTTGAAGGTTGTCTAAAGGAGTTAATTGAAAAGTAACAAGGAGTTGTAACCACATAGATTGTAGATGCAGACCCTCTGGAGAAAGCAAAGAAACTGATGAGAACCTTTGATGATGAGTTTACAAATTTATCTGATATTGCAAAGGTAAAGGCACAAGAAGACTATGAGGCTGGAATGCTTTTGAGTATTAGTCAAAATATTAGAGATGATATCAATAGTCTTGATATCTGTATCAAGGATTTGAGGAGACATTTAGGAACAGGAAAGTCTTTGTACATACAGTGTACAACACCAGAGATTTTGGCAGCAAAAGAAGACAAGCAGATCAAGCTGAAGGAAGCAAAGATTCCGAATGAATCAAACCTTCTTTCTAATCCTAATGTCAAGATTAGTCATGTTGAGAAGAAAGTTTGGAAGTTGTATGATGAAATAAGAATTTTGCAAGATGAGAGGAATAGAAAAATGAGGAGACTCACTCTTCTGAGAGAACATACTTCCATGAAGATAAGTGTTATTGAAGAGCAGTTGGAAGAATGTCTTACAGCTAGGATATCATTTTAGAAATTCAACTTTGAGACCCTCCAAGCATGTCAAATTGCAGCTTATGGACTGAGCACACTACTTAATGTGGTAGATTCCATCAAGAAGTCATGGGAAAAAGAGTTAGAAGCCATAAAAGTTGATTTTGCAGATTGTGTTGCAAGCCTACCAGCTTTGCAATAAGACATTTAAGGTATAATCTTTTGTGCTACAATTTTGTTAACCTCCCTACTTTATTTTGTCATTATTGTCAAAGGGGGAGAGACATATAGAAAATTGAGAATTATACAAAGTAGAAGATTGATAGTATTATGTATACTCTTAGGGGGAGTATTGCAGTATATAAGAATTATTTGGAGATAATTTTGAAATTTTGCTATTATACACTTAGCCAATTTTCTCATATGTTGCCACCAATGACAAAGGGGGAGATTGTTGGCAATTTGGCTGAAGTGAGTACATAGATGTTGTCATTATGGAAACATATGATCCTCATGAAGATCACACAAGTTAGAGAGCAAGTATATCAGAGCGCATCACAAATTTGTCTAAGTGCGAGATAGTGCTTTTCATAGTGTACCAAGACACAATTTTTGTTTGCGACATTGACTAGAGTGAGTTCAGTGCTTTCCCACTTGAACATAGACTCTATGATGGCTAATAATGACCCATATCATAGTGCAACCCAGTATGGAATGTACGGAATTAGTTATGATAGTTTTACCGAAGATAGTGTGAAGCTGACAGGACAGAATATGAAGGCAAAATTGGTAAAGAGTTAAGGGATTATTTTGTTTATCAAAATAATAACTTAACAATATAAAGAGATGACATCCTAGATGTTAACTCTTAGATAATGATATATGGAAGCCGACCATGTAAAGTTATTAGCCTTAATAACTTTTATATATATGCAATTGCAATTGAAAAGAAAACACATGAAGCGAAGAAAAAGTGATGTGATAAATGTAATTGTGAAGCAAATGTAATAGTGATAATGTGAAGATAAGAGTAGAAAAGGAATATTGATACAAGAAGAAAAAGTTTATGTACCTTGACCTATTTTTTATACATTGTATATTACTTGTTTGGGCAGTGGGCTCATCTAGTAATCAGATTTTGTATTGACAACTTCTAACAGGGTTGAGGCTTCTAACAAGGCCTATAGTCCCTTAATCAGGACTGATACACTATATGCTTGTAATAGACTCCTAACAAGGTCAATATCTTAACAGGATACTTTTGATTAGTGAATCTTTGTGGGTACCATCCCCACTGGGGTTTTCCCTTAGCCAGGGTTTCCTTGAGAACAAACAATGTGTTATGAGTTCTTTGATGTTATTGCTATGCATGTTATTTAGTTTCTTATGTTATGCATGTGTGAAGATAATCTATTATATCCATATTTGGGAAAAAGATAAAGTTTATAGAATACTGATTCACCCCCCTCTCAGTATTCCCTATTTCTAACAATATAGTCAGGTAAAATAAAGTCCAAGCAAGAATACAGTAATGCAGATCAAGTAATAAGCATATCCCTCTTAGGTATATGGAGATTAAGTAATGTATCATGAGTACTATAAACAATTGGTATCATCTAGCATTCATAAGCAACCTTCATCAAGTGCAGTTGAGCATGAACCTACACAACTAAAGGTGAAAGTTGAGGAACCTGAGGAAGAACAAAAAACAAGGAAATCCACTAGATCCTCTTCTTCCACACCTAGCAAGAGAGTAAAGTAAAGTGCTATAGGACCTGGTAAGATGTAGAAAGTTTTGGTGCCATGAGTCCCTAGGAAAATTGCAGTAATTAAAGATGATGACACTACTGTGAAGAAGAAAGCATGGAAACCCAGAATTGAGAGAGTGAATGAAGAAATCATACAAGATGGAGAATTTACTAAGATGAATAAGTACTATGACCTTTATGATTATTTTGAGAGATTTAATCTTAAAAATTATGTTGTTGAGTACATGATTCTGGCTAACAAGAAGTTTGATACTATTAAGGGCAAGATTCCTGATGACCTATTCAAGAAGCTTGTTAACAGGAAAATGAGAGCACAAGAAGATAAAACTATAAGAGAACTAAAACTATTGTTGAGAGCGCAAATGTTAAAGTTGATGAGAAGTTTAAAATTTAGGAAAGAATGCTTGATTATGAATCTAATGAAGAAGCTAATCCTTAGTGCAACATTTAAACTACTGAATTATTCTATGAGACTGACAGTGAAGTGTTGAATGAGAATCATACTGCAGAAGAAACCAGATAAGAATCTAAAGAAGAATCTACAGTTGAAGCAAGATCTATGACTATGACACTGAATAGGTATCTATCTAGACATCATCCTATTGAAAAAGTTATTGGAAGTTTAGATAGAGGAGTTATGACTAGAAATAAGGTACATTTATGTTTTATTTCTCAAATTGAACCTAAATCTACTAATGAAGCTTGTGAAGATGAACATTGGATTAATGCTATGAAAGAAGAACTAGATCAAATTGAAAATAACAAGACATGGGAATTGGTTCCTAGACCTAAAGACAAGAATGTGATTGGAACTAAATGGGTATTCAGAAACAAGATGAATGAACAAGGAGAAGTAGTAAGAAACAAAGTAAGATTAGTATGTAAGGGATATTCATAGCAAGAAGGAATTGACTATGAAGAAACCTTTGTACCAGTAGCAAGGCTTGAAGTAGTAAGAATGTTTTTGGCTTATGCAGCTTTTAAGAAATTTAAAGTGTATCAGATGGATGTGAAGTCCACATTTCTGAATGGTGAATTTGAAGAAGTCTACATTGAGCAGCCTGAAGGTTTTTCTTTGACTCAAGAAGGAGATATGGTATGTAAACTAAAGAAAGCATTATATAGACTAAAGAAAGCACCTAGAACTTGGTATGCTAGATTGGATAAATATTTGTTGAAATTGGGATTTACTAAAGGAACAAAAAATAGTAATCTACACACAAAAGAAATTGAAAATGGATTGTTAGTTATAGTTTTTTTTTTTTATGACATTATCTTTGGAGGAGAAGATGAAGCTAGTGACAAATTTGTTGATGAAATGAAGACAGAATTTGAAATGACCATGATTGGTGAGATGAAATACTTTTTTGGATTATAGATAACACAAAACAATGATGGTATCTTTGTTAGCCAGCCAAAGTACTTGAATGATTTTCTGAAAAGATTTGGAATGGAGAACTATAAACCAGTTTGAACGCCTATGGTTACAGGACACAAAATATCAAGCAAAGATGAAACACCAGTAGTTGAGAAAAAGAAATACAAATCCATGATTGGAGGATTATGGTACTTAACACACACTAGACCAGATATACAACATTCAGCTGGCATGGTAGCAAGATTTCAAGCTGAACCTAGAGAGTCACATTATGCAGCAGTAAAGAGGATATTGAGATATTTAAGAGGCACAATGGACTATGGATTGCGGTATTAAAAATCTGATGATTTCACCCTATGTGCATATACAGATGCTGATTGGGGAGGTAGTGTTGATGATAAGAAAAACACCAGTGGTGGAGCCTTTTTTCTTGGAGGAAGATTGGTTTCTTGGTTGAGCAAGAAGTAGAATTGTATTTCATAGAGTACAACAGAAGCAGAATATGTAGCAGTAGCAAAAAATTGTAACCAAATAATTTGGATGAAGTAGATGCTGAAGGATATTGGAATTAAATTTGTTGAACCTATTGTCATACATTGTGGAACACCAACACAGTCAGTATGTCTAAGAATCCTGTATTGCATTCTAAAACTAAGCATATAGAGATCAAGTATCATGTCATAAGAGAGAAATTTGCTGAGAAAGAAGTCAGACTGGAGTACATAAGCACAAAGGAACAGATAGCAGACATATTTACAAAGCCTTTTCCTAAGGATACATTTGAGTATCTAAGAGGTATGCTTGGGGTTATGCCCCAGCCTACTTTTGAGTAATGATGCAGTTGATTGCATCCATCTAGTTCTATATGAGCCCTATCTTTTTTTAGATTGGATGTTGGTACTTCCTCTATGGGGGAGTATGTGTATCTGAGCTGAGTCATGAGGACTCTTGTGAATGTATTTTCTGAAACAATGTCTTTTGACATTGAGTTGTTGTTGACATAGTGATGAAATTTCTATCATTGATGTCAATGGGGGAGAAGTATACATGAAAAACAATATAGAACATATGTTGGAGAGAACTTAATAGGGTAACGAAGCAAGATTTGATTGATGAAGAAGATTTGAAGAACTTTCAGAGTATCAATGTAAGAGTATTGAATTTTTGGAACATTGGATGTTTTTCATCTATGTTGCCATCAATGCCAATGGGGGAGATTGTTAGGAATGAATGTTGGATGTTGGCAGTCATTTTGTAGGAGTTGTTGTTGCATTCATGACTATGATTGTCATTGATGTCAACACAATGATCTTCTGGAGACTAGCAGAGAAGCAGATAGTGTTTTGATTAGCGCACATGGGATATTGTAGTTGGAGCTATGCGATATTGAGGTTATACTCTTTGATATGTTATATGTCTATGGTTAAGAGAGAAGATAGTAATTCATTGATTCATGAAAGTTATGAGCATTTTGGTAAAAGCAGTATTTAGGCAGTGTTGTTGAGTAGCAGTTTGTGGAAATTGGATGATATCTCCTAATCAGGATGGAATCTGGTTTTGTGCAGTTAAAGGGAAGTTTGAGACACATTGATGGTGATGTGGTTCATAGTGTAAACTTTGAGGTCGCACGAGTGAAGATTTATTGCATTGAGAAGCAGATAGTTTTGTGTAATTTTGATGTTGCGTATGGAAAATTTTTTTTTGTAATTATGTGCCGAATCATTTGTAATTATTTGAGTGTGGTATAAAGGAAGGAATGTTTTTCCTTATTATAGAGAAAAAGAAGAGTGAAAGAAGTGTAAGCATGGTTTGGTTGCATGCGAATGTAAGCATGAAGTGAAGAAAAGAGCCTAAGAGGTTGTGAAAGCGAAATTGTGAAGGAAGACATGCGAAGTACAGAGATCTGGAATTGAGATCTGGTGTAGCAGTGAGTGTGGTTTGGCATAGTAAGGAGGTAACATATTTCATATTATTTTTCTGAATAATATCAAGGTTATTTGGATAGTGTGTTCAGTGATCTTACCCTGAAGCTCTTTGGGCAGTGGGTCCTTCTGTCTTGTATAACTCTTAACAGGGTTAGAATCTTTTAACAGGGATTCAAAATATCCTAACAAGGATTTATATTTACTAAATGTATTTCATAAGACTCCTAACCAAGGTTGACTAAGTTGAAATTTTGATAGTTTGATGTAAGATAGTCAGTTAAGTTGAATCCTAGATTTCTGTGATGATTGAAGGTTGATTATGCAAACAATAGATCATCCTGGGTCCAAAAAAATTTAAATCATGATTTTGACATAGTAAACGATCTCATATTTCAATTTTGATCCTAAAAATGGGTTCAGAATGTCGAAATTAGCTAGGGGTGCCATTTTCATGAAAAATGGAGCACTTTTGAAAATTAGGTCAAAAGCTATATAAAGGTTGGAAGGGTCATTTTCAATTCATTTTCACCGTTGACTTTTTAAAACCTTGTGGAGCCCTCTGAGTGAGAAAATGGCTGAAATGAAGGTACCTGTCAGTTCCCATTGATTTGAGTATAGCCGCAGACATCAAAGACCTTGACAGTATGGACATCCAATAGGTGGACCTCTGTGCCTTACTGAAAAGTCAATTTTTCTTTTTTTATAGCATTTTTATCATATTTTTCGTACGTTTTCAATTTTGAATTTTTGCATGCACAAAAACTCATACGAGTATCCCTTTGGGCTCGTACGACTTTGCAATTCTAGTTAGGTTTTCGTATCACTATCCCCCAAGACTCGTATGAGAGAGACCCAAGAGTTGTATGATGTTTCATCAGGTCCCTCATAAGTCGTATAAGGAGATATACAGTTTCATATCATCATTGTTTGTCATATGGTAACTGGGGAAAACTCGTATGATTTTCAATGCCAGTCTACTTTGTCATTTGAAAAACAGTGAGCCCAAAACTCATGTCTAGGTCAAATTTTTGAATTTTTGTATCTTTTATCCTGATTACTGAGTCTTTGATCTACCTTCTGAAATAGTAAACTGTTCAATTCTTGCATGTGTAGCCTATATTTCAACCAAATTACTAATAGGGTTCCCTATTTTTGTGTTGTGTAGGTTACATATCTTGATGTTCATGTGTGCATCTCACATCTAGCTACACAAAGACTCTATGTTTCATTGCCTGATCCTATGAGAGTTCATCTTGCTCCATGTGGATTTGAGTATCTGATTCATTTACCTAAGATTAGGGTAAATCATGGACTATTGACTGCTTTGATAGAGATATTTCATTTTGAGACCCAAACTTTCCACTTGCCAACTGGGGAGATCATTGTTACACCAGAGGATGTATACCATATACTACACATTCCCTTCCCTTCAGGTCAGCATCCAGAGTATTGAGTTTGGGGAACTCTGGTTTACTAGCATTCAGACATCTTTTTGGAGATGATACATAGTTGACTGGTTCTATTTCCTAGGAGACCTGGGTATAGCGCTATGGTCAGACCCATAGATTAGAGTTCATCCTTGCCGAGATGATAGGAGGTATTATTATGTTTGACCATCAGCAAAATGGTCTATTGATGGGCTGGACACTGATGGTAGCACATCTGATGGAGACTCCTTCTAAGTTAGCCTGGGGTCAGTGTTTATTAGCCCACATGTTCTTTGAGATGCACGAGGTAGTGTATAAGGAGAGAAAGTCTTTTACTATTGGTGCTTTAGTTCTACAGATCTGGGCGTGGGAGCATATACCAGTTTTGAGACCAGTGTGCCAGTCACATCGACAGTCATAGGAGCCCATTATTTATATTTATGGTAGATATATCACATAGGTTCACATGGTTCATGTAGAGTACAAGATATGGTGCCTTGATGACATGATGTTTGTATGATGGAGGCCTTATGTAGATATTGAGCCTTGGCCTACTACATGAGAGTAGTTCATTTTTTTCTTCCAGAGCCATGTGTTGATTGGATGATCATCCTCTATACTTGAGCAATTTATTATTACCAAGGTGTGGCAACAATATGGATGAGTGCAAGATGCATCTCAGGATTATGCCACTTGTGCTCAGATAGACCATGAGCTCAGACTTGGATGGACCTTGAGGCTTTCTTATGCCTTGTGTTCATGGGAGTATAGTGGTATTATTAGTAGGGACTGGGAGTACAAACCACAGGTCATTGATGCTAGAGTGACAGATGGCTTTATATCATGGCTTGCAGATCAACCGATCTATAGGCTCTCTGATCCCATAGAGTTGATACCTTCCATGGAGGAGGCTATGGATGTTACTTGATCTCTGATGAGACAAGGCTCAAGACCCACACATGCTCTGATTTTGCACCCCACACCTTTGAGGCTGAGAGTGATGGCTCCTCCTCAAAGACCAGCAGGACAGATGAGGCCCCCTCATCCCACTAGTTCTACACCAGATAGGCCTACAGGTTCATAGAGATGGACTAGGGGAGAGGGAGATACTTTAGGTACTATTGGTACTATTGAGGAGGTACTTACAGTAGAGCAATGCATAGGTGGTGGTGATCCAAATCCATTACAGGGTGATACTTCTTTTGATTTAGGTGCTGAGGTGAGATGTCGTAAGGCACAAAGAGCCGAGACCACAGAGAAGCCAACTATTGATATTGATATGCCAGTGGCAGATATTGATCCTAGTGTACCACTTACTCCATAGGAGGTTGTGAGGAGACTCAGATTACAGATCAGGGACCTAAAGGTATGTAGTGTTCACTGGGAGGAGAGGTTTCTAGAGGTGGATAGATAGCATGTTGAGCTTCGTGGTGAGGTTTAGAGATTACATGCAGAGGTTATTCATTAGATCTCTTGGGCCACATATTTTGTGTCTTCTTACTATACTACTATCCCAGTTGCACAGAGAGTTCCTTCATATTCTTAGTATATGTTAGCATTAGAGGGAGTTAGGGCACCTAGAGCTGAGGTAGTGCTAGATGCACCACCACCACCTCCACCAAATGTAGAGGAGCATGTAGACAGCTGATTTGTTATGATATATTTTGATACTTTTTCTCTTTTGTTGTTCATGTATACTATTTTGACTTCTGATAGCTCACATGAGCTTATTCTTTTGTACACTGTGCCAGTAGTGCACCCCTAACTATTTCGAGTTTTATGATATGAGATTGAGATTTTTGGTTGTGACTTCATGTTTACTTGTCATGTTTTTTATTTAAGATGATATCATGTGATGTAAATTCCATGAGAAGAATATAATGTATGTATGGATTTATGCAATGCAATGGTTTCTTTCAAATGTATGAATGTTATGCAAATGTGATTGATTATGGAAATGTATGTAATGCAATAGATGGAATGAATGATTAGGAATATGTAATGTAAGTGCAACGATACACATGATATGTTTTTTGCAGGTATTGATGAAGACAAGTACTCATTTTTATGTCAAAAAGGATGTTTAAACCAGGATGGTGACTACTTGCGTTTCTATGAGGAGACCTTCGTATGAGATTCAACTCTTCATTTTTAGTTTAAGTATAGTTTTTAGAAGAATTGTTGAATATTTTCAAGAAATTTGTGAGATCATGTAATCATGCAAAGTGTAAAATGACATGCAAAATGAAATGCAAACCTAGGACCTAGGACCTAGTCACTAATCATGTGTCGGTCATTTATCATCATTGAGTTTTTAGGTAATCAGATAAATCAATACAATGCCCACTAGTTATGAAACCATAGACATATGAATATTGATTTGTATGCACAAGAATCAATACAACACCCACTAGCTAGACAACCATGGACATATGAATATTGATTTTGTTTTCAAAATGTCAGATTAGATATAAGCACCAAGGCATAAACACTAGGATGATCTTAATATCATGTCCATTTTGATATAGCAATTTGTATAAGCATCAAAACATAAATGCCATGATGACCAGAATACACCTTGCATTCAAACACATCAAATAGACAAGATATCATTCTAAATCCAGTGTGAATTACCCGTAGTGACCCTTTATCATTCACATCCTTAGGCAAGATCGTGTTTCATAGTAGGAGAAAGAACTTACTAAAAAATACAATAGTTAGATCAAACTTCTTTGAATTTTTTGAGTATCAATGGTCGAGGTACGCATGGCCATCCAATTCGAGATAGAGGCTCTTACAGATGGACACCATTTCAATCCAGAATTTCCAAAGTTGTTAGATTTCACATACAAGCAGAAGATAAAGAAAAGATTATGCCCCCGATCATCACTCTCTAAATCCTACAAAGGACATCATCGAAGAGCTTGAAAGGGCACAATATGCAAAAAATCTCAATGTGAATCAATAAGCATACAAGGAGATAAAAGTATGTAAAAGCATAGATTGTTTTCAGTTTGTGTTTGATTGCATTGTTGTAGATGCAAAATCCTTTTTGGAGAGGAGACTGACTGACTAAATTAGATGAAGCTTCAAAGGACTCTGACTGGATATGACTCATCTAAGATTTACTGGAGGCCATAGGATATGACATTGATTGCCCCCAAGTTTGAACATTGATAGGATACAGATGCATGAGTCGATTGGTGTACAGATTGACTTATTGAAAATAGGAATGCAGGAACACACTGGGAAATATGTACAAACTAAAGCAAGATTGAAAGCTAGGAAAGACCAAGATTGTGCTGATAGATGAAGCATTTTGAAACAAGTGGTGCCTGTTTGCTGAGTTTTCACCAACTTGGGAGAGATTCTATTTTTGCTACCAAGGCCCCTGTTTCCAGGTTTTCACCAAGGCACTTTTTCTTTTTCTCATTTTTTTGTATTTTTCATTTTTTTCAATTTTTTTGTACTTTTGATAATTTTTCATTTTTTTGTGAATCATCAAGGTGCCCATTGCTAGGTTTTCCCCAAGATGTTCATTTTTTCAAGACTTTTTCACATTTTTAAGATTTTTTCAGGACATTTTACCATAGACTGAATGCCTTAGGTGTATAATTTCTTCAGATGGAGAACATTGATTAGTTCTCAGAGCTGTTCTCCTTTAGTCCTTGAGATTTGATAGGCTCCAGAGCCAAAAGTAGCAATGACAACAAAGGGACCTAGGTAGTTGGGTTCAAACTTCCCCTTGCGTTCTCTATGTGATTGATTTTTAGGATTCTCTCTCAAGACCAGATCGCCAACCTAAAATTCTCTATGTCTGACTTTCTTGTTGTAGCCTCTATACATTCTTTTTTGATACACTCTGAGATGATCATATGTTGCTTGTCTGCATTCATCTATTAGTTCAAGTTCTTTCAACCTAGACACTCTTAGTCATCATCAATTACTAGACCATGCATTCTGATTCTTAGTGATGGGATTTAAACTTCAATAGGTAGTATCACTTCAAACCCATAAAGTAAAGTGAAAGGTGTAGCCCTAGTCGACATTTTGATACTTGTTCTATAGGCCTAGAGAGTTGGATTGATCATGAGATGCCAGTCTCTTCGTATTTTATTCACTGTTCGGTGCAATATTTTCAATAGATTCTTGTTAGAAGCCTCTTCTCGTCCATTCCCTTGAGGATAGTAGATAGATGACCAATGTTGTGTAATCTTGAATTTGGCACATAGATAATCTAAGTCTTTGTTTTTGAATTTTCCACCATTATCTATGACTATAGAGTGTGGAATACCATACTGACATATGATATAGTTCAAGATGAACATAGATATTTTTTTTCCAGTTGCTTGTGTCAAAGGGATTGCTTCTACCTATTTTGTGAAATAATCTGTAGCTGTGATTATATGGGTATGTCTATTAGAAGAATGAGGATGTATGGTTCCTATAAGATCAAATGACCATTGATGAAAAGGCCATTATGTAGTGAAGGGTATTAGATCTCTCCCTGGAGCATGAATTAAGTTACCATGCACTTGGCACTTTTGACAGTTCTTAGAAAACTTGATACTCTTTCTCCATTTTCATCCAATAGTACCCAACCCTAATAAGCTTTTGGGCTAGTGTTAAACCATTTGAGTGTGACCCACAAATACCATCATGGACTTCCTCTAACGCACGTTAAGAGTCTTCCCATTCTAAACATCTAAGTAGCATACCATCCAGACCTCATTTGTACAGATCATGACCAATGATGACATACTAGGAGGCATTATGGATAAGGTATCTCTTTTCATGATGGTTAAAGGTATCGGGAATGATTTGGTCTTTTAGATAGGAGAATAGGTTTTTCTAGCAGGAGGAATCATGACCCAAAATAGTGCATATCATATGGGTATCAGGTAAGTCATATGCAGGATAAGATAGTGCTTCCACTAGGAACGCGTAGTGTAGCTCATGTTTAGGCTGCTATAATAAAGTAGATAGTGTTGCCATTGCATCGGCAGCTTTGTTCTCTGTTCTAGGAATTTTCTCAAATGTGATAGATATGAAATATTTCTTTAGATCATCTACCATTCTCTTGTATGGAATGAGCTTTTCATCCTTCATTTGATACACATCATTAACTTGATGGATTACGAGTTGTGAGTCTCTATGAATGTGTAATTCTGTTACTCTCCACTCAATTGCTATTTTCATACCATTTAAAAGGGCTTCATATTCAGCAATATTGTTTGTACAAGGAAATTTAATTTTGAATGCCTTAGAAATGGAGTATCCTTGAGGAGTGATAAACAAGATACCTACTCTAGATCCATTCTATGTATAGGAGCCATCAACGAACAATTGCTATTCTCTAGATGAAAGATTCATGATAGAGGAATCTAGAAATTCCATTTGCGTTGGTGTGTCATCAAACAAAGGTGCATCTACTAATTGATCAACAATAACTTGGCCTTTAATAGCTTTTCTTTTAACATATTCAATGTCAAATTCACTTAAGAGTTTGACCCATTTGGCTAATCTACCCATGAGGGAAGCTTTGCTTAGTAGGTACTTTAGTGGATCAATCTTAGATACTAAATGTGTGGTATAAGCTAACATATAATCTCTCAATTTCTGTGACACAAAGATCATAGCTAGACAAGCCATTTTAATCATAGAATAATTATTTTTGTATGCCACCAATGTTCTACTATTATAGTATATAGCTCTTTCTTTCTTTTTCTCATCATGTTGTGCAAGCAATGCCCCCAGTGATGTATATGTAGTGGAGACAAATAATATCAAAGGCTTCCCTTGAATAGGAGGCATCAAGATAGGAGGATTTGATAGATATTTCTTGATATGATTAAAATTCTTTTCACATTCTTCTCTCCATGCAAAGCTCAAACCTTTATGTAATGTCTTTGTAAAAGGTTTTGATATGTCTGCAAGTTGTGATATGAAGCATTTGATAGATTGTACTCTCCCTTGTAATGTTCTCATTTGACTAATATTCTTCAGAGGTTTCATCTCCATTATAGCCTTTACTTTAGCTGGATCAACTTCAATGCCCTTCTTTGAAACTATGTATCCTAAGAGCTTTTCAGAAGTGACACCAAAAACACACTTCTTAGGATTTAGTTTGAGACTAAATTTTTCCATTCTTTCTAGTATCTTGCTGAAGTCATGTAGATGTTCAACTCTAATCATAGATTTTTCTAAAGTATCATCAACATAAACCTCCATAGTTTGGTGCATCATGTCATGAAAAATAGATGTCATAGCCCTTTGATATGTAGCACCAGCATTCTTAAGCCCAAATGGCATGACATTCCAATAGAAGGTACCCCACGCACATGTGAAAGTAGTTTTCTCTTGATCCTTTGGAGCAATTTTGATTTGATTATATCCAGAAAAACCATCCATTAAAGAATACATCTCGAAGCCCACAGTCATGTCCACTATCATATCAATGTTAGGTATTGGAAAATCATCCTTAGGGCATGCTTTGTTTACATCTCTGAAATCTGTGCATACTCTTATTGATTTGTCTAGTTTTGAAATAGGTACAATATTAGAGACCCATTTAGCATAATCAATAACAAAGATGAATCCGACTTTCAGTAGTTTCTCTAATTCAACTTTTACCAAGAGTACAACATGTGGATGCATCTTTCTCAATTTTTTCTTAATAGGTTTGATGTTAGGAGCTATAGATAAATGGTGCATTATAATATTAGGATCCAACCCTGGCATATCTAAATATTTCCATGCAAAGTTGATCTTCTTTTTTGTTACGAATGTAGTAATTTTTTGCTTCTCTTCTTCTGATAAAGATTGTGCTACATGGATCAACTATGGTTCCTCTGCTATTCCCAAGTTGATAGATTGAATGGGCTCAATTAGAACTGGAGATCTATCCTATAAATGACTCAAAAGGACATCAAATATATCATCCTTAGGTGCCTCAAAGAGGTTTTCACCTTTGGATACATCTTTTATTTTTACTGTTGTAGGTTCTGAGACTGCCACAAAGTGGTTTTCACCCTCAAAACTCCTTTTCTTTTTATTTTTATTCTTATTGTTTTGAATAAGATACTTGATGTCTGAATCTATCATGCTGATGCTTGGTTCACTGATGGAAGTCTTCATAGGCTCAACTGCATTTAGGTAGCAAGAAAGGGCATAGTCATTCGGGAAAGTAAAGATACCTTGGCTTGGGTTCGTGGAAGTTTGGTCAAGAAGGTCAGGATGTTGGATAGTCAAAGTGGGAAAATATTGGGAGATAGTGTTTACAAATATGGATCTATCATCATTGGTCCCAACCAGACACTCGAGTTCAAAGGTGATATTACAACTTAATACATTCAATTCGTGAATAGGCTCTATGTCATTGTGGAAGTTCTTTTCAGCCATCGGTGGATCCGACTCGACAAGTTCATCATTTTTCTCTAGACTTACATTGGGTTTAGGTGCATATTGGTAAATAACATCAACATGTTTCTTTTTAATAAGCTCATCTTCTTCTAGAATGGCTCCCCATTCATATTCATTAGATTCTTCATCTATGCCTCTAGGAAATCTAAGAACATGAGTAAATTCAGGATGAATACCACAAGAAGGGTTACCCTCAGATTTTGATTTGAATTCATACTCATGGGAATCTATCTTAGAATAGCTACCACCTTCCTCTTTGTCTATTTGATTGTCTTTGAGATTAGCTAGTTCTTGTGTTGCAACTATCTCTTTCTCTATAGTAGGTTCTTGTGTTTCTACTACATTGATTCTCTTTATTGGATCATCTTCAACTTCAAGGAGGTCTTTTATTTCTTTTGGAAAATGCTCATAGGGAATGAGATCTTCAGTGGTGTCTGAATCATCATGATCAGATCATTCTATTGTTTCTCCCTTTAGTTGATTTGTTGTGGATGGCTCAATCTGTTCTAAGACACATGGGAAGTTCTTGCTAAGACAAAAAGCCTTCTTCTTATATCCTAGACCTATTGTATTCTTTTTTTCTCATCAATGATGATCAAGAGGTGACATAAGACCTTTACCTTGTAGTCCTAGAGGTCCTTTTCCTTTATATCCCATTTTAGTGATCAATTTGTCTCCTGAGCCATATGACTTAGAAGGGATACTCAGTATTTTAGCATCACATTTTTTAACAACTTCATATTTAGGTTCATCTTTGTATAGCCATGCAAGTACAACTTCATCTTCTTCAAACTCTTGCTTAGACACTTGTTCTACAACAAAATTTCATTTATATGCTTCAAGAGGTTCTTTAGACTCTAGTTTGGACTGTTTTAGAGTTTATCCATAGGACTTAGGTGAGATAGGGAGAGATGTCAAAGATAAGACTGGCTCTATAGTATATTCTCCCATACCATTTTCTTTGATCTTAACCTCTTTAGCAATGTTCTCCATCTTGGACGTTGAAGCAATATCTAGTTGCTTAGTGGAAGATTCTCTATTATTAGGAACAAGTTTATCAACACTCTCTTTCAATGTATTGCAAGTTGTATATAGATTAGCTGGAATCGTCACCTCTACTCCTTCATAAGGAAATTTCAAACACTGATGGTATGTAGAAGGAATAGCTTTCATTTCATGTATCCAGGGTCTCCCTAGAAGGATATTGTAAGCCAAAGGTTGATCAAGAACTTGACATATAGTATCTCTGATGACAGGACCTACTCTAATAGGTAGGACAATTGTTCCTTTTGAAGATCTCTCTTGCTCATCATATGCTTTGATAGTTATCTTCTTTCTAGGATCAATGTCCATTTCTGAAAATCCCAATTGTGTAATCAAGTTGAAAGAAAAAATGTTTAGACCAATGCCCCCATCTATCAACACACGTTTGACATGACAGTTTTGGATTAAGACTTCAATATGAAAGGGCTGGTTATGTGGATGACTCAAGGAATTATCATCTTCCTCTGAAAAGGAAATATACTATGGAGATGTAAGATGACCAACCATAGTCTATAATTTGTCTAAATCAAGGTTATTAGGAACATTGTATCTGAGTAGAACTTTGTCTAGAATGGTTCTATGAGCTGGAGATAACTAAAGCAACTCAAACATGGAGATTTTTTCTTTTTTGTGTTGGAGTTGTTGGACAATACTGTATGAAGTAGGCCTTGTATCTTTAGGATTTGAAGATTTAGATGTAGCCTTCTATTTAGAAGTAGATGAAATATTGAAAGGCACCTTAGGGACATTGGATGAATCTAATATTTGTCCTTGTAGGTGTGTCTGAGCTTGTGATCGAGTAACTACATTAGCTGATTGATTTTCTCTATCTTTTCTTACAATTGTGATGACATTGCAGTGCTCAGATAGACATGGCTCAACCTTATTGATGACAACATTGTTTCCAGAGTATGCATAATTGACTTTAGCACCCATATTAGGTTGAGAAGAAAAATCTTATGTACCATGTTTAGGAAATGGTTATGTGAATGCTGTATGATCATTATTGCTCTTATGATTGTTAATCATGATATCTCCATTATCAATTTTGTCTTGTATGATGTGCTTCAAGAGAACGCAGTTATTAGTCTTATGACCTTTATTGTGATGGAATTCATAGAAATCATTCTCTCTCCACCATTTCAGTTTAGGTTTAGGATCAAAGAATTTTATCTTAGGCAAGTAGATGATTTGGTTTGCCAATAGAGTTTTCATGGAAGATTCCAAGGATTCTCCAAGAGGAGTGAATTTGTGATTAGGATCTGTAGCCCAAGTTTTGTAATCAGATGAATTTTTGTTGGACTCTATTGCTTTAGCTTTAGAGGCTTTGATGGCTTGGGTACCAATAGTGAGATTGAAAGTGGGTCCCTTAGAAGGGGCACAAATATTATCAACAATGTCATTTGTGACAATGCCTTTATTCTTGTTCCAGTTTTTGTTCTTGTCCTTAGAACCAAATCCAGATTCATACTTGTCCTTTTGAAGTGTGATGTCTCCTTTTTTCACAAGTACTTTCTCAATTTTGATCGCGTGATCTACCATCTTATCAAAAGATGTATGATTTTACATTTGCAAAGGGTAGTTGATTTCTGGAACAAGATTGTTGATGAAGATTTCCAGCTTCTCAATTTCTGGAATGGGTCTAGCATATAGAAAAATTTCTTGCTCCATCTCTCGAGAAATGTTAGGAATGGTTCACCTGGATATTGTTTCAAATTGCAGATGTCGATCATAGTGACCAGATGTTGAATATTGTAGGAGTATTGTTGATAGAATAGTTTGATTAACTCCTCAAAATTTTTGATAGTTGGAGGCATTCTAGAGAACCAATGAATGGTTGACCCTCCCAAAGATCGAGGGAAAAGACACATTAAGTAAGTTGGTTCATGCCTGAACTCCATAGATTGAGTACATAATTCTCTGACATGATCTTGAAGGTCAAAGTTTCCATCATACTTATCATATTTAGGCATCTCCACTCTTTTAGGGAATGATGGCATGTACAAGTCTTTATCAAATGGAAAAGGGCATTGAGCTTCCATGGAGAATTCCTTAGGTTCCTTTTCTTTCTCAATTTTGTTAAATTTGACTTGCATGGCATGCATTTATTTCATCATAGCCATGATAGGAGTTTCTTCCTCATGTGTAATGATATCTTCCACATTAAAGTTTGGAGGAAGTTTAGCTCCTTGATGAGGTAACTCTAGAAAGTATGCTTCTCTATCTTCTTTCAAGAAATGTTTCATCATTCTTTTCAAGTTATCATCATTTTGATATTGGCCAATTTCAGAAGGTGTAGGTTCTTGATCCATACCATGTTGAGATTGATGTCCTTGAGACCCATGATGTGTCCCTCCATGAGACATGTTAGGCATTTTTGGGCTCCCTGGATTAGATTGAGGTGGAGTTTGTTGATTACGTCTGTGAGTTGATGGAGGGGGTATGTAACCAATTTTCAATAAAAAATTGCCAAGGCCGTCATCTTCATAAAGACCAAAATTGTAGAGGTTCTCAAGAGTTGGACCTATGTGAGTAGACAAAGTTGCGGTGTTAAGTGCTTCTCCATATTTCTTATGTGAGGAAGCTCTAGTTTCCACCATTAACCTTGGGTGAAGCAAGAAAGCAAGATGAAGACAACTGAAGAATGGCTTGATTCAAGAAGATCGAATGACACAACCTTGTCAAGATTGAAGACAACTGAAGAATGACTTGATTCAAGAAGATCGAATGATGCAACCTTGTCAAGATTGAAGTGATTAAAGATTAGATCAGATGTAAATGAAGGGCACTGTGCCATAGTAGTGTGGGTAGATGCCCAACAGATGGTGAGCATGAGCTCACAACACTTAGCCATTTTAGCAAGAAGACTGAATTTGAAGATAATTTTGACAAGGTTTTGACACAAGATGAAAAAGACTCAAATCGATAAATCAGAAGGCAAAATCAGACTCGAGAGCTCACTTGAGGAAAATGAATGAATTTATTCTAGTTTCTACTCTATTCCTGACATAGTGATTTGTTTGACAGATTTTGGAAATGGGCTGTAAAAACTGAGTCTCTGACAATTTTGACCACTTTCTAGCAATTCTTCTCAAATGACTTTCTGTAGGATCGTATGACAGTGGGTGTGCTCTGAAATGATAATTGATAAAAATCATACGCCAATTGCAAATCTCACATGACAGTTGATAGTAGGATTTTGACTTTTTACTTTTGACTAGTGGCAAAACTCGTACGACACTATACAAGCTATCATACGACAATACAAGGGTTCTAAAATGACAATTGCCAAAACTCATATGACTTTCTGACCTTGCGGGACAACTTTTGACTCCAGAAAGGAATTTTACTTCAAATTTTGCAAATTTTTGGTTTTCAGTTTCAGATTGTTCACAAATTGTTCTGTCCAAGTTTGAAGATTATTTTGGGATCATCCATTTTTAGTAACCAAATAGATAAACAAGCACGCAAAATAGCAAGCAAGTGATTCCAAGCACATCTGAAAATAATTAATAGGGGACAAAGTAAGCCTGTGCATGAACAATCAAGTGACTGAATGTACTAATCCCTGGGAGTGCTAATTGTGTATGTTTCAAAAAGTTCTTCAATAATTCACATATTCCTAGAAAAATGAAAATTTGGCCTCACTAGGGTTTTTAGTAATGGTCCGACTCTACAACTTTTGTGATCTCAAGAGGGCAAACTCCAATCCAAGTACATCGATGTTTTGACATAGTCTGAGAAATTAATCAATCAAGAGCTACTAGGAAGATCTGACAGCCCAACAAGAGACCACACCTGTGAAGATTTCCTCCACAAGGACATTTATTAGCAACTGCTACTACCACGACAAAAATGGCTATTACCACATAAGGTTCCATCTACATGGTTGACCCAATTAAGGCAATATCCACTATGGTTAACCCTCTCTAAAGGTGACCCACAAAAGATACCACATGGAGACTGGTTCCAGATTCAAGGATTTGAGTTTCTGATACTACCCAAAAAGGGAGTAGAGCATAGTGCTCTAGCCTTTTCACTTTTAACCAAGATAAAGTAGACACATTAATCCGACACACTAAGACCAATATTATATCACAAAGATCTATGATGTCAACCACTTATGATCTATCAACCTCTCTGGAGAGAGAATGTATCAATCAAAAGTTGAAGACACATGAATCTAGTAGAATGTGAGACTCTCTCAGTAACCTCCCTACCTACAAGGGGATCCTTCATCAAGAAGAGCTTAGCATACATGAACAAGTGAAAGAAGCCCACTCTCTCAAGATCATCCATAAATAGTGTTCATAGGGCCTATTTACTATATGTAACAGATATGCAAAAAGTAAATCTATGTTCATTTTATAGCCCAAAATGAAGTCTGTGATATGAAAGCAAGAAAAGTCACACGAGCTTGACATGTGAGAGTTCATTTTATGTCCAAATCAAAGTGTTATCAGATTGTAGTAGAATATCTGAATTCCTCGCAACATGATTAGTAGATTTTACCTATTTTAGCAATTTAGTTAATTTTTTCCGATTAGATTTAGCAAATATTAATAAAAAATAGAAGATTTCAATTGTTAGGGTTAGCTATTAGTCCAAATCTGAAAAATGCCAAAAATTCTAAAATGCCAATTGAATCCTGGAGTCAAAACTCGTATGATAGTGGGTTACCTCCCAAACGACAGTTGGGAAGCTCATATGATAGTGGGTGTCTTCTCATATGACAATCGAGCTTCCAAACGATGATGGGTAGATTCTAATATGAGCCTCAATAAGATCACCTACCGTACGATAGTGGGTACCTCCTAGTGCAACTTTCTGACAAAAGTCGTACAAAAAATGTATGGAAAGAAAATAAAAGATCACAATTTTAACCAAAAAACAACAAGAAATTGATAGAAATTGAATGGAAACCCATTTCAGGGCCCCATGGTGAGCGCTAGAAATGTGTGTGTGAATTTTATACCTAGTTGTAGACACAACACTTCAGTAAAACATTAGAGGTTAGCAAAAATCAAAATCTTGCAAATAATTGAAACTATGCTAACCAGATGATTTACTGCCTTCTAGTAGGTACGAGTATGATGTTCGCAGATTGGAATCGAGATTAGTGACAATGCAACACCTAAATGAAGGATTTGAATGCAAAATATGAAAGACTATATGAATGTAGATTATTCTAGATTTTTGTATTTTTTGTGCAATAATATGAGAAACTTAATATAAAACTAAGCTAAATGAATGATAATGATATTGAATGCAGATTTAATCTAAGAATGCTATGAAGATGAATATGAAAACTATGATATGAAACTATGCAAAAGCTATGATCAACTATGAAAGATCTCACAAATTGTCTATTGCAAGTGCTTAAACCTTCAATCGCCAATTTGCCAGAGTAATTGTGCAAATTCGAGTGTTGATTATTATGAAGAGTTGAGCCTTGATTCTATAGAAATCCAGGGCTTTGAGGATGTAAGAGAAAAGCCATAAATCACTCTTGATAAACTCAGGTTGATTTTTGAGTTATCAGGAAATTAAGAATAATTAAATCACAAAAATCATGCAGAAGCAGTGTTTAACTCAAAATAGAGTTTTAGATAAAATTTCAACTTATCATCAAATGTTGAGTTTCAATTTTGAAATTGATTGTTAATTTCTAGTTATCTGCTTTTCTAATTGTGCATGATTTAATAATAAATTAATTAAAAAATAAAGTGATTTATTCTCAACTTAACTGATTTTTGAAATAAAACAACTAATTTATGGGTTAATCAATTATTAAATCAAACTTTATTCAAAACTAAATTATTAAATATTGACAATTGATTTTAATTAATTAAATAAGAATTTAATCAATTAGTCATAAGATTTTTGATTTATTGTCAAAATTAAATAATACAATTTAGGAATAAATATAATTAAATGTAATTAAATAATTAAGTGGCAGTATTAAATCTGATTAATTAAATATTCAAAGTATTCAATTAATCAAACTTTAGGATAAATAAGATTTATCACCAAATAATTATTAAATTAAAGATAATTAGGATAAATAGGAATATTGCTAGGAATATTCCTCGATGCAGAATTTAGGATAATCAATTAGGATTCGACAATGTGTAGATGTGCCTTAAGTTAGGAGTTTTGATGTCGATTTTGTTCAAATTGAAGATGTAGGAGGTTAATGAACCTACAGCCCATTTTTGGGGTATTACAATTTTTAGCCGTAGAACACCTGAACAAAATGGTATTGTAGAAATAAGAAACAGGCCAGTAATTGAAGCAGCAAGAGCTATGCTATTTGAAAATGACTTGGCAAAGATATTTTGGAGAGAAGCAGTGAATAAAGAAGTATATACAATGAGCATAGTACAAATCATAGCAGACACAGACAAGACACATTATGAATTATGGTTTGGACATGCACCATCAGTTAAGTATTTCAGAATTTTGGTAGTAAATGTTATATTAAGAGAGATGATGACATTCAAAAGTTTGACCCTAGAAGTGGTGAAGGTATATTTCTTGTTTATTCATTGAAAACAAAATCTTATAGATGTTTCAATAAAAGAACTAAAAATATTGTTGAGAGCACAAATGTTAAATTTGATGAAAAGTTCAAAATTCAGGGAAGAATGCTTGATTATGAATCAGATGAAGGAACTCATCCTAGAATTGATCAAGAAAATATTGAATTATTCTATGAAACTGACAGTGAATTACAGAATGAAAGTCACATTGAGGAAATCAGAGAAGAACCTAGAGTAGAACCTAGAGTTGAAGTAAGAACTGAGACAGTGACACCTAACAAGAATCTAGCAAGAAATCATCTCATTGAGCAGATTATTGGTTGCATAGAAAAAGGAGTTTTGACATGGAATAAGGTACAAGAAGAACTATGTTTAATTTCTCAAATTGAACCTAAATCTACTGATGAATCTTGTACAGATGAACATTGGATTAAAGCAATGAAGGAAGAACTAGATCAAATTGAAAGGAACAAAACTCAGGATTTGGTCCCTAGACCTAAAGATAAGAATGTTATAGGAACTAAATGGGTATTTAGAAACAAAATGAATGAACAAGGAGAAGTTGTAAGAAAAAAAGAAAGATTGGTATGTAAAGGATACTCACAACAAGAAGGAATTGACTATGAAGAAATTTTTGCACTTGTTGCAAGAATTGAAGCAGTAAGATAGTATTTGGCTTATGCAGCCTATAAGAAATTCAAATTATATCAGATGGATGTAAAATCAGAATTTTTGAATGGAGAATTAGAAGAAGAAGTCTACATTGAGCATCTTGAAGGTTTTCCCTTAACTCATGAAGGAGACGTGGTATGTAAACTGAACAAAGCTTTATATGGACTTAAACAAGCACCTAGAACTTGGTATGCAAGACTGGATAAGTATTTGATAAAATTAGGATTCACTAAAGGCACAACAGACATCAACTTATATATGAAAGAAATTGAAAATGGTTCGTTGGTTGATGATATTATCTTTGGAGGAGAAGATGAAGCTAGTGACAAATTTGCAGATGAACTGAAGACTAAATTTGAAATGAGTATGATTGGTGAGATGAAATATTTTTTGGGATCGCAGATAAAATAGAATAGTGATGGTATCTTCTTATGTCAAACAAAGTACTTGAATGACTTATTGAAGAGATTTGGTATGGAGAATTGTAAGCCAGTTGGAACACCTATGGTAACTGGACACAAGTTATCTAGCATGGATGAGACTCCTGCAACTGAACAAAGGAGGTACAAATCTATGATTGGAGGATTGCAATATTTAACTCATAAAAGACCTGATATATCAAATGCGATTGGAATCATTGCAAGATTTCAAGTTGATCCTAAAGAATCACATTATGAAGCAGTAAAAAGGATACTGAGGTACTTGAAAGGCACAATTGAATATGGATTGTGGTATGAAATATCTGATAATTTTACCCTATGCACATATACAGATGCAAATTGGGGATGCAATGTTGATGACAAAAAGAGTACAAGTGGTGGAGCATTTTTCCTTGGAGGAAGATTGGTTTCTTGGCTAAGTAAGAAACAAAATTGTATTTCACAGAGCACAACAGAAGCATAATATGTAGCAGCAGCAAACAATTGTAACTAGATAATATGGATGAAACAAATGTTGAATGATATTAGAATAAAATTTGATGGGCCTGTTGTTATACACTGTGATAACACCAGTACAACGAGTATGTCTAAGAATCCTATACTACATTCTAAGACAAAGAATATAAAAATAAAGTATCATGTAGTAAGAGAGAAAGTTGCATAGAAATAAGTCATAATTGAGTATATAAGCACAAAAGAGCATATTGCAGATATATTTATGAAGCCCTTACCAAAAGACACATTTGAGTATTTGAGAGGTATGCTTGGGGTTATGCTCCAACCTACTTTTGGGAAGTGATGCAGATTTTTGCATCACTCCAGTGGTATATGAGCTCTATCTTTTTATGGATTGGATGTTGGTACTTCCTCTATGAGGGAGTATGTGTTTCTGAGCTAAGTCATGATGACTCTAGTGAATGTATTTTCTGAAAAGTGTCTTTTGACATTGAAGTTGTTGGTGACATAGTGATGTATTATTTGTCATTGATGTCAATGGGGGAGAAGGATACATGAAAAATCATCTATTGAAGATAATTTGAGGGAGAAGGATACAAGCAATATAAAGTGGAAAACTATTGAATAGGAAAATGAAGCAAGATTTGATTGATAAAGAAGATTTGAAAACATTTCAGAGCAGTAGTGTTGCAGTGTTGGTATTCATGGAACTTGGATTATTTTTCATCTATGTTTCCATCAATGCCAATGGGGGAGGTTGTTAGGAATGAATACTAAATATGTCCTATGGGAGAGTATTTGTAGCCATTCTATAGCAATTGTTGTTGCATTCATGACTGTGATTGTCATTGATGTCAACATAACGATCTACTGGAGATTAGTAGAGAAGCAGACAATGTTTGTATTAGCGCATGAGAAATATGGAATATCAAGCTATGTAGAGTTGAGGACTTACTTTATTTTGTGTCTTGTGTTTGTGGTCATGAGTGCATACAAAAATTCAACAATTCATGATAGTTATGGGTAATTCAGTGGAAGTAGTATTCAGGTAGTGTTCCTAATAAGCAGTTTGTGAAAACTAGATGATATATCCTAATCGGGATAGAATCTAGGCATGAAAGGTTGTATAGATGATGAAGATATGATGATAGTGATGTGGACATGACAACAACATCAAAGGTTGCATGAATGAAGAATTATCTTGTTTGGAAGCTGACAGTTTTATGTAATTATAAAATATTGTGTAATGTGTGGAAGTTTTTATTTTGTAATTGGTTAAGCCTTGTTGGTCAAATCATTTGTAATTATTTGAGTGTGGTATAAAGGAAGGATTGTTTTCTTTATTGTAAAAAAGGATATGAGAGATTGAATGAAAGTGAATTGTGGAATTGAGCAATATTTGTTGTAAGAGGATTTGCGAAGTACAAAGATTTGGTATTGAGATCTGATGAAGTAGCTGGTGTAGTTTGGCACAGTCAGAGGAGAAGTGATAAGTTGTTGAGATCAGTAATCTTTTGGTATTATTGTATTGAGTAATACAAAGATTAGTTGGATAGTATGTTCAGTGATCTTTCCCTTGAAGCTGTTTGGGTAGTGGGTCCTTTTGTCTTCCATAAACTCCTAACAAGGTTAGAATCTTTTAACACAGATTAAAATTCTCCTAACAGGGACTCATATGTACTAAATGTATTTTATAAGGCTCTTAACAGAGTCCATCCTCTCACAAGGAATTTTCATATTAGTTCATCTTTTGTGGGCATCATTTGTTGGTAATTTGGCTGAAGTGAGTACATAGATGTTGTCATTATGGCAACATATGATCCACATTAAGAGTGCATAGGTTAGAGAGAAAGTATGGCAGATCACAATGCAAATTTGTCTAAGTGTGAGACAGTGTTTTCATAGTGTACCAGGATATAGTTTTGGTTTGTGATGTTGACTGGAGAAATTTCAATGCTTGCGCACTTGAACATAGATGCTATGATGGCTACTTATGACCCATCTCAGATCGTAAGTTAGTATGACATGTACATAATTAGTTATGATAGTTTTACCGAAGACAGTGTGAAGCCGACAGGACAAAATATGAAGGTAGAATTGGTAAAGAGTTAAGGGATTATTTTTTTTATAAAAATAATGACTTAAAAATATAAAGGGATGACATCCTAGATGTTAACCCTTAGATAAAGATATATGGAAGCTAACCATGTAAAGTTATTAGCCTTAATAACTTGTATATATGCAATTGTAATTGTAAAGAAAAGTAGTGATGAAAGAGCGATGAAAAACTGATGTAATGAATGTAATTGTAAAGAGAATGTAATAGTGATGATGCAAATATAAGAGAAGAAAAGGAATATTGATACAAGTAGAATAAGGTTATGTACCTTGACCTACATTGTATATTACTTGTTTGGGCAGTGGGCTCATCTTGTAATCAGATTTTTGGATCTACAACTCCTAACAGGGTTGAGGCTTCTAACAAGGCCTATAGTCCCTTAACCAGGACTGATACACTATACATATGTAATAGATTCCCAATAGGGTCAACATCCTTAACAAGATACTTTTGATTAGTGGATCTTTGTGGGTACCATCCCCACTGGGGTTTTCCCTTGGCTAGGGTTTCCTCAAGAACATATCATGTGTTATGAGTTCTTTATTGTTATGCATATTGTTTAGTTTCTTATGTTATGCATGTATAAAGATAATCTGTTATATCCATAATTGGGAAAAAGATAAAGTTTGTAGAATATTGATTCACCCCCCCCTCTCAGTATTCCTTATTTCTAACAATTGGTATCAGAGCATAGTTACTTGGAGAAGAATCATTCAATGAAAGCCTAGCAACTTGAGTAAGATCTTTATGGATATGGATCAATTACAAAAGACTCTTGATGAAGCTCTTGAGTAGATTGATATGCTTACTGATGAAAGAAACACTCTGAAAAGGAAATATGATGATGCAAAGAACCTTATTAAGGAATTGAAAAATAAGTTAGAAGATCTGAGATTTGAAAAGGAATCCGAAATTCTTATTGAAGATTGTGATAACAACTTGGAAAAAGAAAATGAGATCCTTAAGCATGAATTGAAGATAGTAAATTTGAAGCTTAGTTTGAAAGATGGAAATAGAAAAAATGAAGTAAATTTGAAATCTGAGAATGAAGGTCTAAAGACTGAAAATGAAGAATTGAAATCTAAACTTGAAAAAGTGACATCCGAATTTGAGAAAGTAAATGTGCAGTATATAGAACTTGAGAACTATAATAAGATTGTGAAAGGTGAACTGACTCAATCCAAACAACAACTTGAAAGGCTATATTCAAATAGTGAGAAGATCGATGAACAAGTTTCTTTTGGGAAACCATCCTATGATAAGACTGGACTTGGATTTAATATATTTAGAACAAATGATGAAAGCAAGAAACCAGATCTAAAGACATCTGAAAGCATAGATGAGAAGAAGCCTGATGAGATCAACAAATTTGAAGATGCACCTAAAGAAGAAGAATCACCAAAGCAAGAGGAATCACCCAAAGGTATGCAAAGAGAATTCAAAGGTAGATGTTTTTCTTGTAATGCTATTGGTCATATGAAAAGAGGTTGCACAGGTAAACAGTTTAAACCTCTAAATGGTTATTGTTATAATTGTCATGATTTTGGACATAGGGCTATTGAATGTAGAAGACCTAAAGTTATTGAGAATAATTATGGTAATAGAATGTTTAGGAATACTAACAATGCAAATAAGAGACCTACTAAAGACATGAGAAAAAGAAATGAAGTAGTGTGTTATAGATGCAACAAAGTTGGACACATTGCTAGAAATTACAGGTCACAGATTAATCAGCAAGGACAAAGATATGGGAACAATGGAATTGTTTGTCAGATATGTAACAAGATTGGACATACAACAAGGTTTTACAGAATGAACAATGGAACTTATCATCTGAACCCTAACCCTAGAAATAATGCAAAAACAAATGAAAGTACAGGAAAAAGTCAGAAAGGTTGCTGCAGTAATGAAGATGAAGTAAAGTTTGTTAAAGGTATAGATCGAGAAGACATAATCAACATGGATGGAAATCAGACAGGTGAAGTATTAAGTGGTAAGAATGAATCCTTACCTGACCTATCTTTAAGCACTTAATTTATTTAAATTATAGTAGTTTAGGAACTTAGAATTAGTATAGAAGTAGATTTATGATGCATTAAGTCTTGCGCAGTTAATAGAAGGTATACTATGATGTACTAATGCTATGGTTAAGAGTGCAAAAGAAAATGTTATGTTTTGCGAGATCGCAAGAATTTTTAAGTTTTGCAGGATAGCAAAAATAAATTTTTGGAAAGAAGCGGAAAAATAATTGAATGCGATGTCAGGATTAAGTGAGATTCAAGTGATAAAAGGTTATGATCAATGTTATTTATCTATCAAAGTGAATTGAAGTGTTTGGAAGAGCAGAAAGAAGATATTGGAAGTGTTTTGCAAATATTTTGTGAAGGATTGAAGCGTCGAATCTTCGCAAACCCTAGAATCATGAATTTGAGGTATTTATATTGACAAATCTTTGAATCGGTATAAAGAATTGGAAGGGAACATGGATACATCTTTGATTCACAACATTAGAGACAAGACCAGACCTAAATTGAAGAAAGAACCAGTAGAAGCTTTAGAAGTAGACCCTGAGTTTGCTTTATCATCCATACCAGACGGAGTTTTGCATTTGGAAAATGTAAAGAGTTATCTTGGATGTAAACTAGAAATAGTAAGTGAAAATGATTTTTCAAGTGAGTATCAGTATATATATAACCAGGATATATCATTGAAGCAAGGTTATGAACATTTGAAAAATAATGAAATCATCACATATGGTTTACATTATGAATTTAACAATGAAGAGTGCACAAAGATCATTTTAAGTAGAATTCACAATGGGAAATTTTGGTTAGAAGACAGAGTGATTGACATCACAGCTAACCTCATTCATGAAGTCACCAGTTTATCCAAACTTGGTACTATCCCTTTAAATGAGAAAAACATGAGGAAGATTGTCATTGACAACACTAGATCATCCTATAATGGTAGAGGTATTGTTATTAGCAAGATTAGACAACATGATGTAAGATATCTATGTAAGATTTTGACTACAAAGTTTTTTGCTAATTCCAGAGAAGATGACATGGCAGCTGGCATGGTTCACATTGCTTATTTGATGTGTGTAGACAAAGTTTCTATTGATATGTGTGAGATTTTGAGAATTCAATTGTTTGAGAATTTGGAGAAGATTAAGAAGTGTAAATATGCACAATTTAGATTCTCATGTTTGATTACATATATGTTTTTCCACCTTTTGAGAAGATTTCCTTACACAATTGGAAATAATTGGAATGATGGATAGTCTACGATGAAAAGAATAAACAAAGTTTATAGAAGTCATGTTATTGATCAAGTTAATGAGAGTGTTGTGTTAGTTTTGAAGACATCTCAAAGATTGGTATCTAGCAGATCAAGGATTCCATAGTCACTTGCGGAGAAATACAAGAATGATATTTGTTTCATGGTTGATACTGACTTTACTTACATTGAAGCAGTAGAACCCATAGTTGAATTCATAGACCCTCTTGGCTATGAGATTTTTGAAATTGAAACAGAAGAGTATGTTGGAAGATTACTGAGAAGTAAATTGGACACCCAATGCAGCAGGTTTGGAACTTATGAAGACAACTTTAATTTTGTTAAAGCTAAAATTGAAGAGAAACAGTCTAAGAAAAGAGTTGACAATACCATAAAGAGAATATTGAAAGACATGGGGATGACAGAAAGAGAATTTTTGATAGCTAAACAGACAACAGCAACATTGAGAGATGTTGGACAGAGAGAAGTCTTGAGTGTACCACCTTTATCCAGTGCAGTACAGAAAGAGCCTACACCAGTTAAAGTGAAAGTAGAAGAACCAGAAAAGGAACAAGTAACACTGAGCAAGAGAAAGAAAGAAATTGCTATTGGACCAGGAAAGAGATAGAAGACTATAGTTCAACCAATACCAAGAAAGGTTGCAAAAGTTAAAGATGATGACTCTACTGTGAAAAAGAAAGCATGGAAACCCAGAGTTGAGAGAGTGAATGAAGAAATCATACAAGATGGAGACTTTACTAAGATGAATAAGTACTATGATCTTTATAACTATTCTGAAACATTAAATCTTGAAAATTCTATTGTTAAGTACATGATTCTGGCTAACAAGAATTTTGATACAATTCAAGGTCAGATACTTGATGATTTGTACAATAAACTTATTAATAGAAAATAGAGAGCATATGAGGAAGACAAAACTATAAGAGAGAATCTTGTGAGAAATATTTGTGAAGTGAAAGATGATGATCATTTGAAGCAGATTTTAAAGCCCCTTGATACTCTTTTGAGGACTAAGAGGAGAACCATTCAGATCATGGCAGGACAATATGAGCAAGTGAGAATAGAAATAGAGCAAGCAATAATTAAAGTAATGGCAAAGATTGTTGGAGAAACTTTAGTTGCAGCGGGACATGCAGTTGATGCTGAACCAGAGGATATTACCTCTCCTTTAGCTGTTAACATTAAAGATGATACAATAGACATTGAAGGCACTAAGGTGACCTTGGACACGAAAGATAATGTATTTAAGAATTTAGATAACATTGTTGACAATTTGACTCTCGATGAACCAGATAGGACTAAAGAAGCAATGCAGACTGAATTGGTGAGTGATGAACCTAAAGAGACAAAAATTCATGCACCCACTCCTGAGGCAAAGAAGAAGGAAATTGGAACTTTGTTTGAAGACTTAGGTAAAGAAGTTGATGATGATGATCAGCTAGAGCTGATTAGTTCTTTGAATAAAATTATTGGTAAAAATAAGAAGGTAAAGAATCTAGAAGGAAGTCTGAAGGAACTAACAAAGAAGTTGAAAAGTATTGTAACTACACATATTTCAGAAGCAGATCCTTTGGAGAGAGCCAAAAAGGTACTAAGTACTTTTGATGATGAGTTTACCAACTTATCAGATATTGCTAAAGTAAGAGCTCAAGCAGCTTATGAAGCTGAAATGCTTTTAAGCATAAGTCAGAATATCAGAAATGATATTATTAGTCTTGATGTTTGTATCAAGAACTTGAGGAAACATTTGGAGACTGGAAAATCTTTGTACATGCAGTGTACAAAACCTGAGATTTTGACAATAGTAGAGGAGCAAAAAATCAAGGTGAAGGAAGTTGAGATTCAGAATGAATCTAATCTTCTTTCTGGACACCAATGTAAAAGTAATTGATGTTGAGAAGAAAGTTAGGAAGTGTTATGATGAAATAAGATCATTGCAAGATGAAAAGAATAGGAAATTGAGAAGACTTGAACTTCTAAGAGAGCATACATCTATGAAGTTGAGCATTATTGAGGAACAATTAGAAGAATGTCTTACTGCTAAGACATCATTTCAGAAATTTAATTTTGAGAACCTTCAAGCTTGTCAGATAGAAACTTATGGATTAAGCACACTTCTGAATGTGGCAAATTCTATCAAAAAGTCATGGGAGAAAGAGTTTGAAGCCATGAAAGTAAATTTTGCAGATTGTGTTGCAAGCCTATAGGCTTTGCAATAATTTAATGAAGGTATAATCTTTTTGGGTTACAATTTTGTAATCCTCCCTACTTTATTTTGTCATTGTTGTCAAAGGGGGAGTGATTGTAGTAAAGCAAAAAATTGTTATGTATATGAGGATTGATACTCTTAGGGGGAGTATTGTATGAATTTTTGTATTAGAAAGTATATTTTGAGGAGTTATAAGGATAGTATACATATTCTATACTATGGCCAAAATTTTGTTATAAATTTTGAGATTTTGACTTGTACGCTTAGCCAATTTTCTCATATGTTGCCACCAATGACAAAGGGGGAGATTGTTGGAAATTTGGCTGAAGTGAGTACATAGATGTTGTCATTATGGAAACATATGATCCACATTAAGAGTGCACAGATCAAAGAGCAAGTATGGTAGATCGCAATGCAAATTTGTCTAAGTGTGAGATAGTGTTTTCACAATGTACCAGGATATAGTTTTGGTTTGCAACATTGACTGGAGAAAGTTCAATGCTTATGCACTTGAACATAGATTCTATGATGGCTACTTATGACCCATCTCAGAGTGCAAGTCATTATAGCATGTATGAAATTAGTTATGATAGTTTTACCAAAGACAGTGTGAAGCCGATAGGACAGAATATGAAGGCAGAATTGGTAAAGAGTTAAGGGATTATTTTGTTTATCAAAATAATGACTTAACAATATAAAGGGATGAAATTATAGATTTTAACCCTTAGATAAAGATATATGGAAGCCAACCATGTAAAGTTATTAGCCTTAATAACTTGTATATATGCAATTGTAATTGTAAAGAAAAGTAGTGATGAAAGAGCGATGAAAAAGTGATGTAATGAATGTAATTGTAAAGAAAATGTAATAGTGATGATGTGAAGATAAGAGAAGAAAAGGAATATTGATACAAGCAGAATAAGGTTATGTACCTTGACCTACATTGTATATTACTTTTTTGGGCAGTGGGCTCATCTTGTAATCAGATTTTTGTATCTACAACTCCTAACAGGGTTGAGGCTTCTAACAAGGCCTATAGTCCCTTAACTAGGATTGATACACTATACATATGTAATAGACTCCTAACAGGGTCAACATCCTTAACAAGATACTTTTGATTAGTGGATCTTTGTGGGTACCATCCCCACTGAGGTTTTCCCTTGGCCAGGGTTTCCTCGAGAACATATCATGTGTTATAAGTTCTTTATTGTTATGCATATTGTTTAGTTTCTTATGTTATGCATGTATAAAGATAATCTGTTATATCCATAATTGGGAAAAAGATAAAGTTTGTAGAATACTGATTCACCCCCCCCTCTTAGTATTCCCTATTTCTAACATCATTCCCACCAGGGTTTACTCTTTGATCAAGAGGTTCCCTAGTGAACATATCTTGTGTTACTATGTTGCTATGTATGTTTATCTTTATATGGTTGTTTCTTACATTTATCACATGGTCAAAAAATTTTAGTGGTGATAAAATTTGTATTTATCTGATAAATGATTCACCCCCCTCTTAGTTATCTTGGTGGACTTTACTTTCTAACATCTTCTCCATATCCCTCTCTACTTTAGTTTTTCTTCTCAATGGCCCCACAAGCATTTCCTTAAGCTCAACCTCATGCACTGACGATTTCCATCGTGTCCTTTTTATTTACCTATGAAATAAGGAATATTCAGTAGTTCTTGTAAGACATAAATTTACTGAAATATTAAAAAATTTGGGGGCCTAGGTTCTAGGGATCCATGTGAGTGTTTCTTCAAAATGAAAATATGAGGTAAGATGGAATCCTAGAACCTAGAGACCAAAGTTATTAATTTTTAACATATAATTTTAGTAAGAGTAGAGAGGATGATGATATTTCACCATTAATCTATAAAAATCCTTTTTAGTTTTTAGATGGTAAACATTATGAAGGAATTCTAGAGGCTATAAACCATGAGGCTCGTTCACAACTTCAAGCATTTTACCATAAATAATGCTGGGAGTTAGTAAAAATATAAAAATGTAGGAAAGTGGAGGGTTTTCAATTCAAATGACCTACTAATATGCTAACTCTAGGAGAATCTTGAAAATGTGGCCATAAATGAAATCGGTAGGGAAAAACCAAAATTTTGAGCCAAGGGGGCCAATGACTAGTTGGAAAAGAATGATCATTCAAACAAAAGGGTGTGAAAACATAAATTTAGAGTGAGGGTTCTTGACATGTGGCCTACAACTAGGCAAAACTATGTAAGGTTCATAACCTAAGAAATCCCTAATTAGACATTCAAAAATGAAATGCATCTTTCTATCTTTCAAAAATGACACAGGAACTAGGACACAAAAAATGTGAGAAGACAAAAATCCCTAATTTTATGGATGACCAAAAAAAAATTGCAAGGTCAAACAATTGACATGTATAACTAGGGTACAAAGAAACCCTAGAACTTGAAAAGGAGGTCCCTAAAATGAATTCGGGGTCAGGGAATTTTTTGAAAATTTTATTCTCCTACCCTATGGGAAAAGTAAAAATAGCAAAAAGAAGGAAAATAAAACTACAAAAAATGGAAAAGAAAACTCAAATTCCGCCCTCAAAAATGCAAAGAAGAACTCACCTGAATGAAATTTCACACACACTTCTCAAGGAATTCTCCAAAAAAACTTTGTTCACAACCAAATCTTGTCACAAATACACAAAATTGAAAGCTCAAAAAACTTGGTCATAAAAGTGCTCTTGGAAATAATTGCTAATGACTTGGTGAGTAAAAATGACCCTCAAAAGGTCCTTGTAAAGCTTGGTTTAGGTAAGCTCATTAAATGCTTCACACACTTTTGTACAATTAAAGCTTCCCATTTTGGGTTTCAAGGATCTAAATTCCATAATTCTAAAGAGATCCTTATGGACGAAAAAACACAAGGCTCCATCAAGATTGAGATAAAAGGAGGGAGGATTCTAGGATCATGGATCCTGAAGTAAAACAAAGAAAAAAAAAACAAAAGAAAGCAAAAAAGGGGGACCCAACATTTTTCCAAATGAAAAATATAGGGACGGGTTTGCAAGGAATAACAAATGGTGACTCATTGGGAAAAAAGACTCGTGCATTTTATAATTTAAGGGTCTCTTGGATGAAAGATAAATAACACTACTATCATTTAGGATAAATCTTCAAAATTCATGAATCCAAATTCTAAGAGGCTCAAGTCAAAGAGGTCCAAATTATTTCTATGACTAAAAGTGTCGTGTGTGATTTAAAAAATGACTCTTTTGATGTGCTCAAACCATGGGGAAAAAAGAGAGGTGGAAAATACATAAGATGTATTTTCTTTCTTTACTATGACTATTATGCAATGAGACTCCCAAAATCCTCATCCCTTTTGATAGTTTTCTTTCTCTTTATTTTTTATTTATAGCATAATAAAATAAGCAGTGCTTCTTTCACTGATCTTGATGAGTTATTTGCATTGGCAATAGTTCTTTCACCACTCCATAATTTTATAATCAAGCTGGGGTAGAGAGGACCTGGGGTCCAATGGTAGAACATAAGCTTTTATAATTCAGACCAAATTAAGTGTCTCTGATCTATTCTCTTTAGTTGATTACTTCTTTAAATTATGTGTCCTTCCTATTCTAAATGAAATTTGGTAGATAGCTTTTCAGATCACTCTCTAGTTTCCAGTTACAAGATCTGTCCATGCTTAATAATTCTTCATCATCCTCTTTCATCAATACTTTGAACATACCTTGGATGAATGTAGTATTAACTATCACACATTGTTAGTGAACACTAGGCTCAAAAATTGAAAAAGGCAAGTCTTCCAATTTATTAATTGTCATGCCAAACAAACCAATTCCTACTAGGAAAAATAGGAGACAAGGAGAAGGAAAAATAGAAACAAACCAACAAAGAAAAAAAAAAAAAAAAAACAACAGAAAAGAAGAGACTATACAAATGATTGTACATAAAATATAGCATATACATAGAGTACATAGGGTGGGACTCTACATCGCTACTCAAATTAATGTTTCAAGAACTGTCAATTGATAGACATAGGGGTGGTCTCTCCGGTTAAGGATCTAATACGGTATGTGTTAGATCCACATATTTTTGCAATTTGATAGATCCTAACCAGAGCCTTTGAAATTTGGAATGATCTTCTTTATTTTCTTGGGCCTTATCCTGCATGAGGATGAGGTCCAAAATATAAAAGGCCTTATATTGGGCTCTTTTGTCAAGCCAAATCCTAATGACAACTTGATGCTTGGAAAAGTGTTCGAAGGAATTATCCCTTTGTTCTTCTAGTTTGAGAAGATTGAGGAAGCATACCTCCATTGCATTTTATTGGTTATCAAGTTCTTTCATAAACTGCAAAACTAGGATTTTTAGGTTCATAGGGAAATTGGGGTTTCGGCCATACAATAGGTAATAAAAGGAAGTCCTAAGAGTGGCCTTGACTTGGAAGGCATACTTCAACATCTAGTGCCAGTCTTGAGGATTTTATTATAATAGGCATTTGATGACCTCAAGGAGGTTCTTGTGGGTAGACTCAGTTACTCCATTCCCATGAGGGTAATAGTTACTAGATACTTCTGAGTAACCTTGTATTGATAAACCCACAACATAAGCCAGGAAGATGAAAAGGTTGAACCATTATCACATGTATGCACCCTAAAATGGTTGCCTAGACTTTGGGCCCTCATTCTTCAATTTATCAATTTCTTGAATCAATGCTTTGCAATGTTTTCAATCCAAATCAATTTCCTTGATCAAATCATAATTAATTTAAATATTTTAATATTTCCTAAGGTTTGATCATTTTATCCTAAGCCTCATTTAATTAAAATAAAACTTCCCTTTTAATTAAATAAAATCATCTTATTAAAATAAAATTCCTCTTTTAATAAAATCTCCACTTAAAATATCTCTTTGTGTTGAAAAAGGAAATAAAATAAATAAATAATAAATAAAAATCCCTTTTTCTCTCCACTTTGATTGCACATACTTTTAAGTGGTGGGCCTTTTTCATCTTTTTGCCTCTTAAAGAATCTTGAGCACATGGATCAACCAAGATTTAATCTCCACCATTGCTCATTTCTTTTTGCCTCTTAATCTTGACCGTCTTCTTTCCTTTATAAGGAGCCCTCTCCTTCTCATTTAGGGCATCTAGATTTTTGTATTGTTATGCTGTAGGTTTGGAGAGAAACTTTGGAGAAGATTCTTGAGCACTTGAGCTTGGATATTGCAACTTCTCTTTTCTTGTCTTCTTCTCTCATGCTTTCATGGCAATCCATTTAGATTAATCTTGCATTTCCATATTAGATTAGATTCATATTCCCTTTCATAGAAGAATCTTGCATAAGCATTTCCTTTCATAGATTAGTTTGCTTTCATGCATTGTTATCATTTAGAATAGCTTCCATTTTCATTTTCATGCATACTTGATGATCATGGAGACTAGCATTCTTGCTTTTCCCCTTTGAATCTCTCATTTTGTGGTGTACTTGCATAGGCACAAACTAGGTCAAATCTGAGGGCCTCCATTACAAACCCTTGCACTCCATGAATAGAGAGCTATGAGTCGCCATTTGAGACCTCATTCTTGAGAAATCTTGGATTTAATGACTCATAGAAGTGTGACAACATTTTAGCACACATTTTTGGTACCCACCGTGGGGTAGAATATTGCATTTCTTGCCTCATTTTATTTTATTTTATTTTTCTGACAATTTTTGTGCGATGTCCGTACTTCTGTGCATCACTGTCATAGAGTCTTGCATGAAGTTTCTCACTGTATCACATGAATTTTTTCTGGTATTAGCATTTCTATGCATGACAAAGGTGTCTTCTCACATGAGCTTGTGTACTTTCTCACATGGTCTAGTACTTTCTCATGCGGCCCTGTGTACTATCTTGCGTGAACTTTCTAATAGCAGAGACCTAAATTTCTAGATTTGCTAGTTTTACTTGTTGTTTTCTAACATTAATGGTTGTTGTGGTTTATTTCCTTGATTTTGATTGCTGAGGTAGCATAGCATTGGATTTTAGATCTTTGGACCTAAGGTGAGTTGCTGTAATCTCTATAACATTTGGATTTTGGAAGTAAAATTAATCTCTCATGTGTCTAGCTTGAGTGTTTATTGCTTTCATAGATCACACTTCAATTTTGGGCTTTAAAAAGAACATAGACTCACTTTCTTGCATATGTGTTTCACATAGTAATTAGGCCCTATGAACACTATTTATGGCATTCTTGAGAGAGTGGGTTTCTTACAAAGCTCTTCTTGAAGATAGATCCCCTTGTAGGTAGGGAGGATATTATTACTATGTCACGGTCTTACTTGGTTTAGTCTTCAACATTGATCGATACGTTCTCTCTTGGTCCCATTTAGAGAGCTTGGTAGACATTTTTGTTGACATCATGAACCTTGGTGAGGTGGTTTCAATCTTAGCATGTCAATGAAGTTGCTTGCTATGTTTAGGTGAAGTGAAGAGGCTAGAGGATTATGCTCTACTCCCTTTTTGGGTAGTACCAAAAACTCAGATCCTTGAATCTAAACCAAGCCTCCATGTGGTCATTTTTTTGAGTCACCTTGTTAGAGAGGGTTAACCGTAGTGGACATTCCCTTCATTGGGTCAACCACATGGACGAAACCTCAAGTGGTAATAGCCATTTTCACCATGGTAGCAACAACCACTATATAAATGTCTTTGTGGAAGAAATCTCCATACGTGTAGTTTCTTGTTGGGGTATCAGATCTCCTTAGCATCTCTAATTGATTAAATTCTTGGAATGTGTCAAAACCATGGTACGCCTAGTTTAGAGTTCACCCTCTTGAGATTGCAAAAGTTGCAGAGTCAAACCATTACTAAGAACCATAGTGCAACCAAATTTTTATTTGCTAGGACTATGTGAGTGGTTGGAAAACATTTGAAGAACATACACAAGTAGAATCTTGAAGGAGTAGCATACTAAGTTTCTATTCTTGTTCATGTGCAAGGTTTCTTTGTCCCTTTCCCATTGTTTGAAGACATTTTTTGCTTGAACTCCTTGATTGTTTTCTTGCATGCTTAATTGATGCTGAAAATCTATTGATGTACTTACCTGATCTTACAAACTTGTTATGCAGCTTGATGCTGCTTTGTCATTTGTCTCTACACATTTTCATGTGAGCCTGGCAATTTCTCATGTGAGATTTCATTTCCTCACGTGATCCCTGGTGTCTCCTCACACAAGATTGCATTCCCTTGTGCAAACCTGTACCCTGGTCTGTCATAACAGTGAGTTGATTTGTGTCATTCCCAGTTTTCCTTGGTTGATCCAGATTATAGTATGTCACTTACCTCACAGTTGGAAGCCTGTTTTCACCTTGGGTTCCTGTGTCTTGACCTCTTGGATTATTATTCTTTGATTTCACAAGTGACCTTGCTTGGAATTAGTTAGTTAGAAGTCATCCTTGTTGAGAAAGTAAACCTTTAGATTCTTTGTTAACTCGCTTGGAGAGTTTTAGTAATCTCTTGTCCAATTCACTTCCATCCAAATTCAAATTCAATCAAATATAATTTGGGTAAATCATCCTCCTAATCCATATGTGTTAGGATACTTATTCATTGATTGGGCACCTCTGTGGCAGTGTTGGTTTATACATTTTGCAAAATTCTATCTTACCATCTCTCTTTTGGACAATTGAATGCTTTTACTATCCTAGCTTGGTACCAACATTTCTTAGGGTCATCTTATCACCTAGGATATTTTCTTTCATGTTAGTTACAACTAGATATCAAGTAAATCAAGGAAAATGACCCCAAGTAGTCTTTGACCAATTACCCTTAGTTCAAACTCACCAAAAATGTAAGGGAAAATAGCATGTCTTTGATCAATCCCCTAGGAATACCTCAAAAGCTTGGTTTGATCCCAAGAGAAATCCTAGTGAGTTGAGTAGATCCTTAGCACCTTCTCAATTAGATATTGATATGAGTTACACCATGACTCAAAAGGAGAGGGAAGAAAGGGATAGAAGTCTTGACAGCATATTGGAAATACATAGAGATAACATGTTTGGCAGTTCATCTCATGAAAATCAACCAGTCCCATCTCTTATTTCTACTAGATATATGGATGCAAATCAAAGGGTTGAGAGAGATAAGAGGAAACTCTCTCAAGAAGAGCAATCATAACATGACATTCAAGATGATGAACCTTATGATACTTATGTGAATTCTGCATACACTAATGACTTGTTCAAACATTCAAGATCGAGTTCACCACTTCAAACAACTTCAAGATATACAAGTGGAAGACTCAAAAGAATTGAGCTTGAAAAGAAAGCCTTCCTAGATGAACAAGTTGTAAAGGAAGAGAAAATTAGACTCCTAGAGTCATAAAGACAAGCCCTATTGGATATAGAAAGGAGAGCCACACAAGAAGAGAGAGATAGGCTTTTGGTGCAACAACTTAATGATCAATACAACAACATGTGTGTTGGTGGTGGAAACAAATCTCCTCCACCCACCCCTCCTAAAACTCCACAAAGTGGAAGATACTCAAGAACACCTTCAAGATATCCTAGCCCTAGAGAAAAAAGGGCTTCACAACAAGATCATTGTAGGAGACAAACACCTCCTAGGAACTTAAGGAAACCTTCTCAACATGCTCACCATGGTTCATAATATGGTGGTGGTAGTTCAAGTTTTGACCTTGATTCTCAAGATTTCATAAAAATGCAACAAGAACCACTATTCCAACAGTATGTGGAGAGGTATGTGGAGCAAAACAAAGATTAGTTCCTAGAGAATTTGATCAACAAGGGTGCTAGAGTCCCCTACAACTTTGATGTGGACAGAAAGATCAAGAAGCAAGGTCCATCTCAAGAAGAAAGGATTAACCAACTTCATAATATGATGGAAAAGATTTTGGCACCCAAGAGCTCATTCAATCTTGACTCAATTTTCCCCAATCCTTTGACAAGAGTGTGAGTATGAAATATTTTCCTAGAAAGGTTGAAATCCCTCAATATGAAAATTATGATGGTAATGGAGATCTACATGATCATGTGTGTTAGTTCTATATTATGAGTTTTGAGTTCCATTAAGATGACTCCTACCTTATGAGATTGTTCCTAAGGAGTCTTAAAGGTCAAGTGATGGAATGGTTTATCAACATAGCTCCCCCCATCAAGACTTTCAAAGAACTTGTCCATAGATTTGTTCAACACTTTGCATACAATCTTTCAAGATCTGTCACCATGTTGGACTTATGCAACTTAAAGCAGAATCAAGGGGAATCCTTTGTCACTTTCTTGTAAAGGTGGAGATGATAATGCTATCGCTACTATAGGACCATTCCTAAAAATGAGAAGATTGACATCCTTATTAGCAACTTGGTTCCTGAGATGTGGTATGAAGTTAGGAAAATGGTCTTTGATTCCTTTGACACCATGGTTGAAATCACATGTAGGATTGAGGATGTTTTGAAGGAACAAGGAATTTTGACCAACAACAAAAACAACAACAATGGTCAAAATAATAACAACTCTAATAAGGATAAGGGGAAAAACTCACATTGGAATAGGAACAAACAAATGGTCAATGATGGAGTTGTGGACTCTTCTCAACCTAAGGATCAAGATGTTCTTCATTTATCTAGTGTTTTTCAAGCTATGAAGCTCAACTCATCTAACCAACAAGAATACAAGCCAAGATACCAAGATAAGCCTAAGAAAGAGAGGCATCAATTTTTGAAACTTGGTGATTCATATGAGGATGTCTTCAAAATGCTCATTGCCACCAACCTTGCGCATCCTCAAGATCCAGAAAAGCATCATATACTTGATGTGAAGCCACATTGGTGGATGAGAAAGCCTTCTAAAAATTTCATAATGGCATTGGACATAATATTGAAAACTGTTGGAAACTTAAGCACATCATCCAAGATCTCATTGAGAATGGAAAACTTCAAATAGATGGACTGAACACTAATGCTAATCATAAGTCTTTCAAAGAACCTTTGCCTAAATATGAGAAGGGGGAAATCTCTAAACCTAAGAATGGCAAAGCTGAGATCAATTACACTTACACAGCTATGGAAAATGTGGTCAATATTCTTGAATTTGTTGAAGAAAGTGTCAATATAATGAGAAATAAAGATCTCTATGGATATGATCTAGACATGGACTCTCCTCCTATCTTTGATGAAGAACCTATTGTGGTGCTAAGGGGTCCTAACTCTAAAAGGTCATCTAGAGATCTTAATGCTGTCACGAGAAGTCAAGGTCCTATTGTCATTAGAGGACCTAGTTCCAATCAACCCAATAAATCAAGGAAAGTGGCATCCAAGAATGTCACCTCAAAGCCAACAGTTAATCCTAAAATGAGTTATAATCTTGTTGATCAGTTGCAAAGAACCCCAGCTCAAATTTTGATCTTTGTGCTCTTAGAGTTGTCCCCAAGACATAAGCAAGTCCTTGAGGATGCCTTGCGCACAATAAATGTTCCTAACAATTTAGATGTTGATCAATTCCAAAACATGGTTAATCATATTGCTAGCCCTCATTACCTTACTTTTTCAGAGGATGATGATAAAGCTTTGAGCCACCCACATAATCTCACCCTTCATATTGAAGTCATGATCCACAAAACCCATGTCAGGCGTGTGTTGATAGATGGGGGTGCTGGGATCAATATTTTTTCTTTAAGTCTTTTGAAGATATTGGGTTATTTAGAAGAATTCATAGATACCCAAAAGAAGATCACAATCAAAGCCTATGATGAGGCAAAAAGAAGTTCCAAAGAGTTGGCCATTCTTCCTATTAGGATTGGCCCTGTTGAGAAGGATATTTTGTTTCAAATTGTTGATGCTAGTCCTTTTCCATACAACATCTTGCTGGGTAGACCATGGATCCATGATATGCAAGAAGTGTCATCTACCTACCATCAATTTCTTAAGTTCCCCTACAATGGAGTAGAAATTTGTATACTTGGGAATAGCACATTATCTGTCAACTCAATTTCAGTAAGTACTCATGTTCCCCTCAATAAAGAAGAAAAATATTTCAATGCAATCTTAACAGAATGCAAAGACAAATTCAAGTCGGTAGACCTTGGTGTAGGGGGGTATTAGCTTAACTCTTTTAAAAATCTTCTAGTTTCACCTAGATATTATAGAAAGCCTTAATAGGAAGTGAGACCTTCCTCTTCAGCTATGACTTTATTTGGTACATTTGTAGAGTCCTCAGTGCCTATTCAAGATGAGAAAGAAGAGGTGGTTGTTAAAGACTGGATTTATAGAGAAGATAAATACATGCACAATGAGAACTTCTCTCCCTCTCCTAAGGCTTATGGAAGAGGGTATACTTTTTTCAATCAGATGGGCTATCCTAGACATGGCCCTCTCAATCATAGATTGGATACCAGGGCTGAACCTCTTGATCATGCTCTTTTCAGATGTAGGTCTAAGAAGATGATTGGCCTAGGATTTGCAAATAATAACAAGAACACTGCTCCTATCCTTGATGAGTCAGATAGTGAGGATGAACCAAAATACATGCCTAATTTGACAAATCAACAAGATATGTGTGAAGCTTGGGTCCCTTCCACCAATCTCCTTTGGGGAGACTCAGATAATTCGATTTCTCATGCGACAATTGTGACCTTGGAACAAGAAGAATTGAATGTAGAAGATCCCATTAGAGAACATCAATGTAAGAATATTATTCATTTGATGGAGAGAGATGTTACCCTTGATGAAATTAGAGCTTCCACATCAAGATGTCCCAAACCTTCATGGTGTAAACATCCTAGTCAAGATTTAGAAACACATTCACATGAGTATGTATGGGACTCTCTCTCAGATCCTTCTACAGTTGACATGAATATTGATGTCATCCATACTTATAGTTCTCAACCTAAAATAGCTAACAAGTCATGTGTAGGATTAGAGGATTTGAACCCACATGTTGCCTTAGTGGATGATTCTTCTCTTGTTAGGATGAATCCTGATTTGGGTAGCTTAGAAGGATACTTGAAGAACTCCAATTCTTTGGTCACCAGAGATGATACCATTCACATTCATAACCTTGAGGTAGTCATTGACCTACCTCTTGCTCATCCTAGCCTCATTGATTGGTCCTAACGCTATCAAGAACCTGAGTTCTTGACATTCCAAAATGACTATGAGATAACCTATTACTTGAATTCCATTGAACTCATAGTCTCTTCCACCAGTGAACCAGCTACTAGCATGACAGAGCCAGACATCAAGTAGCTTAGTCACAAAATAAAAAGAAAATAAAAAAAGAATAAGAGTTTTGATGGAAAAAACCACTGTGTGGCGGTGTCAGAACCACAAAAAGTAAAAATAAATGACATATCCAAGGGTGAAAACCTCTCTAAGGTGCGTAAGGATGAGGTACTTGATCATCTCCCCAGTTACTTTCAAGATAGATCTTTAGTTCTTGTTAAGCCAACACAAGCAGTCAATTTGGGTACAGATGAGGATCCACAGATAGTACATTTGGCTTAGTCCTTGTCAACACAAGAAAAAGAAGCCTACACTAAGTTCTTACAAAGAAAGAAGATCAATTTTTCTTGGAATTATTCAGATATGCCAGGGTTGGACACTAATCTTATCATGTATCATTTATCCATAGCTCCAGGTGTAAAACCACTCAAACAAAAATTGAGAAAAATGCATCCTCACATAGCTCTCCTAGTCAAAGTAGAATTAGAAAAACTCCTTGGTGCAGGATTCATAAGAGCTATTGACTATGTTTAATGGATATCAAACATTGTACCAATTTCCAAACATGAAAAATCCATTTGAATTTGCATAGATTTTAGAGATGTCAATAGAGCATGCCCAAAGGATGATTTTCCACTTCCCAACGTAGATATGATAGTGGACATGACTGCGGGTTATGAGATTTATTCCTTGATGGATGGTTTCTCTGGATATAATCAGATTAAGATAGCTCCTGAAGATCAAGAAAACATTTCATTCACTTGTGCATGGGGTACCTATTGTTGGAACGCTATGCCTTTTGGATTAAAAAATGTAGGAGCCACCTATCAATGAGCTATGAAAACTATTTTTCATGACATGATGCATAAAAATATGGAAGATTATGTAGATGACACCTTGGCCAAGTCTAAGAAAAGAGACACACACTTAGATGATTTAGAAGTCATTCTAGATCATATGGAACAATTTTAATTAAGGTTAAATCCTAAGAAGTGTGCATTTAGTGTCACCTCTGGAAAACTACTAGGATTTATCATTTTAGAAAAAGGAATAGAGGCACACCTTGAAAAAGTCCAAGAAATCATGGATATGCCACCTCCTAGAAACATTAGTCAAATGAGGAGTCTTCAGGGATGTCTTCAATCCATAAGGAGGTTCATTTCACAATTGGCAGATAGAGCTCAACCTTTTAACAAGAACTTACATAAGGGAGTCAAGTGTGTTTGGAATGAGGATTGTCAAACGAGCATAGATCAAATCAAGAAGTACTTGGAAAATCCTCTCCCATTTTAATGCCTCCTACCCTAGGGAAACCACTTATTCTATATGTTTCAGCAACAAAATCTTCCTTGGGGCATTAATCACTCAACTTGATGAACATGGAAAGGAAAGAGCAATATACTACATCAGTCTCACTCTTGTCTCATATGAGGTTAACTACACTAGCATCGAGAAAGCTTTCCTTGCAGTTGTGTTTGCTTCCCAAAAGTTGTGACATTACATGCTTGTGCACACAATACACCTCATAGGTAGACTTTCTAAATGGATGATGATCCTTTCTAAGTTTGACATAGAGTACATTGAACGTAAAGCCATAAAAGGACAAGCTATAGCAGATCCATTGGCTGATTTCCCAATTCAAGATAATGCACCTATTCAAGTTGAATTCCTAGATGAGCACCTCATGTATATGACTAAAAGGACATGGAAGATATTCTTTGATGGATCCTTTTATGCAAAATGGTTCAGGAGCTAGTGTATTGTTTGTTTTTCCTCATGGGTAAATGATTCCTAAGTCTTACAAGTTATTATTCCCATGTACAAACAACATTGTTGAATATGAAGCTTTAACAAATGGAATTAAGATGGCCATAGAATGGAGAATCATAGAGCTACACATAAATGGGGATTCATAGCTAATAATGAACCAAGTCAATAAACAATATCAAACAAAAAATGAAAAACTGGTACCTTACAAGAAAATGGTTGATTCCTTGAAATGATACTTCTCATTTGTCACATTTTAGCAAATCCCTAGAGTGGAAAACAAAGTAGCTGATGCTATGGCCATACTTGCTTTACTCCTTTAGTTGGAGAAACATGAATCAAGACTTGAATTCTTGGTGGAAGAGCTACATTACCCTATTTATGATTCCCAAGAAAACCATGTCATTAGTACCCTTGCTGGTCATGAGTCATCCTGTTATGGTGCCATTTACTCATACCTTCATGATGGCATCATTCTTGAAACCTTTAACTAATCTAAACGCAGAAACCTTACTCGAAATGCCTCTCATCATACCCTTATCTCTGGTGATTTGTATAGGAGGGGTCTAGATGGAACACTTCTTAGATGCCTAGAAAAGGAAGAATCTAACCAAGCGTTAGTTGACATTCATGATGTTATTTATGGGGGACATTCCAATGGTCTTTCCATGGCCTGAAAGTTTCTTAGGATGGGGTACTATTGGCCTACAATGTAGATTGATGTAGTAGCTTTTGCAAAGTCATGTGAGAAGTGTCAAAAACATGGTAACCTGATACACGCTCCAGGTAGGGAGCTCATTCCTTCTATATCTCATTGGCCATTTCAGCGCTGGGCCTTTGATCTTATTGGGAAGATTCATCCCAACTCATCAAGTGGACACAAGTTTATTATCACTACTATTGATTACTTCACTAAATGCATAGAAGTTGTCCCACTTTCTATTGCCTCGAGCAAGACAGTCTCTCTATTCATTCTGAACCATATCATTTGTTGATATGGAGTGCCTTTTGAGATTATCACTGATAATGGAGGTCAGTTCAAAAATAAGGACCTTAAGCAACTCTGCAAGAAATTCAAGATTAAACAACATTGGTCCTCCATTTACTTCCCGCAAGGAAATGGTCAAGCAGAGGCATCAAACAAAACCATTCTTAAAATCCTACATAGAATAGTTCATAAGAATCGTAGGGATCTACATTTACAGATAAATCTAGCTTTATGGGCTTATAGAACAAGTATATGTACTCCTACTAGGGCTACTCCTTTTGCCCTAAAATATGGTGCCGAAGCAGTGTTACCTTTAGAGGTTGAGATTCCTTCACTTAGAGTTTCCCTCAAAGGTCTAGTTATAGATGAAGACTACCGCGCCATGAGACTTCAAGAGTTAGAACTTCTAGATGAGAAACATCAAGCATCATTTCACCACATGAGGGTTTATCAAAAGTGCATGTCCAAAGCATTCAACAAAAAGGTTCTCCCTAGAGAATTCCAAGTGGGAGATCTTGTCCTACGTGAAAATCCTAAGAATCAACAGCATAGAGATCAAAAGGGAAAATTTGAACCTAATTGGCTTGGACCTTATGTCATTACAATAGGTTTTGGGATAGGTGCTTATTTATTATCTATGGAAGAGGGAGAGAAGCTCCCTGATCTTATCAATGTCTTGCACCTAAAGAAGTTCTATCCATGATGCCCATTCTATTTGGGGGCATCCTTTGTACATACTTATTGATCCTGAAAAAATCCAAAAAATGATATATTGTCAAAAATTCTAAAAATTTGAAAATGTCCTAAAAAAATGATCATCTTAGTGAACACCTAGAAATAGGTGCTTTGATGTATCTCCATTAAATATATATATTCCAAAAATACAAAAAAATATAAAAAATTGAAAAATAAAATAAAATAGAAAAAAGTGCCTTGGTAGCAAAAATACAAAAAAAATTATAAAAAGTCCTAAAAAAAAAAAATTGCAATAAAATCCAAGTGGTGAAAACCTAGACATGGGCACTACTTGAGGCCTTTGCACCCTTGTTTCTTAGCACGCATCCTCGACACTTAGTCTTTCTCCATCATCCCTTGTCCTTGTTGCCTTGGTTTGGAATTGGTCTTTGTATTTGTCTAGGGGGCATAACTTTGTTAGCTTTGGTCTCTTGGATGTGTTAGTCTTTAGGACACCTCATAAATTATGTTTTTCAACACAACCCCTTGCATCGAGTGTTTTTCAACACTTCTCGGCTTGGTCTTACCTAGTTTTGTCATGTGATCTTACCTGCTTGCAAGCATTCGATCCTTATCCTTAGAACTTAGTATCAGTTAACACACTTAAATTTTTAAATGCAATACTTAATGCTTGAGCTATGTCATGATCTTTTCTTTGTGTGCTAAATGTTATTGATTTTCATTGAGTGTCCTTGTCTAATAAGTCTCTCGGGGATGCATAGCTCGAGGACTTGGGGCATGGGGCATATTTTTATTTTCTTTCTACTTTTGGGTGTGGTCTTGAACCTCTTGAGTGTCTCTTGTTGTTCCCTTGAAACACTTAGGAGATTTGAGGCATCATCCTTGACTATTTTTGCACAACTATTCTTGTGGTCATCTTAAATAGGGTAAGCTAACATCGAAGTCATCTTGACCTTTATGTCTTTGATGCTTATGTTAGAATCTTTCCACATTCCAATCCAATATCAATCACATTCATATCTTCATAGTTGTGCTTGTGACCAGTGATGATTGTGTGATTTTCCGATGTTCGTTAATAATGGCCCAATGATGAAAATAAGTTCCTTAACATTCTCTAATGAATGATGAACACAAATCCTATGTTACAGTTTCTCTATTAAAAGTACACCTTTTCATTTTCATGTAGCTTGCATCATTAGGCTTCATGTTAATTTGCATTTTTGGGCTGCATTAGGAGTTTGAGAGGGTTTTCCTTCATCTTTCTTTTGGACTTTTAATCAACTATGGTCACATTTTGATCTTCATTTCACTTTCTTCTTTCGTGATCTCAATCGAAATTTCCTATCTTAAACAGTTAATTGATTTTGAGGCATTCTCTTTCTTGAGGCAAATTCTCTTTCTTCTCTCCATTTCTTTTCATCTCTTCCAAACTTCTATCTTCCATTTTCTTTCACCCCACTTCTTTTCTTTTAATTCAACCTTAGGGCATAATATTTTTTGCTTAATGATCTACCTTGGTTCTTTGATCCTTATATCTTTCATCTTTCATCAAGAACCTTATTTTTAGTTTGATTTGATCAAATTGATCAATTTACTATTTCTCCTCTATCTCATTTCGATTTCAATCATGAGGTGGAAGTACCTATCAAACTTCAATCCTTGATTTAGCTTTATCAATCCTATCAATTGCTTCACTTGGGGCAACCTTGCTTGAGACTTCACAATTACCTATTTATAGGGGTGTTGGCCTTGTCTTTTTCAATCAGCTTATCTTTGTCTTGATGTGTTCCCATTCGTCGATCACATGTCTGGGTTGTTTTGTGATCCCAAATTGATCTCACATTTCAACTTCATTCTTTGACTACATGTGTTCCCATAAATATCACACATTACCCAAAGAGGGGCAAATGTATGCACCCTAAAATGGTCGCCTAGACTTTGGGCCCCCATTCTTCAATTTATCAATTTCCTGAATCAATGCTTTGCAATATTTTCAATCCAAATCAATTTCCTTGATCAAATCATAATTAATTTTAATATTTTAATATTTCCTAAGGTTTGATCATTTTATCCTAAGCCTCATTTAATTAAAATAAAACTTCCCTTTTAATTAAATAAAATCATCTTATTAAAATAAAATTCCTCTTTTAATAAAATCCCTGTAATACCCCTCTAACCCTAATATAAGTTTTGTGTTTTTTGAAAGAATTAAGATCTTTCGATGTTTTCTTACAACTTAAGTTGTTCATGATACTTGTTTGATCTATTCCTATAGTTTGTTTATAATAATTTCATAAGCTAGTACTCAAGGATTCTAATATCAGACATATTATCTAAAGGTATCATTTTTGTATGTATTTATCTTCGTGTATGTATTGAGTACCTTCAAGACCTTTATGAATATAGGAAGGATGTTATATGATATGTACTTGATAGATATATATAAGTGATTATCTATATTTTATTCTATTAAGGTTACTTTGGATTAATCTTGTATCTCACTTGATGATTTGATTATGTTGATTTATTATTAGTATTGATAAGAGACTAACACAATGCTTGAGATTCTAACCTTCACTATGATGATGCTACATGCTTTGAGTGTATATATATACATGATTTGTTTTCATGATTCGGGATGAAGTCATAGTTACTCACATAGCTGAGGTCCACATGATGTATCGATCCCAGTCATCTGTCTATAATGTATTCTTTTATATGTATATTCATGCATATGTATTTCTTCTTTGTGATGCATGCTTGCAGGTACTAGGCATCAACTTCACCTAGCTTCACAGGTATGAGTGTGCCCTCAAATCCTCGATGGTTTTTGTTATGGAGATAGTAATAAGGTCCCTGCATGAGTCTTCCTTTGTCATTATTCCAATTTGGGAATAATAGGGTTCCTTCTTTGACAGTCAACCTTTGGGTGAAAAAAACCTAGATCCAGCCCACCTGGTTGGGCATTGTTGTAGTTAGTGCCTTGTGGCCACTTGAATTCATTTGGTTGTATGATTTTTTTACTCATTTTATTTATTTCTCCTTCTTGGTATGATTCTCAGTTAATCTTTCTATGTTGTGTTTCAGGGTTTCATGCTTGGTCAAGAGTTTGGCTTGACTTTCCTTGTTGACTTTGGTTGACCTTATTTGATCTTATAGTTTTCTCAATATGTTTCATAGTTTATTTTTATGGCCTCTTTGTTAGGAATGAATGCAAAGTATTTTCGTAGTCATTTTTTAGCAGTTGTTGGCGCATTCATGACTTGGATTGTCACTGATGTCAACACAGTGATATTCTAGATATTAGCAGGAAAGCAGGTACAATTTTGTTTTGCACACATGTTGTATTGTAGATTGGCTTTTTCATAGTTGATGGTATGTTCTTTGGTGTGTTATTAACCTATGGTTAATAGTGTAAAAATTAATTCATTCATTTGTAAGAGTTATGAGCATTTTGGTGAAAGTAGTGTTTAGACAGTGTTTCTGTGTAGCGATGTTTGGAAATCGGAGGACATCTCTTAGCTGGGATGGAATCTGATTTTGTGCAGTTAAAGAGATGTTGGAGACTCATTAATGATTATGTGGTTCATAGCACAAACTTTGAGGACATGTTTGGAGAAAGTTACAGTAACTGGAAGCCGACAGTTTTATGTGAATTCTATGTGTAGCGTGTAGAATTTATTATTTTGTAATTGAGGACTGACTCATTTGTAATTATTTGAGTTTGGCATATAAGAAGCAATTTTTTCCTTATTGTAATGGGTACTATGAAGATTGTGATGTGAATATATGCATGAAGTGAAGAAAAGAGCTAATTTAGTGATGAAGGAAGACTTGTGAGTACAGAGATCTGGAATTGTGATCTTGTGTAGTAGAGAGTGCAGTTTTGGCATAGTGTGAAGGAGGTAATATATTTCATATTATTCTATTGAATAATTCTAAGATCTTTTGGATAGTGGGTTCATAGATCTTGCCTTGAAGCTGTTTGGGCAGTGGGTCCTTCTGTCTTCCATAAACTCTTAACCGATTTAGAATCTTTTAACAGGGATTCAAAATCTCCTAACAGGGATTTATATGTACTGAATGTATTTCATAAGACTCCTAATAGGGTCCATCCTCTAACAAGGAACTTTCATATTAGTACATCATTTTGTGGGCATCATTCCCACCGGGGTTTACTCTTTTCAAGAGGTTCCCTAGTTAACATATCTTGTGTTATTGTGCAATTGTGTATGATTATCTTTCTATGGTTGATCAATACATTGATTATATTGTTTAAAGTTGTTGAATGGATAAATTATCAGATAACTGATTCACCCCCCCCCCCCCTCTTAGTTATCTTGGGGATCTTTACTTTCTAACAATTGGTATCAGAGCAGCAGGTCCTTGAAAGAAAAGTTTAACAACTTAAGGAGATCCATGGTGAATTTTAGAAAAGAAAGCCCTAAGTTTGATGGAGTAAATTTTGACAGCTGGAAAGAAAAGATGAAGAAACATCTATTGTGTTTAGGACCAAGTTATTGGTTGATTACAAAGAATGAGAAGACTATCATTGAGGAAGACAATCTAGAGGCAGGAACTAAAGATGAACTAGATCTATTCATGTGTAACATACTTGCAAGAGAAGCATAGTCAGGTAAGATGTTTGAAATTATCTCATGCAATTTGGAAAGCTTTACATTCAACTTTTGAAGGTGATGAACATGCAAAGAAGGCTAGATTACATAATTGGATTTGTGCATTTGAAGATATCAGAATGATGGAAGATGAATCTATTAGAAGTTATATTGGTAGGATGCCTGAGATTGTGACAGGAATAAAGTCTTGTGGAGGTGATAAGACAGAGAATGAATTGATATGGAAAATTCTAAGAACTTTGGCACTAGTATTCAAGCAGACAATGTAGATGATTGAACAAGTGATACCTTGTACATCGAACTTTTCAAGAGAAACTCTTCTTGGAAGATTAGAAACAACAGAGATGAACTTGAGATTATCAGGAGAGCTACCTAGAATGGAAACAACATTCAATGCTCTTAGCATTAGACCTACAAGAAGTACTAGTGTGAATGGAGATTATGCTAGTAGTAGCAGATCTGAGGAAGATAAGAAGATTGAAGAAGGTATTGCATTACTTGTAAAAAGAGAACCAGATGGTAAGAAAATCTTTAAATGTTGGACTTGTCAAGAATATGGTCATTTTGCATCTAAATGTCCTAAAAGAGTTAAGAAGTATATAAGCAACTTTAAACCTAGGAGATCTAAAGAATGTTATTATGCAAATGATGAAGATTTTGAAGTAGGAATTGAAAAATATTTAAGTGACAGTGATAATGATAACTTTGAGGAAATAGGATTTGTAGCAATTAAAGATGAAAGTTCTGAATCAGATAAAAGGGAAGAAAAAGCATTAGTTTCACAAGTTGAAAAGAAATCTGATTGGATTATAGACAATGGTTGTTCACATCATATGACTGGAGATAAAATAAAGTTTGTTAAGTTAGATAATTATGATGGAGGAATTGTCAGAGTTGGTAACAATGCACCTTGTTTGATTAAGGGTATAGGATCTATTACTCTTGATGGAAAGACTAACACTGATGATGTTTACTTTGTTGATGGACTAAGACATAATATACTAAGCATTGGACAATTGGCTGATAAGGGTTATCAAGTTTGGTTTTCTGAGAAAACTTGTGTGATAAAAGATAAAGATGGAAATTTGATTGGAAAAGGATCCAGAACTAGAGGTAATGTATTTCAGTTGAATCCTACTGAGATGACATGTTTGATAACTAGGATTGATGACAGTTGGTTATGCATAAAAGGTTTTGTCATATAAGCTTTGATAATATTGTCAAGGTGAGCACTACACTTGCGGTAAGAGATTTACCTAGAATTATGAAACCTACTAACATGATTTGCAAAGAATGTATGATGGCAAAGTAGAAAAGGAGTTCATTTCCCAATAAGAAGTTCACATCGGCAGAGAAGTTGGAGATTGTTCATACAGACTTGAGTGGTCCTACTAGGACTAGATGATTCTATGGTGAAAGGTATTTTATGATTCTTGTTGATGATTTTACAAGAATGATGTGGATTGCATTTTTGAAAGAAAAATATGAAGCATTTGATAAGTTTAAGATCATGAAAAGCAAAATTGAGAATGAATCTAGAATGAAGATTAAGTGTCTAAGATTTGATAGAGGTGGTGAATTTACATGTAGAGAGTTTAACACTTTTTGTGAAATGAATGGTATTAAGAGACAACTTTCAGCCCCTAGAACACCAGAACAAAATGGTATTGCAGAAAGAAGAAACAGGTCAATAACTGAAGCAGCAAGAGCTATGTTGTTTGAAAATGATTTGGCTAAAACTTTTTGGAGAGAAGCAGTGAACACATCAGTATACACTATGAACAGAGTACAAATCAAAGCAGATACAAACAAGACACCTTATGAATTATGGTTTGGACATACACCCTTAGTTAAGTATTTTAGAATTTTTGGAAGTAAATGTTATATAAAGAGAGATGATGATATAGGAAACTTTGATCCTAGAAGTGATGAAGGAATATTTCTTGGATATTCTTTAAAAAGAAAAGCATATAGATGTTATAACAAAAGAACTAAGACTATTGTTGAAAGTGCAAATGTAAAAGTTGATGAGAAGTTTAAAATTCAAGAAAGAATGCTTGATTATGAATCTGATGGAGAAGCACAACTTCAGCCTAACATTGAAAATTCAAAATTATTTTTTGAAACTAACAGTGATTTGCTGAATGAAAGTCATACTGAAGAAGATAGAGAAGAAAATAGAGAAGAAAATAGAGAAGAAAGAAGAGAAGAATCTACAATCGAAACAAGATCAGTATCTATGACACCTAATAGGTATACTTCAAGACATCACCCTATTGAGCAAGTTATTGGAAGTTTAGATAGAGGAGTTTTGACTTGAAATAAGGTACATTTATGTTTGATTTCTCAAATTGAACCTAAGACTACTGATGAAGCTTGTGAAGATGAACATTGGATCAATGCTATGAAAGAAGAACTAGAGCAGATTGAAAAACACAAGACATGGGAATTGGTCCCTAGACCTGAAGACAAGAATGTGATTGGAACAAAGTGGGTATTCAGAAACAAGATGAATGAACAAGGAGAAGTGATAAGAAACAAAGCAAGATTGGTATGTAAAGGATATTCACAACAAGAAGGAATTGACTATGAAGAAACTTTTGCACTTGTGGCCAGACTTGAAGCAGTGAGAATGTTTCTAGCATATGCAACTTACAAGAAATTTAGAGTGTATCAGATGGATGTGAAGTCAACATTTTTGAATGGTGAATTGGAAGAAGAAGTCTACATTGAGCAGCCTGAAGGTTTTCCTTTGACACAAGAAGGAGATATGGTATGTAAGTTAAAGAAAGCTTTATATGGATTAAAACAGGCACCTAGAACCTGGTATGCAAGATTGGATAAGTATTTGTTGAAATTGGGATTTATAAAAGGAACAACAGATAGTAACTTATACACAAAATAAATTGAGAATGGTTTATTGGTTATAGTTATATTTGTTGATGATATTAACTTTGGAGGAGAAGATGAAGCTAGTGACAAATTTGCAGATGAAATGAAGACTAAATTTGAGATGAGCATGATTGGAGAAATGAAATATTTTTTGGGATTACAGATAACACAAAGCAAGGAAGGTATATTTGTAAGTCAGACTAAGTATTTAAATGAATTATTGAAAAGATTTGGAATGGAAGATTCTAAACCTGTCAGAAAACCTATGGTAACCGGACATAAGTTATCTAGCAAAGATGAGACACCAGCAATTGAGCAGAAAAAGTACAGATCTATGATTGGAGGATTGCAGTACTTGACACATACAAGACCTGATATAGCACATTCAGTGGGGATTGTAGCAAGATTTCAAGCAGAACCTAGAGAATCACATTATGCAGCAGTAAAGAGGATAGTGAGATATCTGAAAGGAATAATGGATTATGGATTATGGTATGAGAATTCTGATGATTTTACTTTATGTGCCTATACTAATGCAGATTGGGGAGGTAGTGTTGATGACAAGAAAAGCACCAGTGGTGGAGCATTTTTTCTTGGAGGTAAATTGTTCTCTTGGCTAAGTAAGAAGCAGAATTGTACTTCACAAAGCACAACAAAAGCAGAATATGTTGCAGTAGCAAATAATTGTAATCAAATTATTTGGATGAAGTAGATGTTGAAAGATATTGGAATAAAGTTTGATGAGCCTATTGTTATACATTGTGACAACACCAGTACAGTGAGTATGTCAAAAAATCCTATTTTACATTCTAAGACTAAACATATTGAGATCAAGTATCATGTTTTAAGAGAGAAATTTGCAGAAAAAGAAGTAAGATTGGAGTACATAAGTACAAAGGAGCAGATAGCAGATATATTTACAAAGCCTTTACCTAAGGATACATTTGTGTATCTGAGAGGTATGCTTGGGGTTATGCCCCAACCTATTTTTGAGAATTGATGTAGATGATTGCATCCGTCCAGTGGTATATGAGCCCTATCTTTCTTCTGGACTAGATGTTGGAACTTCCTCTATGGGGGAGTTTATGAGTTGAGTCATGAGGACTCTTGTTATTGTATTCTTCTGAAAAGTGTCTTTTGACATTAAGTTGTTGTTGAATTAGTGATGGAATTTCTATCATTGATGTCAATGGGGGAGAGATATACATGAAAAACATTATGGATTGTATGAGAGAGCTGAATAGGAAAATGAAGCAAGATTTGATTTGATATTTTGCACTGATGTTGCAGTATTGGATTTTTGGAACATTGGATGTTTTTCATATATGTTTCCATCAATGCCAATGGGGGAGATTGTTAGGAATGAATGCAAAGTGTTTTGGCAGTCATTCTGTAGCAGTTGTTGTTGCATTCATGACTTCGATTGTCATTGATGTCAACACAGTGATATTCTGGATATTAGCAAGAAAGTAGGTACAGTTTTGTTTTGCACACATGTTGTATTGTAGATTGGATTTTGTGTAGTTGATGGTATGTTCTTTGGTGTGTTATTAACCTATGGTTAATAGTGCAAAAATAAATTCATTCATTTGTAAGAGTTATGAGCATTTTGGTGAAAGTAGTGTTTAGACAGTGTTTCTGTGTAGCGATGTTTGGAAATCGGAGGATATCTCTTAGCTAGGATGGAATCTGATTTTATGCAGTTAAAGGGATATTGGAGACTCATTAATGATGATGTGGTTCATAGTGAAAACTTTGAGGACATGTTTGGAGAAAGTTATAGTAACTGGAAGCCGATAATTTTATGTGAATTCTGTGTGTAGCATGTAGAATTTATTATTTTGTAATTGAGGACCAACTCATTTGTAATTATTTGAGTTTGGTATATAAGAAGGAATTTTTTCCTTATTGTAATGGGTACTATGAAGATTGTGATGTGAATATATGCATGAAATGAAGAAAAGAGCTAATTTAGTGATGAAGGAAGACTTGTGAGTACAAAGATCTGGAATTGTGATCTTGTGTAGCAGAGAGTGTAGTTTTGGCACAGTGTGAAGGAGGTAATATATTTCATATTATTCTATTGAATAATTCTAAGATCTTTTGGACAGTGGGTTCATAGATCTTGCCTTGAAGCTGTTTGGGCAGTGGGTCCTTCTGTCTTCCATAAACTCTTAATCGGGTTAGAATCTTTTAACAGGGATTCAAAATCTCCTAACAGGGATTTATATGTACTGAATGTATTTCATAAGACTCCTAATAGGGTCCATCCTCTAACAAGGAACTTTCATATTAGTACATCATTTTGTGGGCATCATTCCCACCGGGGTTTACTCTTTTCAAGAGGTTCCCTAGTTAACATATCTTGTGTTATTGTGCAATTGTGTATGATTATCTTTCTATGGTTGATCAGTATATTGATTATATTGTTTAAAGCTATTGAATGGATAAATTATCAAATAACTGATTCACCCCCCCCCCCCCCCCCCCCCCTCTCAGTTATTTTGGGGATCTTTACTTTCTAACACTCTTTGGATGATTAGATTTATTTTGAGGCATGTGATTTTATTCTACCTCAGTGTTATATCCTATAGTAATTATAAATAGGTAATAATATTGTGATCTATTACTTCATAATCTTATAGATTATAGTGTTTGGTATTTGGCATGTATCTATATAAATATAAATATATATATAGAAAGATATATATGGGTGCACACATATATGTATGTATATATATATATATATATATATATATATATATATATATATATATAATTTATGTGATTATATGTTAATTATTGTAGATATTGTTGATGGTGTATATTTTGGGATTAATGTAAAGTATAGTATTATTAATAATTAAATATTAAATAATGTGAGGTATATTATTCTCAATTGTTAATTATTAATAATGTGGATAGGTTATATATATATATATAATTAATGATGTCATATGTATATATGTTAGGATAATATTACATATGTGTATGAATGAATACAAATCATATTTTATTGTATATTTGAGTAATATAGTTGTATGATATTAAGTTATTTTATAATACCCTTTAGTTAAGAGTTAGTTGGGAGTTGGTTTATTTTCCTCTCAACCTTTGGAAATATATTTATATGCACTACTTTCTCATTTGAAGAGAGGGGATTTTGGGGCTGAAGCATTAAGGAGAGGATGGCCTTAATTTTCATGGAGATTTTGGAGAGAAAACTTGGAGATGTGAGGGAGAGTATGTAAGCATATGTCTTTAAGAATTTTTGGTTATCTTTGCTTTTGGGAGAGAGACATTTTTATGAGAATTTCAGTAATTGAGAGAGGGATTCTTTTCTGTGGAATTATTTCTTTCTTTCATGGAGATTTATGAAAGTGGATAGGGTTTGAAGGATGCATCTCAAGTTTGGATTTGTCTTCTCTTTTGTTTCTTTCCTTCTTCGATTCAACCTTCGTAGGACATGAGGTATGGATTGAATATTTTAGTTACTTTATGTCTCTGATAGATTATGGATCTATTTATATATTATCATTATTTATCATATCTTTACTTTTCATTTCTATGGTTACTTTAAAGTTTTGATTTTTTGTTTGTAAGAATTGGCATGTGTTTTCCTAGGGTTTTTAGCAACCCATTTTTTGAGATCTATTATTTTAATAATTTAAATTGCATCTATCGTTTTACTAAATTGATTTTCTAGAAGTAAAATTCCCAGATCTCAAATGGGTATCTCTCTGATTTTATTTTTAGGGTATAATTAATGCCTTATTTTTGACATTTTGGTAGACTATGCCTGTCCATTCTTGATTTTGAATTTTCTGTCAAATGTATTCGTATGCTACAGGCTGATATGATTATATAAAAATCTGAATTTGATATCAGAGATTCTCCTAAGTCTTATCTTTCATTTACAATTGGTTTGGAGAATTTTAATTATGTTTTGTGAAAATTACAATCATTTTAGTGAAAGTAGGTCTGAACCCTAACTAGAGTTTTTTGTTTTAAACTAGAAGTCATAACTTTCTTTCCCACCATTGGATCTTCCTAAAAAAATTTGAGAGTCCATAATTATGTTATCTAAATCTCCATTGAAGTGATTATCTTTATTATTTTTTTTGTGGAAGATATGGATGGCTTTTTCTATGATGACGATTCTTTGCATTTAATCCTTGCTTGAAATAATTCAGTTTAAGAACATCACTAAGTTTTAGGGTTTCGTATGGTTACTAGAGGATATTAGAATATTTTTTTTGGGTTAATTGGATCTATGTGTACTCTGAATATGTTTATAATATCACTTGGAAGTCTTCTTATATGTTTGGAACTATAAAACCTCTCCTATGGTGATACTTAGACTTTGCAGATTTGGACATTTTTATTATGATGGTCAGGACTATACATTTACATTTATGTTTTGTGAATGATGATATGATGGATATGCTCATTTATGGTTATCATTTATACATTTATGAGATTAGAAAACCATCTATTTTTATATGTTTTATGGATATAACCCAATGATTTGAATCTAACCATTATCATGATGTTTTATGTTTCATGGATATGTGTTGGATGTGTTTTCATGACTCAGGAAGAAGTCGTAGTTACTCACTTAGTTGAGGTCCACATGATGTATCGATCCTGGTCATCTGCTTACATATATCTGATTTGTATATCCATGTGAGTGTGTGTATATATATATATATACATATATATGTATATATATATATATATATATATATACATATATATATATATATACATATATATGTATATATATATAGATATGTATATATATATAGATATGTATATATATATATGTATATATATATATATATACATACATACATATATATATATATATATATGTGTGTGTGTGTGTGTGTGTGTGTACACACACACACACACACACACACATATATATATACATATATATACATATATACATATATACATCTATATATATATATGTATATATATATATATACATATGTATATATATATATACATACATATGTATATATATATGTACATATATATATATACATATATATATACATATATGTATATATATATGTATATATATATATATATATATATATATATATATATATTTATATATGTATGTATGTATCTCTTTTTGGTGATGCAAGATTGCAGGTACCAGGTATCATCTCCACCTGGCTTCACAGGTCTGAGTGATCCCTCAAAATCCTCGATCATTGTTGTTGTTACGGAGATATCACTAGGTTCCACAGGAAGAAACTTCACCTTTGATCCTTTTATCCTTAGGTGGGAAGTGTCGAGTCAGTCCCTTGTGTGGATATATTATGTGATCTCTCGGTTTACTAGTTTTGTGGGTCTTGTAGTTAGTTTCTTGTCTTTTGTACTCATTGTGAATGAAGTTTTGAGTATAGTGGTTCTAGTTGTCTTTATGGTACGTTCAATTCTATTAGTAGATTATTGATGTGAATTTGAGGGTATGATTTAGTAATTTATCTTTTTTATTAGCTACTTATGTACTAGTAGCTCTTGTTAGGAACGAGTTAGTATGTGATTGAAATATGTGATTTTAATATCAATAATAATAAAGAATTTTATGGTATTATCTTTATAATATCCATAATAACAAAATGTCTATGGCAATAAAAATAAAATAAAAATAATAATAAATATTTTTAATAATAGTGGTATGTTTCACCTTGTATATATATCACTATTGCATTTTGTAAAGAATATGGATTAAGTGTGTAAATAATAATATGCTTCATAATAATAATATTATGTTTGCAATAATATTTATAATAATAATAATAATATATGTACACATAGGCATATGGGTGCACACATATGCATATGCATACATATATTTATATAATTATTGGTGAGTAAGTAATTATTACATTCTATTAATGAATAATTAGATTAGTTAATGATATGGTTGTAAATAATAATAATAATTATTAACTTCCCTAAAGTAAAGGAAACATAAATTTGATTACGGTAATAGATTATAGTTTTATTATAAAAAAAAAATTATTTATCCCTTTGGAGGAATGGTTTTACAAACTGTATTTTTAACGGATAACCGGTGGATAGTTGCATCAGTTGGAGTACCTATGAAACTACTCCCCAATCTATATACAGGAAAGACTTCCTGTGTGAGAGGGAGTTGGAGGAGAGTTGTTTCGAGAAGAAGACAACAAGATTAGTATTATGCTGGTAGGAATATTGTATTTGTGAGGAGAGAAATTCATCATTCTCTGAGAGTGGCATTTGGTTATTCCTGGAAGAGGCTAGAGATTGCACCCCGGAGGATTTGAAGGAGTGCTGAAAGGGTTGAGAGGATTGGACTGGTCTTCATCAATCGAATCTCCATAGGACTCCAGGTTGGAATTCATCCTGAGAGTTATCTCTTTTTTGTGATATGAAAAGATGAAAATCTAGTTAAATGTTTCTCTGTATGTTCATTGTTGATATAAATTACAGAATGTTGTGTTTCATATATATCATTGTCCCTGTATTAGTGATTTGAAGAGTAGGAACATGTTGAATGGATTTATTTCCTATATTGAGTATAAACAACATTTATGCAATTATAGGAGGTTGTAGGGTTCTTAGCATTCTCCTTGTATTTCCTCTCTTATCCAGAATGTCCATGAGTTCTTCGAGGCTTTAGAACTTCTGTTTCAAACCTACAGTTTCATATTTTTCTTTGCACCACTTTCTTTGCCCAGATCTAGAACAGATATGTTGGATAGATAGGATAGATTGATGGGCCATTTTTGAAGGGAAACTAGGAGATCTCAAATGGGTCATGCTCAAATTAGGCAACCCTAGTTCCCATAATGCCCAGTTTTACCCACAAGCCAAAGTTGACAGTCGTATTTTGTAGTTTCTGGCAATGAGTCAGTGGTGACCGAGTAAGTTAGTGATGACCGAGTAAGTCAGTGATGACTGAGTAAGCTAGTGATGATTGAGTAAGTTTGATGTAGGAGCATCCTGGGTGTGAGAGCAATCTTGCATCACCCAAAAAAAATATTTCTATTTTTGTATTCAATAAGGGCTATTTTGTGCAGAGCTGCTATTTTTGGAAAGTTACTATTTTTGGTAATTTTTGTATGTGCTCAGAATGATCTGATTTCTTTCTTGGAGGTTCATGTTGGTCATATAAGTCTGCCAGTAAAGTTTCATTGCCAGATCAAGTGTATATTGAAAGATATTGAAGATTTTCGGTATTGGCAGCAGGGTACAGAAACTTTGAACTCAGTTTTGAAGGTTTTAGAGGCCCCGGATGAGGTCAAAAATTTGGGTGACAGGCGCTTGCGCCGGTCAAGCCTATAGAGCACTTCGTGGCATTTCTGAAATGGGGTTATAATAGCCAAGAGGGTCAACTGGTGATGACTTATGGTCTTCGGAAGTTGGGCCACCTGAAATGGCAGAAAATAATTTTCTTCAAAATTTCTGTTCGGGTTTCAAAGGTTATCTTGAGCTGACTATGATGTAATAAGATGTAAAATAAAATAATTCTAAGTTGGTCGGCCTTATTGGCTAAAATTCTGGAACCTTCCCAGGCGGTGGAAAATTGCCTATATAAGGAAGGCTGTATTATTGTCTTAGGCAGTTCAGAATAGTTCGGCGTAGTAGATCTGGGCAATAATTCAAGGCTTTGTCCTACAGAATATTGTAAGGGAATGCCCATGGGGCTTTGCATATTGTAATTCTGAAAGTTTGTAATTCCACATTTGTGGAGATAATAAGAAGCCAATTTTCTGTTCTTGCATATTGTTGTTGTTTCTCTATTTCTATTATGTGTTTGTGGTATTAAGGGGAGCATCCTTCATCAAGTGGTATCAGAGTAGGTTTTCTTGAGTGTGTAAACAGATCACCGACTGTGAGGTAGTTTGCACCAGGACCGTGGTTAGGGTTTCAGCGCGCATCGCGAAAATGCCTCCACGAAGAGAACGTGGCGGAAGACCTGATGCTATGACACCTGAGGTTAGAGAGCTGCAGAGACAAGTGCGAGCATTGCAAGAAGAGATTTGCAGAGGAATGAATCTTAATGTCAGAGATGAAAGCGAGGATGAAGCCGAAGAAGAATATCAAGAAGGAGAAATTGAAATTGTGAACCAGGAGGGAGAAAGACTTTTTCGGGCGATTTCCAAGATTGGGAAAAGACCTAAGATTGAGGTTCCTACATTTTCTGGAAATCTTAACCCAGAGGAATTGATCGACTGGATCAATGAATGTGAAGAATATTTTGAGTATGAAGATGTTGAGGATCCTGATAGGGTCAAATTTGTGAAGGCCAGACTGAAAGGTCATGCGAAGATATGGTGGCAAGAGATTCAGTTGGAGTGAAATAGAAGGGGAAAGGAGAAAATCACGAGATGGGATCGGATGGTGGATAAATTGAAGCGACAGTTCATTCCTGTTGATTATGAGCTTGACCTACTGAAGAAAATGCAGAGTTTGAAGCAAGCAGGAAGATTTGTCCAGGAGTATACAGAGGAGTTCTATCGACTTCTCATCAGAATAGGCCATGCAGAAGCTGATAAGAAGAAAGTTGCCCGATACCTTAATGGGTTAAGGCCAAGCATTCAGGAGGAGCTGAATCTAGTTCGAATGAATAGTATTGAAGAGGCATACCAGTTTGCCCTAAAAGTAGAGGAAAAGCTGAACAAGAAGTTTGAGAGCAGACAAAACGGAAGAGGTCACGGTGGACGATCTGGTGGATGGTCATATGGTGGCCGAAATGAAGATCCGAAAAAGAAGGATGAGGCCAGTAGCAGTCAGAATCAGCGAGGAAATAATTTCAATCGCTTCCAGGATCAGAATAATAGAGATCAAAGAGGGAGAGGAAGAGGACAAGGATCTGGAAGAGGTGGCTTCCGTGGAACATGTTTTCACTGTGGAGAAGAAGGTCATAGGGCATTTGAATGTCCTCAGCACCAAGGAAGAACAGACAGGAGAAATGAAGGCCAGGCCAGAGTTGCACATGTAGATGAAGATGCCAGATCATCAAATTTTGAAGATGCTGAAAGAGGAGAAACGTTGATTAACAGAAGAGTCCTGTTGAGTGGTGAGAATGAACCTGAGCAAAGGAGGAGCCTGTTTCACACTAGATGCAAGTGTGAGGGTAAATGTTGTGATGTGATTATCGATAGTGGAAGCACTAACAATTTGGTGTCAGAAGAGATGGTGACAAAGTTAAAGCTCAAGAGACAGAAACACCCACATCCATATCGGATTGCCTGGGTGCAGGATGACCACAAGGTCATGGTCAGTGAACAGTGCCTGGTAAAGTTTAAGATCGGCAGGTACCAAGATGAGGTACTATGTGATATCATCTCTATGGATGCATGTCATATGTTATTGGGTAGACTGTGGCAGTTTGACAGATGTGCTGTACACGATGGTCGTGCGAATACCTATTCCCTGACAAAGGATGGAGTGCGACATAAGCTAAAGCCATTGAAGGAGACCGAAGAAAAGGTATGTGGTAATGCAAGAATAACATTTGTTGATGGAAGGAAATTTCTAGATGGTATGAGGCATGAGCATGTGTGTTTTGCTTTAAATACAAAAGTTCGTAAAGAAGAAGTAGAGGATGTACCTGTAGAGGTTGCAGATTTGTTGAATGAGTTTCAGGATATTGTATCTAATAATGTACCTGATGGATTACCACCGGTAAGGAAGATTAGTCATCAGATGGATTTGATTCCAGGAGCCAGTTTGCCAAACAAGGCAGCACACAGAATGACACCAGCAGAAAGTGAAGAGTTGACCAGACAAGTACATGAGTTGTTACAAAAGGGGTTGATTCGAGAGAGTCTGAGTCCCTGTGCTGTACCAGCGGTATTAGCACCAAAGAAGAATGGAGAGTGGAGGATGTGTACAGATTCTAGGGCAATAAATAAGATCACAATCAAGTACAGGTTTCCATTGCCATGAATGGATGATATTATGGACTGTTTGAGTGGAGTTGTGTATTTCTCAAAGATAGATCTGAAAAGTGGATATCATCAGATTCGGATCAGAGAAGGAGATGAATGGAAGACTACCTTCAAGACAAAGGAAGGACTGTATGAGTGGTTAGTCATGCCTTTTGGGCTAACCAATGCACCGAGCACTTTCATGCGGCTCATGAACGAGGTTCTGAAAGAATTTCTGGGTAAGTTTGTCATTGTTTACCTAGATGATATTTTGATCTTTAGTAAGACATTGGATGAGCATATGATGCATATTCGTATGGTATTTGAGAAGTTGAGAGAAGAGAAATTGTTGATTAATTTGAAGAAGTGCAGTTTTGTGAAGAAAGAGTTAGTGTATTTGGGATTTGTAGTTTCAGCAGAAGGTCTAAAAATGGACCCAGAGAAGGTACAGGCTATCCTTGAATGGCCTACTCCAAGGAGTGCTACTGAGGTAAGATCTTTTCATGGTTTGGCTAGCTTTTACAGAAAGTTTATCCGAAATTTTAACAGTATTTGTGGACCCTTGACTGAAACAATGAGAGGGGATAGAAAAGAGTTTAAGTGGACTAATGGGGCAGAAAAAAGTTTTCAATTATTGAAACAAAAAGTTACAGAACAACCTTTTTTAGCACTTCCAGATTTTAATAAGGTGTTTCAAGTAGATTGTGATGCTAGTGGTACTGCAATAGGAGCTTTTATGAGCCAAGAAGGTAAACCTGTTGCTTATTTCAGTGAGAAGTTAAATGATGCCAAGAGGAAATATTCTGTTTATGATCAAGAATTTTATGCTATAGTTCAGGCATTAAAGAAGTGGAGACATTATCTGCTTCCTAAGGAGTTTGTTTTGTATACTGATCATCAAGCTTTGCAATATTTGAATAGTCAAGGAAAGTTGAATCAGAGGCATTTGAAATGGGTTGAGTTTTTGCAGAGTTATACATTTGTTTTGAAACACAGGAGTGGAAAGTCTAATAGGGTTGCAGATGCTCTTAGCAGAAGGCAACTATTGCTGACAGAAATGCAGATTGAAGTGGTTGGGTTCAAGGAACTCAAGAATTTGTATCCAGAGGATCCTGATTTTGGTGAAGCTTGGAAAGCTTGTACAGAACCTGTTACTCTAGATAGGACGAAATGGTTGGATTTCATCATCCAGGATGATATGCTATTCAGAGGGAGTTAGTTGTGCATTCACGAAGTTCTATGAGGGAGAATCTTGTCAAAGAGAAGCATAGCGGAGGATTGGCTGGACATTTTGGTCGTGATAAAACCCTTTCTTTGGTTAGTGAGAATTATTATTGGCCACAGTTGCAGCAAGATGTGAAGAAGTTTGTACAGAGTTGCAGAGTATGTCAGATGGCAAAAGGAGTGAAGCAGAATACAGGGTTGTATCAGCCATTATCTGTACCAGAGAAGCCTTGGGAGGATATCAGCATGGACTTTGTTCTTGGTTTACCGAGGACACAGCGGGGACACGATTCAATTTTTGTGGTAGTTGATAGATTTTCAAAGATGGCACATTTTATTCCCTACAAGAAGACTAATGATGCTGTTCATGTAGCAGAATTGTTTTTCAGAGAAGTAGTGAGACTTCATGGTTTGCCAAAGACCATAGTTTTAGATTGGGACACTAAGTTTGTTGGATATTTCTGGCGTACATTGTGGAAGAAGTTGAAGATAGATTTGAAGTTCAGTTCCTCACATCATCCACAGACTGATGGACAGACAGAGGTGGTGAATAGGAGTTTGGGAAATTTGCTGAGATGTTTGGTTGGAGATAAGCCAACAGGATGGGATTTGATTTTACCACAGGCAGAATTTGCATACAATAATTCTGTCAATAGGAGCACTGGTAAATCACCATTCCAGATTGTATATGGAAGTAGTCCAAGAAATGCATCTGAATTGAGAAAGATAGATAAAGGAGAAATAAGTAGTGCTGAAGCTGAGGATTTTGCAGAACACTTGAAGAACATCCATGAAGAGGTGAGGAAGCATATTACCAAGATGAATGCACAGTATAAGGCTAAGGCAGATGAGAAAAGGAGGTATAAGGAATTTCAAGTTGGTGACGAAGTCATGGTTCATTTGCGGAAGGAGCGGTTTCCAGTTGGTACATATAACAAGCTGAAAATGAAGAAGTTTGGACCATGTAGGATACTGAAGAAACATGATTCAGGAAACGCATATGAGGTAGAATTACCTACTGAGCTAGATATTTCACCAGTGTTTAACATTTCAGATCTGACAGAGTATCATGAAGGAGGTGTTGAAGATGAGATCACAGCAGCATAGTGGAGTATTCCAGCAACTAGTTCAGACACTAAGGAGATCGAAGATATACTGGACAGTCGTGTTGGCAGAAGCACAAGGAACATGACATATGAAGAATATCTGGTCAAGTGGAAAGGATGACCTGTTGAAGATTCATCATGGCTGACAAAGGAGGAGGTTAGCCGTCTTGGTTTTCCTCTGCACACCTGAGACGTGACAGGGTCACTTCTCAAATTACCCTGGGTGTTTGATGCAGGAGCATCCTGGGTGTGAGAGCAATCTTGCATCACCCAAAAAATATTTCTATTTTTGTATTCAATAAGGGCTATTTTGTGCAGAGCTGCTATTTTTGGAAAGTTACTATTTTTGGTAATTTTTTATGTGCTCAGAATGATCTGATTTCTTTCTTGGAGGTTCATGTTGGTCATATAAGTCTGCCAGTAAAGTTTCATTGCCAGATCAAGTGTATATTGAAAGATATTGAAGATTTTCGGTATTGGCAGCAGGGTACAGAAACTTTGAACTCAGTTTTGAAGGCTTTAGAGGCCCCGGATGAGGTCAAAAATTTGGGTGACGGGTGCTTGTGCTAGTCAAGCCTGTAGAGCACTTCGTGGCGTTTCTGAAATGGGGTTATAATAGCCGAGCAGGTCAACTGGTGATGACTTATGGTCTTCGGAAGTTGGGCCACCTGAAATGGCAGAAAATAATTTTCTTCAAAATTTCTGTTCGGGTTTCAAAGGTTATCATGAGCCGACTATGATGTAATAAGATGTAAAATAAAATAATTCTAAGTTGGTCGGCCTTATTGGCTAAAATTCTGGAACCTTCCCAGGCGGTGGAAAATTGCCTATATAAGGAAGGCTGTATTATTGTCTTAGACAGTTCAGAATAGTTCGGGGTAGTAGATCTGGGCAATAATTCGAGGCTTTGTCCTACAGAATATTGTAAGGGAATGCCCATGGGGCTTTGCATATTGTAATTCTGAAAGTTTGTAATTCCACATTTGTGGAGATAATAAGAAGCCAATTTTTTGTTCTTGCATATTGATGTTGTTTCTCTATTTCTGTTATGTGTTTGTGGTATTAAGGGGAGCACCCTTCATCAAAGTTAGTGATGACTGAGTAAGTCAGTGGTGACCGAGTAAGTCGGTGATGATCGAGTAAGTCAGTGGTGATCGAGTAAGTTAGTGATGACCGAGTAAGTTAGTGGTGACCGAGTAACCAGTGTGAACTGAGCAGATTAGTGTTAACCATTGTTAACAGATTAGTGTTAAGTTAGTGATGACAGAGTAATTTAGTGGTGACCGAGCAACCAATGTGAACTGAGTAGATTAGTGTTAACCAATGAAAATAGGATCTAGGCTTTATACAATTAAAACATTTAAGTATAAGTTTATTATACTTTAAGTTATACTTGTATAAAGGGTTTAGGTACCTTTTGAATTGATTGGGATAGGTTTCAACTTCCTAGGAGTTAAGTTGTAACTTTTAATTTTTAGATTTTTAATAAAATCAGACTTAGTCAACTTTTAGGCTTAGTCAAATATTAGGCTTAGAATGAAGTTCATGGAACATTATCTTTTGGTATATAGAACTTTGAGTAAATCATAAATGTGTTCATTCCTTGTTTGGTAGAGGTTATGTTTAGTGCATTTGGATGCCTTAATAGGGTTAGGATGTGTGTAGGAAGCAGTTTAGGGTTTAGGGTTGTCTAAGAAGATCACGACCATTCTAAACATCCTTAAACATTCCTAATTTCCCCTAAAACATCCATAAATTATCTTATTATTTTCTACTCTTTGATGCAGTCTTACAAAAGTGTTTATGATATGTTTTTACTATGTGTATGATATAGTTGTGATATGTGGGTTAAGGGTAGAAAACCTAACGACACCTAGTGAGTGGCTCTCAGTGTGGGGCCGGGGCCCTAAGTGGCTAGTACTAGGATAACCGACTGAAGAGTTATTTTAACAAGTGATAATATAATTAAAACTTATGGGAATGGGTTCAAACTTGTAAAAAGATTAAATGTGCCTCACCCATCCCATTAGTGCTAGTAAAGGCTATGGATGGGAGTGGGAGAAGGTGCCTATGCGTAGGTACGATCGAATGGTGCTTGTCTGTATGAAAGGCATTCGATTCCGCATGTGCCTACTTGGGGACCGGGGCCCGAAGTGGCTAGTACCAGGACAACCCAAGGGGTGAGGGCTATGTGATGACACTCACTTAGGTTGTTGCTTAGAGTTTCTACCAAGCCTTAGAACTTTTTTGGGGAAAGATTTATACTTGGGCTTTCTTTTCATTTGTTATTTGGGAAAGGTAACCCGACCCTAGGTTTAGCCTAGCTATTCCTTCTTTGTGGACCCTGGTGTTTATCTCCTAGCATGGGGGAGTGGGCCTTTGGGTGTCCACATGGTTGGGTGGTAAACATTTTATCGAGGTATCTTTTGCGGATGCAGTGTTGAAGACTCATGCTTGCTTATGTACCAGTTTTTGAAGAATAAAGGCTTTGTAATTATCTTTCATGATGTAAAGTTATTTTTACCTCCCGAGTGGAGATGAATGTAATGTAATCATTGATGTAATTCAAAATGATGTATTTTAAATGGATAGACTTAGGAAAAAGGGAAAAAGGGGATGTGAACTTTTATGTATAAGATGTATGTTGGAAAAGAAAATGATTTTTAGTTAAGTAGTATGATTTTAATTAGTGATGATTCAAGGAAAATCCATTGAAGAACAAATGTATTATTTTTAATGTATCAAATGATTTAGATGGTTCTATTTGATTTAAAGGTTATATTGTTCATAAAGAATACTTAGGAATATAGATGATTTTAAATGGAAAATTGAAATGAAAGTACTATGTAGTTCTTAATAAAGAATCTTATAGTGATATGATGTAATTTTCTTTGAGAAGTATATCTTGTTGTTAGTTTACTTAATGGACTTAAATGAATCATGCATTAGATAGAAGGGAACCTTGGGAGGAAAATAAGTTTAAGTTTTGTTCATTAAATTGTTTTAAAAATTCAAAAATTTTCATAAAGCATTACTTGGGTTTTTCTTTTATAAAGAGAATCTTTGTTCTCTTCCCCGATTCCCTTGCGGGGCATGATAGGAACATTCTAAATGCCATATTGGGTTTAGGGTTGTCAAGTGGACTAGGGACATCATATGTTTTCCTAAACTCAATCAAATGTTGTTATGGAATTGATATGAATTCTTGATGATGGATCTATTATGTTCTTATGATTTTTATATGTATGTTAGGGAACCTAAGTACACTAGGTGAGTGGCTCATAGTGAGGGGTCGAGGCCCTAAGTGGCTAGTACCAGGATACCCTACTATGAGTTATTTAATCAAGTGATAACCTAAATGAATGAATTGGGAATGGGAGATTATTGGAATGGGAAATTACACACTAATCAAGATTAATTGTGCCTCACCCATGCCTTTAGTGCTAGTAAAGACTAAGGATGGGAGTGGGAGAAGGTACCTATGCATAGGCATGACCGAATGACCTTGTCTATATGAGAGGCATTCGGTTTTGCATGTGCCTACTTGGGGGCCGGGGCCAAGAGTGGCTAGAACCAAGACAACCCGAGGGGTGAGGGCTACGCAATGACACTCATCTAGCTTATAGCTTAGATTCTCTACCAAATTTGACCATGCCTCTAGTAGTCCTTGTGGTCTTCTTGTCTTTTCTTTTGTGTTGTGACTTTGGGGAAATTTTATCACCACCTTAGGAATCTCCTAGTTGTTACCTCTTGTATGGGCCTTTGGTTCTATCTCCTAGCTCGGGGGAGTTGGCCTATTGGTTCCACGTGGTTGTGTGGTTAATATTTATATCGAGCTATTGTTCATGATTCTCTGGATGATCCTAGCACATATTCCTTTCCAGATCTATAGTTGAAGATTTCTTATTGGATATTTTAATATGTTGAGATGTACTTATGTATCTATATTCATGTAATTTTAATCTCCTAAAAGGAGTCTTGTAGTATTGATGTAATCTCAATTCAAAGCAATGCATAAGGGAATGGGTAGTTCTAGGTAAAAGAAAGGGAAAAGAATGTGGAATATTGGACATGTTACTAGCATTAAAAGAAAGTGTTTATGTTATTTCTCCTATCCTCTTATGTTTTCCATATGTAAAGGAAATAATCTTAAATATAGTTATATATAATGATGTATCGCAACAATAATGTATTCTCTCTTGATGAAAGGATCCAAAGAAATTATTGAGAAATGATAGATTAGTGATTGGAATTATTAACAATGAATGGTTATGAAACAATGCAATAAAATAGTAACTTGATTATAATGCTAATATTTGGTTCATGTTAATGAAGTACCTAAGATAATGCCCACCTTAATGAATATTAATCTCTTACCTAAATTATTAGAGAAAAGTGATATAAAGGATAGTAGATGTAGATGAAATCAATATGAATTTATGGAATGAGTTGATAAAAGGAATAATGATGTTGGATGATTAACTTATGTTTAATAAAAGAAATAAGTTAGGGATATTTAACTTGATGCATTAAAATGAATGTAGATCTTTTAAGCTCATGATTCCATGAATATCTTATGCATGTAAATGGTTTATATGATGTTTCTTTAGTAGCGACATTAGAGAACCCATGAGGACATATGTTGTATAAATCTTACATTCAAGTAGTAGAAAATTATTTCTTCTTTTAGAAATATGAAGTGTAATGATGAATATTATTCTAGTTAAAATAAAAAAAAAGAAATTTACTACTTGCATTGTATAGAGGTTTATGTCTTGTCCTCTTGGGTTGTTTGGCAAGGCATTACAATCCCCACTTAAAATATCTCTTTGTGTTGAAAAAGGAAATAAAATAAATAAATAATAAATAAAAATCCCTTTTTCTCTCCACTTTGATTGCACATACTTTTAAGTGGTGTGCCTTTTTCATCTTTTTGCCTCTGAAAGAATCTTGAGCACATGGATCAACCAAGATTTAATCTCCACCATTGCTCATTTCTTTTTGCCTCTTAATCTTGACCATCTGCTTTCCTTTATAAGGATCTCTCTCCTTCTCATTTAGGGCATCTAGATTTTTGTATTGTTATGCTGCAGGTTTGGAGAGAAACTTTGGAGAAGATTCTTGAGCACTTGAGCTTGGATATTGAAACTTCTTTTTTCTTGTCTTCTTCTCTCATGCTTTCATGGCAATCCATTTAGATTAATCTTACATTTCCATATTAGATTAGATTCATATTTCCTTTCATAAATTAGTTTTCTTTCATGCATTGTTATCATTTAGAATAGCTTTCATTTTCATTTGCATGCATACTTGATGATCATGAAGACTAGCATTCTTGATTTTCCCCTTTGAATATCTCATTTTGTGGTGTACTTGCATGGGCACAAACTAGGTCAAATCTGAGGGCCTCCATTACAAACCCTTGCACTCCATGAATAGAGAGCTATGAGTCACCATTTGAGACCTCATTCTTGAGAAATCTTGGATTTAATGACTCATAGAAGTGTGACAAAATTTTAGCACACACCACACACCAAGACAAAAGGCATTCTAAATCGCATGGTGATATTATCCTCTATGAAGAAAATGATGATATCCATGGTGTTTTTTTTACATGCTATCAACTCAGTCCATGTCGTACAAATGTATGTTGTGGTGAGGACATGATTGTGGCTTGAGAAGGAGTTAGGATTAACTACTTTGATGAAGTCTAGCGCCCATTGGGTGATCAGTCTTAATTCATAGGATGTTTGAAGGAGCATCATAGGACTCCGATATCTAGAAGAAATGGTATGGAAATTGTTTTTGAATGCTTGACATGGTCATGGACATCCTTGAATATTTAGGGCAAGAAATAACTGGCTCAAAACATTTGGTGAGCAGTGGCATCGGTAGAGCCATGCTCATCCCTAAACTATCCATGGAACTCTTTAATCATCTTTCATGGTTATTTGTGATCGAGGCATCAAAGCTAGATGCCTTAAAATTTTCTATGAAACAAGGTTTCATTATTTATCATGAAGTGGGTGCTCTTGAGTCTGAGGACATGGTGTTTAGTAGGGGTAAGTTCCACAAGGTATTTTTTTTAGGATCAGGTACCATAGATTGGCATACCATGGATGTAGCTAGAAAGGAAAGGATGTGTTTGTCATATTTGAAATTTTTAAAATGTGTGACATTATTAGGGATAACCAGGGTTGAGACTAGCTCAACAAAAAATCAATGGAGACATGAATTAGTCATGAGCTCTGAGCTACTAGTAGCTATAGCCATGGAATTCAAAATCTGATTACATATTTGGGGAATCACCTCAATAATTAAGGTATCAAAGTATTCAATTCAAATACAAAACTTGTTGTGATAGAATATTAGTCATTTATTATGGTATGTTTATAGACTCCAAACTTTTTAGACTATCGATTCTAAGTTGCCTAGTACCTAAATGTGAGTAACTCCTTTTATAAGGGAAAATAAGATACCTAAGACTAATGCCTCATACTTGATCACATTTTTGGTACCTTAAAAATTAAGTCGATAGGATTTGAGGAAAGATCTTCATGGGGGTTGATTAATTCCACACCCATCCCACTTCCTTGTTCAAACTATAGACCATCAAAATTTAGATTCCAAATGTCAAATTCAGGAGGGTCTACACTTGCAGGAATGATAGTGGGAAAAGGTAATTCAAGAGTGGGAACCAAAATCTTGTTGTTTTATTAGGGGTAGGAACCAAAGGTTTCACAATGGTTTCAATAGGAGGAATTGACATCAACTCCACAAGGATTAGTCCTTTAGTTTCAAGTGCTGGTGGGCTGAGTTCCTGTTGTTGTTTTTTTCTCTATTACCTTTTGTTAGGAAAGGGAGTAATTTGCAAATGGTAGTTGAGAACACCTTGTAGGTAAGTTTGGAATGATTTTGATAGTGGAATCGATGTCATTGTGATGAAGGAAGATCCTTTGAAGTTTTATTGACACCAAGGGTTTGATTGTCATGATTTAATTGTAAAAAAAGGTCCCTCATTCTTTGTGCCAATAAAACATCCTCTAGGGAAGTAACTCCTTCTAGAAGAAAATCCTTCTGGAAGAAACTCCAGGGTTTTCATTTTGTTAGCTCTATATTGGCCCAACTTGACTTGAGAATATTCCACCTCATTGGTTTGTCCATAATTAGTTACAAGCTACATCATTTTAGGTTCACTTTCAACCTGGATCTAATTAGCTACACCTTTCCATGGTATTCATAAGTGGGAAAGTCAATTGAGATATACCTATTTAGGAATTT